>JADBJO010000464.1:575000-577500 GCA_016801955.1 Conus betulinus | reverse complement strand
TTGCTAACGGCTTTCGTGGGATCAATAATAATCGTATTAATATTCACTGTGGAAAATGTCTGGCAGGAAAACAAATTTTCACATTATTTCCGTGAAATGCTAGCTATGCACAATGCATTCGAGTACACAATAACTTTAAAAAGAGCACGCCAGTTGCTACTCTACTACTAGTGAACGTGTGTCATTTCTAAACGGTGAACTTGTGTAACTATTGGTCAAAGCTAAGAAAACCTGTCCACAAAGAAACGACAGTGTCGGTAAGAGAGTCAACGGTGTCCTTAGTGGCGACCGTTGGCCCTTGACTCTATCGGTAAGAACGCGCTCAGACTGGCTTCGTGGGGTGAGGGAGGGGGGGGGGGGGTGGAATAACTTGCCAACACTAACATCCGAAGATGCGACACAAGAACCGTTCGACCCTAATGCTCACCACGGACGTTCACCTGCTCTGATTGTGGGGTGTTCAACCCGAATGTAACCAACGTGTAACCGAGTGTCCGCGTCTTGTCTTGTGAACTTTTCTCTCTTCCTTCCAGAATATCCTGAATACGGGTTTCTTCTGCGCGAGTCGGGGCGTGAAGAGCATGGGATTAAGGGGAGGGAACTGTAGGGAGAGAAAAAAGACCACGATGACTGTCTTGGCCTTCATTTCTCAACACGCTGTGAGGGATGATATTGGTGTTAGGGACGCCACAACGTGAGACCGCGAAGCAGTGTTCCTTCCACCCAGACCCATTTCGCTACAGATGTCACACCTGTCAAACCTATCGCGTTGTGGTCCGGCTTCCTGCAGTAACCCTCCCTATACCGTGTGTGAAAGGACCCCCCCCCCTCTCTCTCTCTCTCTCTCACTCTCTCTCTCTCATCTTCTCATTTCTTTTCTAATGATCAGGAGACTTCTTTTGATGTCAGAGCTATACACACACACCACACACGAAGCAAAACGTTGATGGGTCTGCCATCATTGTCCCAAGCAACACGTGCTATGCGCAGCGTGCGTACCCAGACCTCGCTACAAGCTAATACGAAGTAAAATATTCACCACAGCATGTCACTCACTCACACACACACACACACACACACACACACACACACACACACACAACACAACACACAAACCGCACCAAAGTAAGCAATTAAGTGCCCAAACACAAAACCCACACACACACACACACACACACACACACACACACACACACACACACACACACACACACACACACACTCACTCACTACACACACACACACACACACACACACACACACACACACACACACACACACACACACACACACACATACCGCACAAAAGTAAGCAATTAAGTGCCCAAACGTTAGCAACAGACAGAAAGCAACCCAGCCAAGCTCTTTTTTTTCCCACACAGACTTTTTTGATGACATGGTAACAAATAAAGTAATGACGAATTCATGAAAATACGAGACTCCTTTTTAGGGATGCAACAGGTCGAATTTAAAAAAAAAAAAAAAAAGGGGGGGGGGGGGTAGGTGGGAGCGGCAGCGGTTGGGAGGGGGTGGAGAGGTACTTAGAATACACCTGCAAAAAATGTCCGAATCTCAAAAGTCGGACAGGAAAGTGATCAAAAAGTTTCAGCCTATGCGGTATATTGTTCTACATAGTTTCTGTTCGCAACACATTGGCACCACTTGCAATGATGCTAATGATGATAGACTGTAAGTTCGGTGGTACTCAAACGACCAACATATAACATGATGAATGACAGGATTAATGTCCCATTAGGTACCGCCCATTTCCCTCTTCAGGGACAACTGACGTTACGCCAGCGATCAATCCACGCCACTCAGCGATTCTATCAAAGCAATAGGAAGTGGAGCGCGGTGACACCCACCATTCTAACCCACAACGCCAACACTCCCTATAGAGCCTGCTTACCAGTTATCTAGACCACTTCACGACTCTCATTACATGAAGGATCAAGAAGAGAGGAGGGGTGGAGCTGGAGGTGGGGGAGGGGTGAGGGGGTCAGGTGAAGCTAGGGGAAGGGCGAGAGGAGAGGTGGTGGGGCGGTGAGGTGCCTGTTGATTCTGTCCTGTTGATTCTCTGGGTTTCGTGTTGAGCGAATCTGGCGGTTTCAATCTCTAGCCAGCTCTCCCCCTTACTACAACACATGGGGTTGGACTGGTGGGGGGTTTAACGAGGCTGAAGACAGCCCTGCTCTCTGCCGCAGCTGAAGCGTACGGAAGCGTGAAATCCCGCTGGCCACGGGGACCTCTCTGGCTTGGTCAGTGCTGGACGCGCCGACATTCAATCCGCCCACCACTACACGCACGCGTCAGTCCCACCTCAACGACACGACACTGACCGTTTGCGACACACTCTTCTCTTTGTTACCCCTCCCCCGTTCCAAACAGGACTGATGTTCCGTTTCAGTGGTTAGCAATACGATATTTCTGGTGGGTGTTTATGTTGTTGTCGACTAGTCATCATCTCTTTTCACGTTGCCTATGCTTCACACGCGTTAAG
>JADBJO010000464.1:562500-565000 GCA_016801955.1 Conus betulinus | reverse complement strand
TCCAATGTTCGAAGATAATTATATTAACTATCGAATCCTGCCCACAAAATCAATCTTTGGCAGCTGAAACTGAGCAACAGGAAAGAACTCTCAAAACAATCTTCAGCAGCTGAAATTGAGCAACAGGAAAGAAACTCAAAACAACCTAAAATCAAAAAAAAAAAAAGTCATCAGATTATAACGTCAGGGCAGAAACTGCGTTTGGCTTTGTATTGAAATGGCGATCACTCGTACAATGAATCCACGTGCTTAAGGTGGACTGGTTGAGAATCAGACATAATACTAACTCCGACAAAACAATCACGAAGTGGGAGTTTTACATACATACACAGACATATAGATCGTAGACATAGAGAGAGATATAGACAGATCTATAGATAGGTTGTGTGTGTGTGTGTGTGTGTGTGTGTGTGTGTGTGTGTGTGTGTGTGTGTGTGTGTGTGTGTGTGTGTGTGAGATAGATAGATAGAGTTAGATGACAGATAGAGTCAGTGTGTGATGTGTGATAGTGTGGGTGTGGATAGATAGTGTAGATAGATAGATAGATAGATAGATAGATAAACACGACCATCTTGTAGCAGGTCAGTGGCTACTCTGAAGTGCTTTGTGATTCTTGTCCTTCCAACGGCTCTCGCCAGCGCTCAGAGATCGTCCTATACCCAGCTGGCCTACCGCAATTCAATGGCTGTGAAACGGTAAGTAGGTTTGTGTGCACACCACATATTAATATTGACGTTTCTCGTTTGGTTTCGCCCGTCCTTTCTCTAACCGTTTTCACTCTGTTTCTTCGTCTTGCGTCACGTGGACCTGCGAGCTATTTCCATCGTACTCTCCTTCATCTTTCCTCATCTCGCCCCCTCCACCTCCTGGTTCTCTCTCTCTCTCTCTCTTTCTCTCTCTCTCTCTCTCTCTCCTCTCTCTCTCACACCACACACACACACACACACACACACACACTCACACACGCGCGCGCGCGCGCGCGCGCGCATACACACTCTCTCTCTCTCTCTCTCTCTCTGTCTCTCTCTCTCTCTCTCTCTCTCTCTCTCTCTCTCTCTCTCTCACACACACACACACACACACACACACACACACACACACACACACACAGATTAGACTATTAAATGCATAGAAGAAGAAACACCTATCATCGGTAGCTCTTAGTTTTTATCAGCACCAAGCGGTCTAAACTTAGTAATTTAAGCAAGTGTGAACTCGTCGTCTGCATACCGAGTCTATCCCGATTCCTTTTTTTTTTTTTTTTTTTAACTCCCAACAACTTTCCAGACCGATAGCGAGAAGGCAAGAAATGATTTGGCCTGTGTGTTGCACGATCAGGAATTCAAAGCATTGCATTCCCATCTGCAGCGTAGACGATTACAGACGATCTCTACAGGCTCTCTCTCTCTCTCTCTCTCTCTCTCTCTCTCTCTCTCTCTCTCTCTCTCTCTCTCTCGCTCTTTCACACACACACACACACACACACACACACACACACACACACACACACACGCCTGTACGCGCACCTGTGGACAAACCGTCTATCTTTCTGTGTCTCTGTGTGTGTGTGTGTGTGTGTGTGTGTGTGTGTGTGTGTGTGTGTGTGTGTGTGTGAAGTGTGTGTGTGTGTGTGAAGTGTGTGAAGTGTGTGTGTGTGTGTGTGTGTGTGTGTGTGTGTGTGTGTGTGTGTGTGTGTGTGTGTGTGTGTGTGTGTGTGTGTGTGTGTGACGTGTGTGTGTGTGTGTGTGTGTGTGTGTGTGTTTATGTGTGTGCGTGCGTGTGTGCGTGCGTGTGTGCACACGCGCACGCACTCGCGTGAAGAGCTCTAGCCAGTGCTTGGCTCCCGGGGTCTATTTGCGCCAGGCTCTTATGGCTGAACATGTAATTTACATCACAGAAAGACGACGTGGCGATGTACTGAGTAGATGTTGCTCCACCGCACAATCTTTCCACACACCATGGCCCCTCCTCCTCACGGTCCCTGTCAAAACCACCTACCATCTCTTTCACCATTTTCTTTTCCCTTATTTTCAGTGTGCATGCCTTTGGGTTTGTAACCCCCCCTAACATCTCAACTCTCGTAACTACATCGTGCGTGTCTTTGGGTTTGTTAATTAACCTCCTACCATCTCTTTTCTCTTATGTACTCCGTGCATATGTCTGTGAATTTTGTAAAACCTCCCCACATCTCTTTTTCCTTTTTCGTGCAGCGTGTTTGTCTTTGGGTTTGTTAACGTCCCTCCATCTGTTCTCTCTTATGTACACCGTGTGTGTCTTTGGGTTTGTAAACCTCCTACCGTTCTCTTTGTGCCCTTGAGTAAACCCCCTGCCATCTCTTTCCTCTTATGTACACCGTGTGTGTCTTTGGGTTTTTTTACACACCCCCTGCCATCTCTTTCCTCTTATCTTATGTACACCGTGTGTGTCTTTGGGTTTGTAAACCTCCTACCGTTCTCTTTGTCCCTTGAGTACCGCGTGTGTATGTCTCTGGGTTTTTACA
>JADBJO010000464.1:552500-557500 GCA_016801955.1 Conus betulinus | reverse complement strand
TGTGTGTGTATGTGTCTGTGTCTGTGCACGCGCTTGTGTTCATCTCCCCGCTTCTCTTTCCCTCTTTTCCACTTGCGCTATCTCTTTCTCCAGAAGCTGGAGAAGAAGACAGAATCAGCATTCACATCACCCCCACCCTCCCTTCACTCCCTCCCCATCTTTTCCAAGCCTTTACAGCTTGTGTAGTCATTCAAGTGTCCATCGACGGAATCCATCGTGTCAAGGGATGTGTCCCAATTCATCACTACTGGCACGACATCGCGGCAGATATGTCATCAGCAGTGGAATATTATGTTCTCTCAACCCATAGCCCCAAGAACTTACAGATCCGCTGATGGAAGAGAGAGAGAGAGAGAGAGAGAAGCTCTATCTGGGACAATGATGATCATTTGCTCGTGTGTGTGTGTGTGTGAGAGAGAGAGGAGAGAGAGAGAGACGAGAGAGAGAGAGTTCACTCCCCCCCCCAGCCAGCATGGAAGAGAGAGACCGGAGAGAGAGAGAGAGAGAGAGAGAAGCCTGAACTGATAGAACAACATTTTCTGCAGTGTTGCACAAGCCGGTAGAGAAGTTCTGAACGCACGTGTTTTTGCTGCAACAACCGACACTGCCTTCTGCATCTTCAGTGCATTGCATTGCACGCGCCTTGTGGGGTTTTATCGGCGTTAGCGACGGTCGATACCGCCCGACCTTGTACCATTATTGTTATGTAGTTAGGCCGGCATCCGCGAGAGGGCTGAACGCAGAAAATACGACAATCGAAAGCCAACTACGCGGGGGGGGGGGGGGGGGGGGGGAGGGGGGAGGGATTTGCGTGGATCAACTCGCTCTGATCAGTCAACGGGAGTTTACGCGTTGCAGAATTGGGGATCTCTTTTTAGCAAAGCGCCGAAACGGTTTGCACTGGTCTGCTAAAAATCCACGTTTCTGCATCGGGAGCGTGAACTGGTTGAATCTACAGTCAGTTAAAATCAAAGCATTTCTTTGTCTGTTTGTGCCAAGCTCCCACACAACCGGCAAGTCAATGTGATGGTAAGGCAGTACGTAAACACTAACGGCATCTGCAACAACAACAACAACAAACAACAAAACTGTCATGCCTTTTCAATATCCAGTTTGACAGTCCGAACATTTCAGACTACACATACGCACGTTTTCCGTAATTATATTGTGACTCCTAAAACAGCCGAAGCGATCATGCAGATCTGCCTAAACGGCTATCTCGTTTTTATTTACGTAAAACTTGTAAAGAATGCCAACACAGCCGCACTGTTGCCGAGTTCTCCACATCTCCCCTGTTCTCTCTCGTTACATCTTTTTATGTGCTACATCTCAAAACTTTTGTTAGTGCGTCAGGCAGTTACCCCCACCCCCACCCCCTGGGCGGCAACCTTTTTGTGGAGTTCACAGCGCTTCACTGACATGGCTAAGTGCCTCAACGGGAGTCCCCAGCAGTGAATTTTCAATTTCTTGTTCAATTCAACTAGCTGTATTAGCATGTAGCATATTCATAATGGCGGCACGAGTAGTCATGACTGCCTGCAATGCCTGTCAGGTTAAAAAAAAAAAAAAAAAATAGCTGCTGCCTTCCTTCCCAAATGTAAAGCACTTTCTGTCAAACATTCAGTAGAAAATAAAAATTATCTCAAACAGTTCCCGGTGGAAGGTGGAACACTTCTCCAGTATTCCTACACTCCTCTTTAAAGGAACCACCATTCCTAATGTCTGCTTTTTATATAACTCTCTCTCTCTCTCTCTCTCTCTCTCTCTCTCTCTCTCTCTCTCTCTCTCTTTCTCTCTCTCTCTGTGCGTGTGTGTGTCAAATCTTACATTGTTAACATGAGAGAGAGAGAGAGAGAGAGACTGAGCTGTGTGGGGCAATGATGTATACACGCGCGCGCGCGCGCGGGCGCGTGTGTGTGTATGTGTGTGCGCGCGCACGCGTGTGTGTGTTTGTGTGTGTGTGTGTAAAAGAGAGAGACAGAGAGAGTGAGAGAGAGTTTCTTACTGGATATAAGTGTACATGGATGCGTACATGCGTGCGCGTTTTCTGTATAAACAGACGATGGATTTTCACTAAAGCGGATTTTCGTGCTACGAAAGACCATCTCAATCCATGTTACAGCACTGCCAACACACAATCAACGACACAGGATTGCTGTGCGTTGACCGCCTGCTGCTGTCACCAGCTGCAGGCGTCTCGAATTGCCGACATCAACTTAAGTCGCACACACCTCACTCTTGCTTGCGCCTAGTAGCACGTTCAACCATTAACATGCGCGGCCGCGGCCACAGATGTGTGCTGCTTCACGCAGCCTCCATTAACCCATTATGGGCCGGTCCCGCTACGTTACGTCACAGCAGTACCAGCGGACAGCGACGTTGAAAAGTTGACTGTCAAGTGGGTGCTTTCTGCTCCTACAGGCCTATCACAGACGGCCCAGTTTCCGGCCTGTGTGGACATGGCCGGATATAATCACTTGGTGTGCCCCTTTCACTCCTCTAATTGATGTACACCTTACAAAGGCAGTCCCCATAATGGAAAAGTAGGAGAACGGGGATTTGGTCTGTTGTTCATTGTTTTTCTTTATCTAAAAAAAAAGCACATCTTATGTGGTTCGGTTGTTTTGATATAAAACAATTAATTAATTCACTGATCTTTATCATTTCCCCACACAGTTCTGGACTGGCGGTTTTCACCATGTCTGGCTGTTCAGCGACAAATCAACGCCGCATCATGTCACACACTCACCATAATAAATTAACATTTGATGATCGACTGCCAAGTTGCCACATTTTGATTGTTCAACAGGTGACTTTAGCCATAACTGAACATAATCACTAGTTGTAAAACATCTTCTAACACTTTCACATACACATACACGCACACACAAGTACACACACATCAACATGATGTAAGTTCACACACTTGCTTGCCCTCCCACTCACCTATTCAATGAATAGGATCAGACCATAGAGTGAATACTCACTGTTCAAAGCCCACATTACCACATGTCGTTTGTTCCATAAGAAAAAGGATACATAAATAATATCCTGCCTGTAGCGGACTTGAAGGTTAGTATTTATCCATTTTCATCAATGTCACTGATCACTATCATATCACGTACTCCATCCTCAGGGTGTATACCTGCAACAGAAAATGTCATCATTTAAAGTCTTGTTATACCTAATGGAATTTAAACTCACAATAGTATTCATGTGTTACATAAATGATATACAATTAAAAGACTTTTGCACATTTATCTGAAAATGATCACACTACTTATTTTGCTTCCTGGTTACGCCCAGGAGAGTTACAAAATGTTGAGAAGGCAACAGGTACTGGTCAGCAACTGTGTTTTTTTTCTCAGTAGTACCCCTCATCTCTTTGTCCTGACACTATATATCCACTTTGACATAGCCAATTGGATAGCTTGTGTGTGTCAGTCCCTGGTCCTGCAAGCTGGAGGAGGGAAGAAGGTGGGGGAGGAGGAGATTGCAACTATAGCAAGAGGCTAGTGACACTATCACGTAAAGTATTGTTACAGAAGCATCAACGACCAAGTCTACAAGATTAGAAATAGTTGAGGTACAGCATTTGAATGGGGCTACCACTGAGCCCTTCCAACCAGTCTGCTTTTCAGCAGGTGAAAAACTCAACTCTGAAAAAACATGATACTGTAATTAGAAGAAAGAGAAGTGCGAAAAAAATCTGGTTTGCATGAGTATGATTATTATGAACACCAGGTAGCACAGAATTTTCTTGACCTCATGTATGAGAGAGTGAGTCATCATCATGAACACAAAGGATTTCCATTGCAAGAATCTTTATGGCTGCTATTTCATGGTAATAATATGTCATCCAGGAGAGCTTAGGGGATCAAAGGCACTTCCATAGTACCTCACTACCAGTCTTTCCTGTCCAAACCTAGCCAATGATATTACCAGTAGCTTGATTTCTTTCAGTATTTTCACTTCTTTATTTTAACAGAGTTTATCAGATAGATATGACTGCTTATTGAATTAACTGTAGTTCAGGAAAATTTAATACTTTAACTGATCAACTGGACTAAAACAACAAAGAAGCCTATTTAAGTAGTACTGTGCATTAGCAGTAAAAATATCAACATTAAGTAATGATCAACTCATTCATGCATTGAACCAGTTAACAAGATCAGTTCAAACATTGTTGTTGTTTCATCATCAATCATGAAAGGACCGACCTTTAGAACTAAGAAATGCAAATCAATTTCAGCTAACGATGACTAAGATCAGCACAGGGTATAGAGACAAAACCGAGAGGGAGGATGAAGAGGAAAAGGAGAGAATGAATGAGACAGAGAGCTGAGAGTATTCCACAGCAATTAACAGTTTCTGGTTCACAGTCATAAGAAATCTTAAAAGAGGCTGGGAACAGTGAACAGTGAATTATGGACAAGTAGGGTAACTCTTGCTCCCATGATGAAAATAAATATATGCCCATAACTCCTAATGGACGCTGCCTACGACTCAGTTACAACACCGAATTGCCTAGCAGAAATACAGAGCTCACAGAACACGGGGTGGGTCTCCTTGTTTGTTCTGTGCGCTCTGTGTTGTCATTTCTGATAGTGATAGGTGGTTCGGTGTTGTAGGCAGCATTCATTTGGAGTCATGGGCATGTATTTACTTCATCATGGGAGCAAGAGTTACCCTACTTGTTTGTACTTCACAGTCATAGCATATAAAGACTTTAAAATGTCACCACTATCTGAACAAATGTCAATCAAATTTTGATGCAAGGTCTGATCTGCCACTCTAACTTAGTCTTCAGAATGATACTTTATGTTGGGAGTATCGATGATCATTCTCAAAGTAAAGCTTAACATTAGCCACTGCACAAATGCCCCATGCAAATGCATCACTCTATCAGGCAAGTGAAGTTCATTCTGCACTTTCCAATGGGCAAGCGACAGTTTTGGTAACATACAAGTGCAAGTTTATTAAATCTATCCCTATACAGG
>JADBJO010000464.1:415000-550000 GCA_016801955.1 Conus betulinus | reverse complement strand
AGCTCACCGTGAGAAGATAGTCTTGGTCCATCGAGAACTGAATCCATTTTCACAGCGTCACAAATCACATACACTTTTCACACCAAAGACACAAGAGAAACAATGCAACCCATTCCCCATTCCTGCGTGCAACCGGCTCACTCAACTGCCTGACTCATTCGCCACACACTGGGCCTATTGCTGGCTCGCGCCGCGGAACGATCAGCCACTCATTTTGACACGCGCGCCACTCCTTCCGTGTGGTTTTACGACATCTCAAAAATGCATTACATTTTGCTTTTCAGATAGTACTATTCAAATAGTTTTGTTGTATGTTTAAACTATTTACTTTCTTCACAAAGAAAAAAAAAAAACTGTGGTACAATTGAAGTCGCTATCTGAAATATACATCTTATTGCGCATGCGCTTCCTTGAGAGTGCCGTATCCGTCATTTCCAGTTTGCGATACACGAAACTTGTTGTTATTTTGCATTATTATTCATTTGTTTGCGATGGTTTTTCGTGGCAGAGGTAATCCAGGGCCCAGAGGATATCCTCGTCCATTTCGTGCAAGAGGTCGCGGCCGGAGACCGTTTCCACATCGTGGTCAGAAACGCGGAGGATTTGGCCGGGGAGATGAGGGTTTGCGGATCACTCTCCGGAACCCAGACCGTGGCCGACGAACAGATGAAAGCTACAAAGGGCGTTCACATGATTATGAACGTGACAGATGCGACGATTATGAGGACTACAGGGATGATTTTGATCAAGGCAGCGGTCATGAATTTGAAGAGGGAAACATGTTTAATGATGAGCTGGAGTCCTCCCGTCGCGATTCACCTGCTCGGAAACGACAGCACACGGATTCAGTAATTATCAGTTTGATTTGGGTTTTTTTGAACATGAATTTTTTTTTTCCCTTTAATGTCATGTGTATGGTGATGGCATTGATATTTGATGTTGTGATAGTTTAATGCTAGATGAGTAATGAAGGACAAGGGAAAAGAGAAAAAAAATAAACAGGAGAATGATACCATTTTAGGCCAAAAGCTCTTGTCACCCAGACGAGTCTGGCTCAAGTGCTATTCAAGATTTTGTTCTTGCATTTGCTCAGTATTGTCATTTTGTGGTCATACCAGCGGAATTTGCTGGGAAGCAGTATATATCAGTGACTCGGACACAAAATTCATTCCGCACTTAAGCAGGGTTTTGAATTCTTGATTGTTGAGGTAATAACACGAGATCCTCTTTCTAAATGTATGTTTGTAACATACTGTAGGCTTGTGTCTACATTTGCTACAATTGCCTTTTTGTCACAGCTTTATGCTGCAGATAAATTGTAAGTTCAAGTCAAATTTTCATAATCTACCTAAGTTCCATCAAAGTAGACGAGCTGAAATGAAAAGTCTGCTTGTTGCAATTCAAATAATATAATAATAGGCACAGTTTATTTCTTCTTTTTTTTTTTTTAATGCAGTTTTTATTTACGTGACAGCGACAGAGTTTTGAAAAGCATTTGAGTGGAGTTTTTGTCTCAGTTTTTGTGTGTGTGTGTCACTGTTTGTTGTGTTTTAGCATGTTTGTGTCAGAGGGGCGAGGGAGTAATTTCCTGGATGCCTTTCAGTATATCAGAAAGGAACTGAGTATTACAGCAGAAGAAACTTCAAAGTCACTTTCAAGTGACTGTCCTGCGAGTCTGGGGCATATAAGTTTTGATTTGGGTGTCCCAGGATCCAGTTTTTGGAGTCCAGGACCCATTGGTTTTAGTACTTGGGAAGCCCTGTTCCATGCAATATGCAATTTAGCATTAACTAGGTCATGTTAATGTTTTTATTTTGTTTAGTTAAAAGTACAGTTTTAGCACTCCACAGCAATAACTAGTATTTAAGCAATCTGATCATGTTTTTTTTCAAAGAATACCTTATTAAGGTCAACAGAAAAGTTGGTATGGATAATACTAGTGTTACTATCAACTTGCTAAGATTCTTAGCATAATTAAATATATATCAAATTATATTTTCAGCTATTTGACGAATTCCAGTGCAGGCATACGGTTTGGTACATGATTCACCATGGATCAGTGGAGCAGAACTCTCTAAAAGTTAACTAAAGCCTAGGGGCATTTGAAATTAAGGGTATAAATCTGAACTCTACAGCACGTCACATGAATTTTTAAGATTGTGCCCATGCATGATACACTTGTACAGTTATTTTACATGCATCTCTTGCAGCAAGTTACTGCCATTATGTCAATGTTTCCAGTGTTTGATATTGCAATTAGAGTAATGAACATGTGCCAGTGTTTCCAGTGTTTTATATTGCAGTTAGAGTAATGAACATAAATAGTGAAAAACGAACTCAGAAAACTGAAAACAATAGAAGATGCAAAGCAGCTCTACTGATATTGAAACGAAAGATATTAGAATAATTGAATATATATGACAAATGAGTTGAATTAGTTATTTATTAGCAGCAGTTTTTTCATTGATTTTGCTTTACTTTGCTATTTTTCATTGATTTTGCTTTACTTACTTTGCAGTTTTAATGGTTTATCATAAACCTACAGATATAACTCTTAGTGTTTCAGACAACTTGAATAGAGACTGCTTTTTAATTGAATCTGAGGGTAGAAGGTTGGATTGTTCTGTGAAAAACATGTGTTACTTCGTTGGCTTAGACGGAGACTTGTGGAAGATCATTTAAAGGAAAAACTTTTTTCTTGCTGTGTCACATTTTTTAATACCCCCAAAAGTACTTTGAAGAGTTTAAAGATATGCTAGGCAAAATTTTCCATTATTTGTGTCTTATACACCCACACCCCCCAGCCTCCAGGAGAGAGATTTTAAAAGAATTTTCAGAATGGTTTTGATTGCATGCACTGCATGCAGGTTGTAGCTTTCACTCCAGCAGTGTTTGTACATTCTCTCTTTTTCATGACTATGGAAATTACAGCTCCAGTCTTTATTCGTCATCCAATATTGCTTACATAAAAGCTTTTGAAGAAAGTGTGTTGTCTGATATGTTTGATTAACTTAGACGAAATGTTGCAGAGAAAGTGTGTTGCGTGATATGTTTGATTAACTGCAAAGATGAAATGTTGCAGTTGTGAAGTGGAGTCAGTCATGATTCTGATAAGGAATCTGACTCTGACAAACAGGACAGCAAAAATGAGAAACCAGCCTGGCTCAGTGCTCATATTAAATTCAAAAACAACCCTGCAGCTTAGCTACTCAGACCAAATTAACAACAAAATTATTTAATTGATGAAAAAGAAAACATGAAATGTCATGGGACAAGAATTAAAGAAGCCATGTATTTTCATTTCCAGTCATGTCTGACACATACTGACAGAGGGATTGCTTACACTGAGCCTGGAATGGCTCTGATTGGCATGCTATGGAACAGCATGGCTTGCATGACGTTTGCATTCAGGGTTTTGTTGTTGTTGCTTTTTTTTTTTTTAGCTTCTGGCAGAAGTTGAGATGCTACGTAAGAATGGACAGTGGCATGTAGCGACCAGGAATGGCTCACTTGGTTCAAAAGTAAGGCTGCAAAATTGCACAGAATGGCCCAGAAAATACCAGAAGACAGCAGTCAGGGCAGATTGCCAGCTTATCTTGTGTGTGTGGGGGGGGGGGGGGGACCTTGGAAACAGCCATGTTTGTAAGCCTTCATTCATACTCTCAGCAATGCAGCTGAATGATTGGTGACACGGACAGAAAGAAAATCTTACATTGTTTCAAAGACAGTACCATCTGTTAATAGAAGCCAGAACTAAAAGAACAGATGACTGACAAACTAGCCCCCCTCCCCTCCCCCCTCCCTCCAGATCCTTTTTTTTTCCTTATGCTTTACTTATTTTTGTTTTTTTTTTTCCCAGTTCAGACAAACCCATAGTTTCCTAACATAGCCATTACAAATGCCACATAGATGTATTAGGAGAGAGTGAAAGAAAATCCTGAACAACTGATGATACTGTTGACAAATACTCATCCTAGCTCCTCATTTACAATATAACCAAACTGGTGAATTAATGTGCCTTTTTTTTTTTTTTAACTATTATTTAGGATTTCATTTCACTTTCTCCTAATACATCTATGTGGCATTTGTGCTGGTTATATCAGGAAACTATTTCAGGTCTGTGTTACCCATTCTTTTTTTTTTTTCCAGTTTAGGTGAAGACATGTCAGAACTAACTATTTGCTGAATGTTTTACTGAAAGAGATTGTTTTCAAGCTGAATATTAGAATCAAATACAGTGTTTTAGATCACATAGAATTATGAGGTCTGGTACCTTTTGAATAGAAAAATCGCATAGAGAAGAATCATGTTGATGTCAAGAACATGTTTTGTATCTTTTATCATAGGATAGGTCTCATCACATATTGATGACTGTGGAGGAATGCAGACTGAACAAAATTTCATCAACTCCCATCAGGATCGCAAAACTTTTGTGTTTTTTGCCACAGGCCATAAAAGTGTCAGTCATTATTACATCGGCAGTAATCAACATTTACTCGATGACAGTAGTTTGACCTCATTTTCTAGCTCCAAAATGTTGTGTCCAGTACTGTGAGAGTACGCTCCCTTTGAAAGTGTCTATCTTGTTGCAGTAAAGTCAGATTCAACTGAGAGTGTGTTGCATGACGGTGAAGCAAACATAGCTTTCAGTTTTCACCATTAGAAGACACCAATCAACCAAACAAAAGCCATTCAGCTTAATGCATACCCTTCAGAATTGTTGGTAGAAGTATGATTACATAAGTAGTTTTAAAGAAATGTTAAGAGCACACATTACTCTCAGATGGTTTGAACACTGGCGTAACATCATTTTGATGTGATTTATTAAGTTCTTAAAACCCAAAACCTGAAATCATGATCATCTTCATGTGCATTTATCTGAACTTAATCTAAATAAAAACCGTAAGGGCTTAGAAATACTTTAAAAGAAAGAGACGAAAGAAGGGTGGGTGGAGGTGGTATGATGCAATAACATATCAAAAAGGAATTTAGCACACTGTTTGTTGGTCATTTTTATATTTCGGCTTTGCAGTTTCATGAGTGATAGAAAACTATGTATGTGATAATGAAAGTCATGACTCATTTCTAATTTGTTTTAAATATGTGATAGGATTTTACAGAAGAAGAGTCCTTGAGGATCACAGTCGGCAATGACATATTCAGAGAGGAGTTTTCTGATCGACGAGACTCACCACATACCTCCACCTGGGATGAGGGAAGTGAGCGAGAGAAGAGATGGGAAGAAGACCGACGGAGCAAAGCTACAGTGACAGAAGACACAGTAGAGAAGATAACTACAGGGAGGGGTCTTATGATAGAGATGGAGGGAAGTGGGAGGATAAAAGAAGAGGGCGAGGACGTGGATATTTCAGACCCAGAGGCTTTGATCCCAATCACAGAGGGAGAGGACGAGGAAGAGGAGATTTTCGGGGGGGGTTTAGGGGAAGAGGATGGGGAAACTTTGATCACCATGAGCATAGAGGAAGAGGATTTTACAAACATTTTGAAAGGGGTCGAGGTCGGGGTGGGTTCATTTCTCAGGACCGACACCCTTTTGATGATGACTGTAACCGAGACAGCCACAGAAGAAGAAGTCTTAGCCGTGAGAGAAGTAGAAGTAATGATCGCTACAGTCACAGTCCCCTTAGAAGACGTAGTCGAAGCAGAAGCTATGGAAGAGGAAGGAGTCCTAGTCCAGTTTTTAACAAGAGCAGACGGAGTTATAGTCGAGGTAGACGGAGTTACAGTCGAAACAGGAGTCGCAGGTCCGGGAAGACGAAGTTTTAGTCGAGGTAGGTAGTAGTCACAGTCGGGGAAGACGAAGTCCCAGTCGAGGAAGGAGTCTTAGTCGAGAGAGGAGTTATAGCAGAGGAAGACGTCTCAGTCGAAGACGTAGTCTTAGTCGAGGGCGCAGTCGGAGTCGCAAGCGTAGTCGGAGTCGAAGGCGCAGTCATAGCAGGCGAAGGCACAGTGTTAGCCGACGAAAGTGGAGTCATAGCAGCAGCAGAAGTTACACTGGCAGCAGACATAGTTCAAGTCAAAGCAGAAGCCCAGTCCCCATTGTGAGAGAAGCAAGTAGGCCAAAGAGTATCAGCCGAGAAACTAGACCCAAGAGCATGGGCAGAGAGATTGGAGTTGTTTTAAGTGGAAGAGACAGAAGTATTCCCAGAGTCTCCCCTCACTCAAGAAGTGTAGGACGAAGCTTAAGTCAGGGGAGAGAGCTACACAGTCAGAGCAGGAGACACAGTAGGAGTAGCAGTTCCTCATCAAATCATACAGACAGCCCAAACCATGAAAGTCTACCCATGTCTGAGGAACAGTATGAAGAGGAAATGTATCGCCGCCTGAAATCTGAGATCAACTCCAGCAAAGACCCGAAAGAGCGAGAAGAATGCATAGCAGTTCATATTAGAGACATGGCCAAACTTTCACCTTTCCTGTTTCGGCAGTTCATGGCCAAGAATGCTGGTAATCTCTCAGCAATGGCATTACTGCAGCCGAACCAACAAGAGCTAGAAGTTGTTGACTTTGCATCTTCACAGGCAGAGGAAACAAGACCTCTTCGGTCAATCCTAAAAAGAAAAGATGAATCCAGGTCACCATCTCCAAACCGAAATCCTTCACCACCACAAGAGCAATCAAAAAGTCTTTCTCAGATAGAAAAGGTCATTCAGGCTCTACGCAAGGGAGGGTCTAAACCTGAAGAACCAAGACCGGCAAAGAAAAAAACACTACCACCTCCACTACCATCAGGAGCTCTGGGACAGCTGTCATCCTATATGGACATTGAGGAAGAAGAAGAAGAGTATCTGTATGGAGATGGAGAAAAAGCAAGGAGAAGATGATCCTAAGGCAGTTGCTTTGTCTGGGCCTTTTTGGTCTGCACACCGTTTTGAGGAAAAAACAACAGACTGATATATTTGACATGTATGATCAATCAGAATTACTGCCCTCTGAAGAGAGCTCAGGTGTTGCTCCAAAAGGAAGTGAAGTTAAGATACCATCTGCATTTAGTTCTCTTGAGGAAAAGGAGAAAAGTTACGAGCAGTGGCGGGCCTCTGTTTTTCAGAAACCAGCTCCAGAAACGCCCAAAGAGTCTGCATTGCCAGTGTCTAACCCAGCAGTCAATGATTCTGCAGAGCAGTTGAGCTCAACTGTTGAAAACATTTTAAAATCCATCGGGTTTAACTTTGAACTGTCACAGCGTATGCAGGAACTGGCCAGGCAGAAAAAGGAGGAAGAACAAGATGCTATAAAGATTAACCAGAGTGCTTCTTTTCTTGGAGCAGATCCAGATGCTCTTGCTGAAAACCTCAGTAATGTTTTCCAAAAGGAAAGAAGAGCTTCGCCCAGAACCAATCGGCTTCATGAAGGAAATAGAAGCTGCAAAAAAGGCAGCTAGGGAAAGGGCTCAAAAAGCAAAAGAAGCAGAAGAGCGACGTGTTCGAGGACGAAGAAATCCAAGCATTGAAGAAGAAGAGCAACCAAGAGAAAGCATTAGAGATTTCCATGGCCATTATGAGAGAACTGGCTATGTTAAGGAAGAGGATCACCCAAACTTGCCAAGTAAGTCCAGAAAGATCTCTGACACAGCCAGAACTCATTCTCCATATGATCCAAGCATTCAAGATTACTATCAGCGAAGGTCACTTTCTCTGGAGCAGCAGTACAGCGAAAAAGGCAAGGATGTGAATGTGCATGAAGAATCTAGTAGTTACATCGAGAGTATCCATCATGTGCGACATGGCGGGCTTATCCAGCTTGATTTCACTGGGTAGTGAGAGCAGAGGACATGAGAGAAGAACAGTCAAAGACATGACAGAGACTTGACTCTTTCAAGGCATTTCTCTGACACGAGTCCACCTGACTTTGAACGACATGACAAAGACAAAAAGGACATTGACCTCAAAAAAGCTGGGGATCGAATTTTAATTGTTCGGAAAAAAAGAGAAAAGGGTAGAAGTGCTTCCCCTGGATCTGAGAACAGTTTTTCCAGACGCATTGTACTTCCCCCCAAGGACAAGAATAAAGCACCTCCGGTGAAAAGCCCCAACTCAGATTCTCAAAGAGAAGGGAAAAAGCGTCTAGCCTCACCAGATTCCCCAAGACAGTCAAAATACCCCCGTAGGTCTCCTTCACACGAAGACCTTTCCATAGAACGAAAAATCTTTCAGAAAAGCAAGAGTACTACTCTTGAAGAAAGTAAGGGTGCAATTTACAGAAAGTCTCAAGAAAAATCCCATTCCCCAAACAGACTTCCTTTTGATAGCAAATTTAGATATCAGGAAAAGCAGGGCAGTAATAAGAAGAGTGACATCAAGGTTAAATCTGACCACCATAAAATGTTAGAGAGGAGCAGTAAGTCGACTCTCTGAAAACAAAAGGTACAGAATCTCCAGAGTCAAAGTCAGTAGCAGTTTTAAAGGAAGAGGTAAAAGCAGCTGCCAAGTCAGCTGAAAGCAAAGCTCAGTGGATTGAAAGGAAGAGGCAGCTAGTTGTCTTGGAGAGAGAGCTGGATGCCCTCCGACAGCAACACAATGAGTTGCTGCGGAAACGCCGCCGTCACAAGGATGGTCACAGGGACCCGCTTATTGTAGAAAACACCAAACTTCAGACGGAAATTGCTGCACAGATAAGATCCCTTCGCAAGAGTGGTGATAGTGGTTCTTCAGGTTCTGCAGCCGCGTCATCTACCAAGGACAAGTCAAGCAAATCAGATGTTGAGGTAGGTGGAACATTACATGCTTTGTTTCCTCTCAGTGGCTTTCTTGTTTTTGTTATTTTGCTAGAATTTTTTTCACTGCAGTGACACTATGGATGTTACAACTCTACACATATATATATATATGCCCCTCACAGTGATGATAATAAGTCGTAAGTAAATTAACATGTATTGTTTTTCTTGTGCAGTGACTCGGTACCCTTCAAGATGGGCTGCATCAGTGTTTCAATTCTGATATTCATTTCATCGTTACCTTTCCACCCTGTGTCTAACCCTGGCCCACAATAAATAGCCATACTACTCAAAGTATCGGATAATTAATAGAAACATTCCATATGGAAACAAACTCATGGTATCAGACAACTAACAGAAATGTTGAATATGGAACCAAATGGGGGGGGGGGGGGGGGGGTGGGGGGGGGCACATTTTTTTCCTTTGCTTCTCATCCTTTTTGCAGCGAACTTACTCTTATAAGAACATGGAATTTCATTGTATGCTTGCTGTATTGTTGAATGTAAACTATCCATTACATTGAAAAACAGTCCTTTTTATCTATCAAAAGCATGTGATAGAGAAGAAAAAATCAGAGATATTTTGTCATGCTTTCATGTAGTGCTATGTTACAGGAGAAGAGCAAGGCGAAAGAAGAACCAAAGATCCACTATGAATACTTCGACCCTGGAAGCCACTGGTGTAGTTCATGTAACGTCGTGTGCGGCCATATGATTGACTTTCTCAAACACGTTGAATCAAAGAAGCATCAGCAGGTGTGTTGCTGTGGCTCAATTGGTATGCTACTGTTCTGTCTGTTCTTCCTTGGAATGAACAGAAATGGTTTCTGAAATTTATAGCGCATCATTTTTTGATTTGTTAAATTGTGAAAGCCACAATCATATATTTTAATAACTGGTTAGGTTGACACAGGATTGTCATGCTTGTAGTGCACATTCTTAGGCAGTAATTCACATGAAAGAGATGTACGTTCATACACGCACATGCTGTCACACATGCTATGCCTACACATGCGGTGATGCATGCATGTGTACACACACGTAGGCAGGCACACACATGCACGCGCGCACACACACACACATTCACTCATATTCACTCACACGCGCACATGCACACGCGCGCGCACACACACGCACACACACAGAATAACCAAACACATAAATGGACATCATCCATCAGAAGACTAATTCACACTCATGAAAAACACATTTGAAACTCTGAGCTGACGAACTGGAGACTGTTTCCACTACGTACAATACATAATTGTCAGTGGATGCCACTTCTGCTGTGATGTTTTAGAATGAACTATCTGTTTTAGATGTACATAGCTACTTTAACTGTATTTCTGTGAGTTAGGCTAGTTGGTCATATTCCCAGAAATTTACCAAGTCATGGGCTTGTATGTAATATAATCAGTTATTGTTTATCTTTTACCGTTTTAATCGGTCTTTTCTTTTCTTTTCAGAGACTGGATCCTTTCAGTCGGCCGTGGCTGGTGGAAGCCATGCAGAAACAGGAAAAGAAACCCAAACCTGAAGGACAGGTGCAGGCTGCCCCAATCAAAGGTCACATGCTTGATTTGCACAGTCAGATTCACTGTTGTGGTGAACAAAAACAGCATTCAGTCAGTTTGTTTTGGAAAGGGAAAAGAGCAGTGTATTAAGAAGATTAGGTTTTGTGGCTGGCATTGCCCGTCGGGCGAAATTGAAAAATGTGTGAAGGCTGAGCAATCACACATAAGCCGTTCAGAATGAAAATGAAAGCCTGAAGGGGAAAGAAGTCATTAAGTGAAGGTGTTGTGGTACGTGCTGAATTTTATGTCATGCATTTGATCTCTGTCTCTCTGTCTGTCTGTTTGTCTGCCTGCCTCTCTGTCTCGTCTCTCTGTCTCTCTCTCTCTCTCTCTCTCTCTCTCTCTCTCTCTCTCTCTCTCTCTCTGTATCTTGCTTGCTTGGTTGTTGGGACAAGATCTCAATTTTAATTCATGTCTCAATACACAGTTAAGAACTAATGCAAATAGTTGACTGTGTGATGGATTTAGTATACCTGTAAGCTTTGAAGCATTGAATACTTAGTACATTTTGCAATTATACTTAGTACAGTTAGCGACTTGGAGAGGGACTGTAGAGTTCATCATTAAAAATCTGTTTTATTCAGTTTCCAAAGGAAATTAAGCCATTTTGTTTTCCAGTTTCCTTTTGTCACTCATCACTGAAGAAAAAGCTGTGTTGTGTTTTTTTGAGAATTCTAGTTCCTGTGCTGTAACATGTGCCAACCCAATCAGATTGCAAATGTGAATTTTGGTATGTAACTCTAAACTGTAACATGTTAAAATCTGTTTAAACAGACAAACAAAAAATTTAATATTTTATGAGTTTCATTAGTGCAGTTGAAATCTAACATACGCGATCAAGATTTGTAATTGTTTTGAAAAAAGAAAGGGAATTAAACGGTCAAAACATATAATGATAGCTCCAGAACATCCTAAGACTGGTCTGGCAGATTGAGAGGGGGTTAATTTTAATGAATTAGAGCTTCCAGTGTATTTAGTTTTCCTGTTCTTGTGTTGAAGTGTAGAACATTTGAACATGCAATTTTTTTTCTGCATGTGATTGCATATATTCTGAATGTTTTTTGTAATCATCTCAATGATCACAGGATGCACACGTGCATAGTTCAGTAGTGTAAGACATTCAGTGGTGCATACAAACCATTCTGCTGTTGATACAGGAATATAAGGGTCAAATGATTACAGAAGTGAAAATAAACATTCATTTCGCTGTACATCAGTTTCAGCTTCCTCTCCACATTCATGCCTGTGTGAACATATTTCATATTCCTCATATATAAATGTGATGCCACTCCCGGCCATGAACTTTCACTGGACCACTGGCGCCACAAACATGTCGCTCTTTTATCAGTGGGAAATAGGGAAGGAGTGAGGTCAGATGGTGTCATGCTGGATCAAAACAGGCACCACTGAATAACTTTCATGACTGAGCAACAGTACAGTGTCTGCTCTGGTAGGTTAACTGATGTTTAGTGCTCCCTGTCCAGTGTTGGGAGACTACAGCAAGATAAGCTTGATGTGCCTGTGTGTATATTGAGGTGACTGGATGGTTTGGAGGAGACAGAGCTATGTGCAAGTGATGCAACTAGAATGGTCAAGAAGACAAGACAGCTAGACTAAGAAGGGTTTTCTTAATCATTTTTGTATTAGGCTCAACACAAGGCTTTTAAGCACATTTTGATGTTTGTAAACAATAGAGCTTTTATCTCCAGACGAGTCTTTTTGTAGTGAAAATTCTGCTCTTCATGCTAGTACAAAAGGAAAAAAAAGGACCCACAACTAAAAACTGAATACAGTATTCCTGAATTTCTTTTTTTTTTTTTTTTTTTTTTTTTTTTTGTCATATTTGTATCACAATTTTTAAAATGTCTGATATATGTATCAAGTTTGCATAAAATTGAAACAAGAACCAATGTCAAGTACTTGACAGTAATGCATTTTAGGCACTATCAGTAACAGGAAGGCTGAAAACAGGCTGTGTTAATTTCCAATGCATTTTGCTGCAGGTCTGGAGTTCATGATGGCCACTTCGGCTTTCTACTGCTCTGTTTGCAAGGAGTTCTGTGGATCTCTGAGCATTGCAGAATCCCACATGAAGAGTGAGGAACACCACAACATGTACAATGTATGTATGTGTGACACATGTGTGGGTCTGTATGAAGTTGTGCTTATGATCATTTTCTGTGGACACACTTTTGATCACTGAACATGGACTGCTGACTGTTGAGGAGGGGTTCAAACTGTTGATGGGGGTTACTTCCAAGGGATTAGATTTTAATTGCTAAAACGTTCCATAACTTTTGTGATCGAATTTTTGTTTTTGCTACACTTTAAATTCCAGTCAGTGCAGCGTAATTGCTTGAGTGGAATTCGATTTTTGTGATTCAGTGAGTTTCAAAACTAGCCCACTCTGCCCCAACACACAAAGACGCCATCTTTAAAGTGCTATTTACAGTGCCAGTTCCCCAAGCTTGAAGCAGTTAAACACCAGCTGTGCAGCAGAGCTTCTGTGGGCATTCAGATTTACAAGGCTGTAACTTTTGAACCACGTACTAGTTGTTCTAATTTATACTCCATCTTAGAAGATGTAACACAAATTCATTCCATGTTTTGTTCAAGTGTGAGGGGAAGCTTAAACCAAAAAGACGAACAAAAGCTGAATCACAGCATACTCATGGTGCCAGGTGGCTAAAGTGACGTTCTAACCTCCAGCAGGCATCAGCTTCTGTGGCAATGAAAGGTTAAAGTTTGCAGACTATGAACACAGATGGAGAGTCAAGCCATTCAGTGCCCTTGCTGGATTGATGAGTGGGACATCTTATATATTTGCATGAAACTAGGCTCATCAGTGAAATCGCGTCCCAGTTCCAATGAGAGATAGAATCCTGTGTCAATATATAAGTTGTCCATGTTTTACAGAGGTAAGTTTGAGTGCTCAGTGTCTATCTGGGCTTGATGTGTCCATGTTTGGGATGAGGTTTAGCATTTGCTGTCCCGTTCTAGCTTACACTATCATTGAGAAGGAAGAGGTCAGGAGATGGTCTCTTGTGCAGGATTGTACAGTGACTGCTTGTGAACAGATGTAAACCATTAGTGGTACACAGTGAAAAGGCTGTTGTGCTGATTTGGTGAAATGTGTTGGGTTGGTGAATGTGATGTACTAGGGTTCTTGTGTGTGTGTAGATAGATAGATGAATATGTGTGCGTGTGTTTCATGTCTCTCATGTATCATTCCATCTAGGTGACATTACTCCTGAAAGTCTCAGACTGGCTTCCCACAGCCGCCAAATGCTGTGCTGTAGTCACAGTGCGTAATGAGTTGTTGACAATACTGCTTACTTTGTGATGAAAAGCTTCATCAAAAAAAACAAATTTGAAAATAAAAGGTAGACAGACAAAAAGACAAGCTTCAGAGACTTAGCAGCAGCTTAAATGGAACATAGACAATATGGAGCTTCAAACCATAGACTTATTACCTCAGAAATTGGCCGAGGTCAGCCAGGAAAGGAAAAAAAAAGCAATCGTAAAATCCCAAAGATGATCACAATTTTGCTACTTTTTCTGTTGGTTCTGTTTTTGTGTGGCAGTGTGTCTTGTCAACACTTTTCAGCACTTCCCCCCACCCACACCCACACCCCTCCCCCTCTCCCTCCTCCAAAAATTAGGTATGTGTACATGTACAGACTCACACACACACACACACACACACACACACACACACACACACACACACACAGAGAAACGCACATGCTTGCTGACTGTCCCTCTCTCTCTCTCTCTCTCTCTCTCTCTCTCTCTCTCTCTCTCTCTCTCTGTTTCTGTTTTGCCCTCTGTGTCTCCTTCCCTCCTTTCTCTCTGTACGACATGGACACACACACTTTTTTCTGCCTATTAGTCTTGTCCATTCTCCTCCCCCCACCCCCAACCTCCCACCCCTGCTTTTATTTTCCTTACCTACCCACCTCTCCAGTGTCCTCAAATTGAAAATGGCATTGTTAATCGTCCAGACAAATAATTCTCTGCTGTTCTGTTTTGTGTTCAGGACTACTTGTCTCAGCACCCGTACTACGAAAAGCGCTACATGCTGGAGCGTTCTGCAGCCCTGTCCACACAGAAACGAAGTAGTCCTGTGAAGGAGGAGGACAACTCCCCAGACAGTGACAGTGACACACAGAAGTCCACTGACCCCAGGAAAAGGTCTGGTGCAGGGAAACCAGATTCAAGCAAGTTGAAGGAGAAGGATGAGAACTGGAAAGAAAAAATCCTGGGGAAGAAAACATTGTATGCTGACTATGAAGAGGACTACAAGGTGAAGTTCGAGGCGAGAGACAGAGAGAAACGTAGGTACAGGGGAAGGTCAAGAGACAAGTCCAGGGAGCGAGCTGATAGTTCCAGAGATCGCAGAGCTTCCAGAGATGGCAGAGGTGACACAAAGGAACATTTAAATTCAAAAGACAAAAAGGGAGGACAAGAATTCCAAAGAAAAAGAGAAGAAAAACAGGTCTGATGATCAAGAAACTGTGTCTGTAAGCAAAATTTCAGAGTCTTCAGAACCAGTTGAGAAGCCTGTTGATGCTAGCGGCTCAGAGATTGAGCAGAAGGCTGCAGAGGGAAGTGTCAAAGAAGAGACACCAAAGATCTGGATGTGAGTCAGGAGTCGGAAGGTGCTGCAGATGAAGTGAAAGAAGAAACAAAAGCTGGTGAATGCATCAAACCTGAAGTAGATGAAAAGAAAGATAAGGAGATGGAGTCCAAGGGAAAGATCCCAATCAAACTAACTGGTAAATCAGGCATAAAGCCATCTGCTGCTCTTCCACCTTGGAAAATGTTTACCAGACCCATACCCAAATCCACAGCACAGAAGCGTTTGCTGACACCTCGGCCACAGCAAGCAGCATCAGCTTCTGGCAGTGTCATTGGGCCTGCCCTGCCCAACGAGGACCCAGCTCCTCTGGATGACTTCCTGACTGTTGGAGTGAGGAAAACTGTGCCTGTTGTGTCTGATGCATCACAGATCATAGAACAACCCCCAGACCCTAAAGTGTATCGTAAAGGAGACAGCAAAGCAGAAGAAAACAGGCAAATGCTGAAAGAAATGGAAGTGCTCGGGATTGATCCATCGTCTTTGATGCCCTTGGCCAAACCCAAACCTCCTCCACCACCTTCTCAAAACCTCAGCCTTCCACCTGACAGACAGGTTATTGCCACAGATTCAAGTAAAAAAGATCTGGATCTGACGGTCAAATCAGAGCCTGTGACAAGCAATGGGGGTAAAGATTCTGAGCAGCCAAAGACAGTAGGACATGAAACAGTAACTGGTGGAGACCAAACCATGCTGGTTACACCTGCTGTCCCTGCTCCTGTAATGGAGAGCCCAGTTTGTTTCCAGCCATCACCTGTGGCAGAGGTACATCCTTACTCTCTTCCACCCCCAGTACATATGCCACCCCCATCCTTCAGCCCAGGACCAAGTATGATGCCTGTGCCCAATACTTCCATGCCACCACTACATTTTGCCACATCTGTCACAAGTTATGCTCCTGGCTTTGTGCAGTCTCCATACATTCCTCCTCCTCTAGCAGCTCCAGTAATGGTGCCAGCCCCCATGGCTCCATTGCTTAGGAACACCCCACCTCCCCAAGCTCCACCACCACCGCCACCACCACCACCACCACCTTTGCCCAAAGAACCAGTTCCAGTTCCTCCGCCACCTCCATCTCCTCCAAAGGCAGAAGCATCACCTGACAGTGACAGTGTTTCAGATTCAGGACCACAGATTGCTCCTGAGGTTTGTGACCAACCAGCACAGGCACCTTCTGACACGGTGGAAGCATCGCCGACAGCAGTTGCTGAAGTGTCACATGTAGAAGAGGTATCTCCGAAGTCACAAGAAGCACCTGCCACACAGCCTGCTGCAGAGGCAACTCCACCGTCTCAGGCAGAGGAAGCACCCCTCACTTCGCAGGTCACCGTGGTATCTCCCTCATCACAGGTTATCAGCGTACCTCCCACAAACCAGACAGAGGAGTCACCACTTGCATCGCAGGTGAAAGAATCATCGCTGGCATCACAGGTTAAGGAATCGCCCCCAACATCCCAGGTCTTAGAAGCACCGCCTACATCACAGCTACCTATCCAGGCTGACGTTTTAAGTACTGCATCTGGCGGTGTTACAGAAATGACAGTAACTGTTACAGAAATGACAGTAACTGAAATCACACCAATAGTCACAGCAGCTATCAGTCCCCCTGTGTTCAGAGTGAAACAACTGTGACAGTTTCTCATACCGACACCCACAGCAGTGTGACAGCTTCGGCCACTGAGCAGATTTTCAGCTGTTGTGCCAGCTGATGGCTGTGCATACGTGGTTTCCAAAGCAAGCACCAGCAGTGCTGTGGAAACTCTTGCAAGTTCTGAGTCCGAACAAGCTTGTGAATTGACTTGTGACCTTCAGCCACAACCTTCTACCAGTGCACCTGAAGTTGCTTCATTGAATGACTCTCCAGAACCAACGAGCCCTTTGGCAGTGCCATTGAAAAGACCAGCTGCACGCCGTGTGGTAGAGGTGGGCGAAAAGCAGTGGTAGTTCATTCCATGCCTGCAGAACAATCAGGTGAGCCTGAAGCGAGTAATGCACCTGCTGCAACTCCCAGGCGACCTAGAACTCGCTCACAGATGCGCCAACAACCTCGGCGACAGACCAGATCACGGACACGCCAGCAAAGATCTGAAGAAGAGGAAGAAAAAGTGTGACAGCTTCGGACGAGGCAGACATTCACAAGCTTGAGAGAGAAGCTGGTTCTCCAACAGTTCAAGAAGCTGGATCGCCAGATGGGAACAAAGCTTCTTCCACATCAGCTTGTGTATTAGATTTGACCAGCCCCCCAGCAGACTGCAATGGGGGAGGTGAGACCAACACTGAAGTGACGTCCTCCTCAAGTGATGTGAAAACAGCCACCATTGTTGAGCCTCCTTCAATTGACAGTGCACTGAACCTGACCATCCCTCCAGAAATCAGAGGAGCCAGGCAAGAAGTGAGAGAACAAACGATGCCTGAAGATCTGAGCTCTTATGCACAGCCTCAGGATCTCAGCACAACAGGTCCTGGGAAACACAAAGGAGGGCGCCTCCCAGAAATGCCCATCGATCTTACCATGCGATTGGTGCCCTCACAGGTCAGCCAGCCACAAACAGCACAGCCACAAACAGCACAGCCAGTGGAGACACAGCCTTCTCCAGGTTCTTCCATCTCCTCAGAGAGTGTGCCCAGACAGGATTGCCTGGTCCCTCAGGCAGTGAAAGACACTCTGCTCAGCAGCACCTCAGCCGGGAACCCATCAGCCAGCAACCTTTCTGAACTTGAAGTGGGCGATGAAGGGGACATGATGGAAGACTCCTCAACACAGATAGCAGACTCGGCTGGTCTTGGAGTGGACCCTGAGGGGGAACTGGTTGATTTTTCTCTTGCTGCTGTAGACTTTGAAGAGCTGGTTGACATAGAGATGGATGAGACAAATGCTGGTCAGCCAGAAGAGGAAAGTGTGGAAGAGACGGAGATACTGCAGATAGTACTATTCCCAAGGAAGAGAGCAGTAAGTTCGCATCTTGAGTGGGTTGTTTATTGTTATACTAATGGTTTTAATATAGGCATGTAATGTCTGTTGATGGATTGCTATATTCGGGCCATTTTAAAGCTCCAGACAGGAAAGTTCCCCCCGCTTCCCACCCAGATTAAAAATGAATATAAAGAACAATTATTAGGTTGAGCAGAGGGAGTGCATGTAAACAAGCCTTCCATTACAGTGATCATAATATCAGTTAATATTGTCCTGTATTGAGGTATTCAAAACCCAGGCAAAGAATTTTTCTGTGTCACTAGTGTAGGTATATATATCTCGGACAAGTGTGTTCAGAATTGGGCTGGATTTTTACTCCCTAAATTATCCATTCCTCATTGAAAATGTTAAAACTTCTTTACAAAGAAAGAAAAGAAAAGAAACTTCCTGACATGAAGGGCCAGTGTTAAAACTGAAATTTGCCACTGATGCCATCTTTGCACTGTAGTTGCAGAGCACACTTGCAACAGTTGTTTCCCAAGAAAAGTGGTTGAAAAAAGTGGAATGCACTTATAGAGCATTCAAAGAGCAGAGTCATTAGTCAAAGAGCAGAGTCATCTGTTTAATTAAATTCTTTGGAAAAGTAATTTTTGTTTGAGTATCATGAGACTCTAGTATATGACAAGCTGACATTGAAAGCAAGACCTATTAATGCCAGTTTGCTGGAAAGATCTATGGTGGATGGTAAATATTATGCATATTGTTGTTCCATTGTATCAATGTATAATGCTTGAGAATGTAAGTAACAGAATTTGGTTTTCTCATCACAAGAAAAATTTAAGATAAGCTATGATCATGTGATGCAGTGGCTAAGGCTGAAAGAAATCTCATGGCACTCTGTTTCAATTTTGCTCTTACCAGACTGAGACAAGTACAAGACTGCAGTGTTAGGGACGTACAAAAACACAGGTAAGAATACTAAGATCATTAAAATATCAAGTTTTTATTATGTATGTACTTTAGACAAAACACAACACTTTCCTTGTTGATATATAGATATGTATTACATTACAATTACCATACTGAAACTTTTTCCCAAAAAAATTTGGACTGATTCTATTTAAATATCTTTGGCAGGAATCTGATTCTCAAATGAAGCAGATACTTTGATGAAGCTTAATAAGTGTCTCTCTGTTGTTAAAGACTTACTGGAATTTTTTTTCACTTTGTCTGCCACATGGTTCCCGACAAAGACTCCCTGTAAAAAAGACCTTTTTTTAAGTTACAATAAATGTGAAGCCTGACTATGTATGGTCTTTTTATTGTTTTGATTTGTTTTTGCTCGTTTGGTTTTGTTTCTTTTAAAACCTAAGTACATGCCAGTTGTTCTATATAAAGTGTTGACAAGGAGCATCAAGTATTACGAGATCTTGCCATGGCAAAATGATTACAAAACCAGTTGATTTTATTCTGAGAAGAATCAGTTTTCAGAGAATAGATTTAAGTAATAAAACTAATAATTGATATCAGTTTTCATCAAGGTTGTTTTTGTTTGTTTTTAAGAGATGGTGGTCATGTTTACATTGTCATGCATTACTCAGAAATAAGTAATTCTTTAGGGTGCCTTGGTTCGAACTCTGACACCCAGTGATTCATAAGAACTTGCATTTTTGTTCTACCAGAGCCTATGCTTGGAAAAGTGTATCTTAATTATGTAGAGCTTCACCTAACATGCAGTGCTTCATTATACTACAGTATGGAGTTCTTGATGAGTTGCTATATTTTGACTGGTGAAAGTGGTATGGACAGGGCCCTCATCAGGATGGATAGAGAGTTCCTGGACTCCGCTTATGTTAGAAAGGGTCCGTTGTGCCTGTGTTTCTCTCAACCGTAAAAAGGAAACTATTTTTGTATACACCGCCCGTTCTATCCAGGACAAAATAGTCCTGGGGAAAAAGTTAATTGCCATATTGTTCTTTGTCTAACGAATATCAATCTTCTTCATTTTTTTTCTGTCTTTTAATTTTCTACACTATGTCTGACCTAAAGGGCTTCCTGATACAGGCCAAAGTCATGGCCTTTGATTTACATGTACACAAGAGACCTGTGTCTTAAGGGGAAAAAAAAAACTATGAGTAGTATGAGGCATGTATGTGCTTTCAATAAAGCCACACTGTCAGTATGGTGCCACCAGCCAGTTTTACCCCAATGCTACAAGTACTATCCATCCTACAGGTAACAAACCAATCACCCTGTGCTATCAGTTAACCACCCAGCATGCATGCCTGCTGTTCAGTTTACATGAACAGGTGAGCCCAGGCATGAAACTTTGATACCCTTCCTCTTTTTTTTTTTTTTTTTTTTTTTTTTTTTTTTTTTTTTTTTTTAACCTTTTTTTATTTTATAGCCAGCGTAAGCAATCCAAGTTTCAGTCAGCACACTGTCTTTACAAATAAATAGACATGAAACCGCCAGGGTTGTGAACACAGTTCTGGATTCACTCGCTCGCTCTCTTGCTCACTCTCTCTCTCTCTCACTCTCCCCCCCCCCCCCCCCCACCCCCCTCCCTTATTAATTTAGACCTTACAAATATTTGAAAGCAGGTCATTTTCCTACAACAGAGATGAAGGGATTTTTGTTTTCTGATGGACTTTATAAAACAACAAGAGCATGAGTTTGGAGGACTATGCACCCTTTTCTTGATCTTTTAAGAAAAGCTGGGGAGGGAGGGGGGAACAAAATAATTCTACTGTTTCTAGGGGTAGAAATCAAAGACATGAATTCAGTTCATCATCAGGCTTGATAAGAATACCCTGGGTAATGATTTAAAAAATAACAAAAAGAAACATGAAAGAAAAAAACGATTGTCACTGAAAATTACTGAGATAAAGTGAGATACTCAGATAGAGCAGAAGTATTGTGATGGGGACTGTGCTGTGTAATGTATTGATTAGAAAAAGTTAAAAGTTCAGCAGAAAAAAATGTTATCCCAGTTGAAACTTATAGATCTGTAAAGTGTTCCTATTCTTGTGGTTGAAACGTCTGCCTTTTGTATCTTTCCTCTTAGGAGTAATACAAGTGAGTACCTAGATGAATCATTCACGTATAATGTAGTAAACTGGGAGTGCTTGCAAGTGTTGTGCGTGTATGCATTGACAGTATTATTTCATCTCAAGGTCTTCAGTTCATATAAGTATTAATCTTTTATCATTTTCATTTTTATTTCCCTCGGCTAGACTTCCTGATAATCTTTCTTGCAAGTTGATGATGCTATGATGCTGTTTAAAGAAAAAGGTGTAAAATGTGTATTTTTGAGTGGATGTGAGACAGTGAGCCAGATCTTTTCAGAACCAGATTATTATGTCAGTCATGTATTTTTCTCTCACTCAGATCTGTTCAGAATCAGATTATTATGTCAGTCATGTCTTTTTCTCTCTCTAAGTGTAAAGTTGACTAGTTTTTTAAACAGTGGCGAGTTGTATTGAATATGTTCCAAGTGGAGGGAAAAAAATTTTTGCACTCTAATTTGACCACTGCGATCATGTGATGGAACACAAGATGAAATGCTTTACAGATAGATTTTGAATACATTATACAGTGTATTACCATTTCACATGCTGTTACATCATGTAATGCAATGCATCACCCTACAGTTTGCAAAGAAAGTGAGGTATGAGCATTTTTTTTTCAGTCTCAGTTTGCCCTCCTCCTCCCCTTTCTCCTTTTCCACCTCACCTGTTACATTATTTCTCTGCTCAGTCAATCCATTAGCATTTCCCTTGTAATTGTGAAGCTGACAGTGACAGCTTTGACAGGAACATGCCACTGATTTCAGTTACTTTTCTTGTTTACCAACGATAGCTTATGGTTAAGGATTGGCAGTCATATGAATCCTAAACTAGCTATGTTGCAAGTGCTGCTTGTAATAGAGGCGATTTACTCATGGCAACACTAAACAGATCTGAATGGTTCACAAGAGATTTCTTGCATTTGCACTAAAGGTCAACTTTTGCAGAATTGTTTCCAACTATTTCAGACTCGGGCTACTTGGCCGTGTGGTCTGAAGTGTTTGTTTTTTATTGAAGTAGTAGGCAGTGTTGTGATGTTTCATCTCTCCTCTCTAGCAGGTAGAAACAGATCAGAGCAGTTAAAAGTTTCTAATTCTTGGTTACATATCAGTAATTGAATAGGTAAATTATATAGTATCATACCTTTCACCCATTCAGTTAGCTGATAGTGTGACTGGATAGCCTCACAAACTTGGTCAGTTTTACCTGCGTCTTGGTTCCGAAGACTGGATGCATTTGGATCAGTCTTAGATTGATTGATGGTGACATTAAATAAAGTTTATCGCAAGCAAAACAATCAGTGTAGCAGAAAGTTGTTAAAAAAAAAAAAAAAAAAAGGGGGGGGGGGGGGGGGGTGATGAATGAATGAATGAACTTGTCCGAAGTGCAAAGTGGGAAATGACTGTGGGTTTGCTTGATTGGAGTTTTCTTGCTTAGGTTTTGTTGTTAGGATTTTGTTTGTATGCTTCTTTGTTGTGAGAAACCCATATGGTGGCAGCTGCTTGACTATCTTACTCCAGATGATTTTGTTCTCTTTTTCAACATTTGTGGTAATACTACTATCAATCAACATAAAAAGTATGATGATGATTGCACCACCACCACTCATTGCCTCTCTTTCATCACCCGTCTTTATCCTTTTACTCTGCCTCTTCCAGCTTGCTTTAGAGACTGTACAATCAGGATGTCATATTGTTCAACTATTTTTTGGAAAGCTTCAAAAATTGGCAGAGTGTGCCTGTGCAGTATGCATGTGTGTGTGTTATGAAGCAGTAGAACCTGTGAAGATAGAGGATGATATTACTGACTGTGTGCCTTCCAGGGTTCGAAGTTCATGCAGATGTTTTACCCCTATTTGATGTGTTGACACAAAAATCTGGATGGGTTCAATTATTTACACAGTTATACAACATGGTGGAGATCATGAAATGTGTATATCCATAGCATGCAAGTTTTGTAAATCATGATGAACATTTTTGTAAAACACCTATGTAATGCAGGCAGATGGGTCTTTTTTTATATATATGTGTGCCCCTGATCATATCCTGAAGAACTGGTGCTTTGTTTGCTTACAGGTGGATCTCATTCAAGTGTCCAGAACTCTTTGTAATGTAAAATTGTTTCTGTTGTACGGGATATTGTGGCCAACAAGACGTGGCGGGACCTCCTGTTCCAGTATCCTGTTGGTAATGTACTTGCAGCTTGCAAGCACGATAGTCATGCGAAGGCAGTTGGTTATTTTGGTTGTGCATTTCCTGCAGTTTGTTATCAGTCAGCAGTTCATTAAGATGTTAGCAGTGAAATTTCTTCAGAAAACTCTTCAGCTTCAGTGAAAGTGAACTGTACAGTTGTTTTGTATTGATCGCTTTTATTTTTAAACCTCTTCAGCCACAGCCCAAATGAACTGTGCGATTGTATGGACCTTCCATTGTTTATGCTAATAGTGTTATTTCTATTAAATTGTTTGTTGTTGTGCATGATGTTTTAACAGCGTAACCCTCATTCTGTATGGTTTGCCAAAAGCCCATATGATTTGGGTGGAGAATGAGCTGACACATTGCTTGCTGAGGAGTGTTGCAGAACTCAACATGGATGGATCACCAGACAGATATTTGATCACATCAGACAAGTGTATCACTGATGCTGTGTTTATTAAGTAATGAAGTACACATGTAAATTGGCATGACCTTCATAGTTTTTTTTTTTCTCTGTGTTTTTATGTAGTTGCAGTCAGCTGTGTAACAAATAAAGTTCTCTCTCTGCTCCACAATTTGTGTGCTTGTGTTCTCTTGTATATCACTTGCCTTTGAAAATGGCCACCAGCCTTCACTAGTCTCTTGTTGTTTTTATCTATCAAACCACCTTTTCGCAGATACCTTTTTCTGCAATCAACCACTCATAATTTGGAAGTTGATTTAAAGAACGATCTTCCTGGTTTGATACCATATTCAAATACGGAGTTTAGAAGGTAAGAAAGATGTACTACTTCTGCAGTTTCTGTTAAGAATGTTGGTTTGTGCCTGATCCTTGGGTTCTGATCTAAATGCAATATTTTAGGTATTGCTGAATAAATTCCAAATTGCTGCAATTGAAGATACATATTCGGTGTACCTCTATGTACGTCAGTTTGTAGGGGGGGGGGGGGGGGGGGGGGGGGGCAGAATACTCGACTAAAAGCCAGACTGCCCCTTTCCCTCCACTGGTTCCTATGGAAGAACATTGTCTCAAGTGTAAGTATTCAGGAGTGGATTCTTTTCATTGTGAAAATATTATATATCTTTCTCAATTTGGCTTACTGTCTGACCTTTTTACTATCCCTTAGGGTGAAAAATGATGTGCTGATCTTGTGCCATCTAATAGAAGTCATAAAATTCTCAGCCAAGCAGTCAGGTTGGGCATGGACATGATGACCTTCAAGACTTCCATCTAAACTGTAGGACAAGAAGGGTAAGTTTTGGCTGTGCTCCCCATAGATGTGTGACTTCTTAATTTGCTACCCTGCTTCTGTAGGTTCCTCTTTCACTACCCCCATAAAAAATAGAAAGCAGTATTTACTGGATTTCTGAGTTTCCAAATGCAGTAGGTGTGTTGAGTGTTCCTGAGGTTGGATCAGGAGTGTGGTATTTGAGGGTTAGCGCTTGCTGGTGTTTTCTTTTCTGCTGTTTGACATTCAGACTGGTTGCTTTTCAGAACTTTTACCAGAGATGCCTTTTCCCCCCATCACAACTTTTCCTTTTGTGGTTGTTACCATGTCACCCTTTGTATCATATATTTTGACTAGGTTTTCTGAATGTTGAATAGAACATGCCTTGCAATCTCTTAACAGCTTTGAAAAAAATTTTTATGTAATCATCATGGGCATGTATGTAGGAGGGAACTTAAAATCTACATCTCCACAAGAACAATTTGAAGGACCACAGAGTTTGACTTCATCATGACAGTCGGTAAACATTTCCTTTTTGGTCTGAGACTACACAGCACCCAATCCTTTCATAGTATCAGCATCATCCACACCCCAGAGACACAGAAAGATGCTATGTTGGTAGGGACATTCATGAGGCTAGTGCTACAAGTCAACTGTGTGGCTGCTGTTTTCCAATAATTTAAGTCCACTGCATACCTACATGAAGATTTTGAAGGATCCACCTGTATGATTTGTCTCCTGCTCCTGGATGTTTCTAGAAATTTTATTACAAGTAATTTCTTTTATTCTCTTTGACTGCCACTTTTTTTTTTGCTTTTTGCTTCTTTTTTTTTAGTATTCTTAATACTGTCGTCCAGGGATTTATTGTTCTTTATTAGCTTTGTTGCCCTTTAACATCTCTTGTTTAAAAAAAAAAAAAAAAAAATTGTTTCTAAACTTTTTTGTCACAATTTAATAATGTAGGTTTTAATGTTGTCGGATGTTTGTTTTGCAATCTAGCAATTTGGTTGTTAAAATGTATATGTGGCCAAGTGTGAACACTAGCTGTCCATTCTGCAGTGCCTGTTTGCCTTGCAAGCATTTGTATGTGTGTGTGTTTTGTTTGTTGTTTGGTGGTGGATTTGCTCTGGGTGTTTGAAACTTTTTGTTTGTTTTCTTCTTAACTTGGAGCAGATCAGTCAAGCAGAATGGCTGGCACCCATAGCAAAAGTATCTGTCTTGAGGATGCTTAAAGTTTATCCGTTATATCATCAGTTATTAGTATTTTGTTTGGAGCTCAGGGTTCTGGTGGGTTTTTGTTGGGGGGGGGGGGGGGGGGGGGGGGGGGGGGGGGGGGGGGGGGGGGGGGGGGGGGGGGGGGGGGGGGCTGTATGGTGACAGTGCCCAGTGTGGTCAGCTGGTCCATGGTCAGACTCTGTCTGATCTTGTACCACAGTCATCAACTCTTAGTGGAAACCAGTTTAGGCTGAAAAATCCCACTGCTGTCAATACTTCCCATGTGGAATCTACAACATTCTAGCAAGAAACCAGTGACATTACCACTGCGACTGGTGAATCAGCCAGTTTGTAGAAAAGTGTTGCAGATGACATTTCCTTTTGTTCAAAGATGTTCATTAACAGCTGTTCTCCAAAGGTCATCCTGATGAATCAACTTTTCCATGGAGGCATAGCTTTCATGGGAGACTTATTTGCCATTTCTTGGTACTCATGTTCGCATTTTCCATGTCATGACACACAAAAAAATGCCCTTAAAATTGAAAAGCTCTAGCTTCACACTTCCAAATTTTGCAGTGTGTGTAGTCACCGCAGATCTGAGTGTTCTAGAAGAGCCTTCAGATTATATCCAGGGTTTTCCCTGTGTAACATCAAGACAAATTTTTCTTTTTTTTTTTTTTTAGTGGCAAATGCAAATAGCTGGTGCACAGTATGTCCTAGTCGCTAATCTAAGTTGTTTCAGGTATGCTTAAAACAGTCTGCAAATGAGATGACTCTCCTTTTTATCATTTCCTACATTGAAATGCTTGACCTATGAAGATTATGGATCTCTCTCTCTCTCTCTCCCTCTCTCTCTCTCTCTCTCTCTCACACACACACACACACACACACACACACACACACACGCACACACTCTTGCATACAAGAGCGGAGCACAAAACAAACTTTAAGAGGATGTATTGCAGTGTCCGTACAGGTCATGAAAGTCCTGAGAAGTTGTAGAATTTAACATAGTTTTCTAGGACTGGAAAATCATGAAAAACCTTGCAAAGCCTTCAAGAAACACAATGCTTACTGTTTGGCCACTGAAACCGCCATTTTAGCAATAGTGATAATAATAGGGATACATTTTGCTACTGAAAATAGCTCACGAGCAGCAGTCTGGGAAATTTTTTGCAACTTTGCAACAATAGCCAGTGGGGAGCCCTGCTTCACTGAATCAAAACAATTTGCTGCACATCTTGGATATGAGGCTTCTCCTGTTTTAATTGGAATGAGTTTAAAGGTCATACTGGCAATCCACAAACACTTGAGGAGAAAAGATGTGATAAATACATGAAAGAGAAATAAAGACCATTTTGGCCCATCTGTCATTTCACAAAGGACGGGTGTGGATGGTAACCTGATAGTAACTAACTAAAAGACCATTGAGTATTCACCATCGGTTACATTTGCCATCCCATCTATTATGTTATTCTGGCCTGATTTGTTCATCTTTTCTGGGTCTCATGTCTGCTTCTCTGGGTTACTGCGCATTGATGTATTCAGGGGTAATTTGGAAAATATACACCTTAGTATAATGCAGTTGAGGCTTTTATTGATAGTTTCCACATGTCTATTAAAATAAAAGGGCAGATATAGAATGGTGTTCTTGAGGAAAGTATGGTTTCGTCATCAAATCTTCAGTTTATTGGGAAATTTACATTTTTTTTTTTTTTTTGTTAACCAGTTTCTCTCCCAGTCTCTTTGCTGTTCTTGCAGAACATGGAGTTTCGTCATCAAATCTCAGAAACAAGAGTTGCACACCTCTGTTGTTTTCTATTTGTTGTTGCCCTGGCTATACCAAGATTCTACACAATGCCCGATTCCATTTCAGCGGGCATGAAACTGTTTCATTGCCCAAACTTTTTGTTTTGTCAGTCCTACCAGTTGTGTCCATCACTTTTTCTATCATTATATAATAAGTCCATGAAAATGTCTTTCTACAGAAAGCAAACACAGCCACAGTCACAATCTAACAAGTCTTGAAATTGCAGGTGACTTGAATATGATTGTTGAGATTTTTTTTTTTTTTTTTTTTTTTTGATGGGTTGGTTTTGGTTTTTGTTTGGATTTCGGTGTGGGGGTGGTGGGTGGGTTTACAGGCTATGGATTCAGTGCATCTTTTGCAACCAAGCAGTTTTTTTTTTTTTTTTTTTTTTCTGTCCCAACCTCTGCGCCACCTCAGAGGCAGTGCACCCACGCCGCTCATTCCGACACCCCGTCCACAGCCACAGCCCGGCCGATCCCGCCGCAGCACCGGCACCGGCAATCCACTGGGAGCAGTCAGTGTCAAGCCGTCAAGAGGCAACCACCGGAGGAGACACTGCACTGCTGCCGAGTTACTTCGGTGGTGTTCAGTGGCGCCTGTTCTGATCTAACATACGCAGGACGCCACCTACTAAGCCCCCTACTGACGACAATAATTGCTTAGTCGCGGAGCCGGCGTGAGTGAGCTCTCCCTCCAGAGGGCGCCACCACGTCCGTCCAACGACAGCCCCCATGGATTCGCCGATACCGGCGACCCCGGCGGAACCAAACCAAGGCCACGACGTGGAGAAGACATCGAAACTGAGGTCACCATGAGAGCAGGGCGTGAAGGGCCACAGAACTGGAGACTTTTTTTTTTTTTTTTTTGGTGATGGTGATCGATGAGGATGATGATGAGATGATGCTACGGATTTCCATTTCGGTCTGAGACTACATGACAGGGCTGTACTCTACGCTTCCTTTCATAATATATCCCGGCGTCAACCAGGCCCGAGAGATACAGGCACCTGCAGTGTTGGTCAGGAAATCTGAGCAACACTCTCAGAAACGCATCCATTAAGTGGATGAAACTCGACTGTGTGGTCCCAGTCTTCCCAACTGAGTCCGCAGCAAACTCAACTCTGGGTAGAGCCGGTTGGGGCAGAAAAACCCACATGACTTCTGATGGGATTCGAACCCACGACCTCCCAGCCGGGAGTCCGCGATGCTAACCACTTCGCCACGGCGGCTGGTAACCAAGCAGTTGCAGTAGGGGGGTTGATAAGGACGTCCTGTGTGTGTCAGATGTAATCACCACCAAAGTAGCTTTCCAGCAGTGCAGCGTGGTCGATTGCCCGTTGAGCAGATATTGATTGCTCCTTGTTGACTGCTGCACTGAGGCTACAACCATGCAGACCTGGCTGTGCCTGTGTATGGATTGAGGGAGACAGAATGAGCAGCAGAATGGTGCAGCTGAGTGGCTGCCAAGTGGGGGCTGAGAAGATAAGACCACACCACCCACACCACAGCCCCCCAAAAAGAAAAAAAAAAATCCATGTATGACTATACTTGAATAGCAGTGCCTTGAAATTCAGATTGAATTTCGTAGCCAAGAATGCTGAATATCTCTGTTGATAGCCGTGAGAAAAATTATTTTAGGTACCTAGTAGTGACATGTGTGTGCACCAATCACAGGACGTTACGAACTACCGGCCATCTTCCTTCGCATGTCCGAGGGCCCCAAGGCAGTCTAGCGACACTGTCCTTTTCTCAGCCCAGCTCACTGCTTAGGCGTGCTATGAAATGCAGACACTTAATTGCAAGCAAGTGAGAGTTCACGCCTCTGTGAAATGCTTCACGGGTCTACCAACTGTTCATATCATTTCAACATTCCATCACAGGAGAGGCTAATGTCACAATCAAGATGACAATAAAGTTCTGTAGGTTCACCTAAAATAAAGCAATCGCAGTCAAAAACCACAAAGACCAGCTTGGTATGTTTGTGCTGGCTGCTGGCCTATTCAAATAGGTGGGATCATGCACTGAGAAGCTCAGACATAACAGGTTTTGACCTTAATGAATGCATTTCTTTTAATGAGAATGAAAAAAAAAAAAGTTGATGTGTTACTTGTGCTGCAACATTTTCAACTTTTTGAATGGACTCATACCTCTGCTTGTGTATGCGTGTACAAATGTTTCTGGGCTTATCACATCACTTTGTTGCCGGAGAGCAGAGAGCGAGATGCCAGCCATGGGGCGTGAGATTTCTCCTGAAGGTCATCAAGGTGGCAGATCGACAATATGGGTGGCCAGCCTTCCTTCTCACCATGAGTGGCAGTGGACTAGTCTCGCTGGATGACAGTTCTTGGTAAATGTGGGCAACTTGTGATGGAACACTCACTCCTGCAATTTCAGCGAAGCTGAACTGCATGGAGTTTTTTTTTTTTTTTTTTTTTGGGGGGGGGGGGGGGTTAGCTCCGTGACTGTGGTCAGTACCAGCCAGTTCTTGAAGAGCAGCACTCTATCAGCGGTGATGCTGCTCCCCTGAAGTCAGCCTAATGCAGGACTAGACTGTCACCTCTGAAGACAGGCTGCTCGGTGGCCTTAAAAACAGTCTGGGTGGGTACCAAGACACCAAATATCAACGAGGACACAGATTGAAAAATTATGGTCTCTAGCTAAGAGCATCACACAAGGACAACCTGGGGTGTCAACCTGAGATCTTAAAAACCCTAGACATCAATACAGGCATCTCCAAAGGACAGGACCCCAGTCTGCAAAAGTCTGTATTCTTGCCACAGAGTCGGATGGATGCTATTAACGTTACATCACTGCAGTAAAGAATCAATGCGATACATCCGCAACATACAGTGTCCCAAACAGCCTGCAGCAGAAACAACGATAGTCTTACCAACCAATAGCCTCTGGACCACAACTCCCAGCAGACTTGTCCAGGAACAACGTGTCTCTACAAGAGCCTGTGGCTGCTGGGATGTTAAACTCAACTTTCATCATAGTTTATGGATGAATACTTCTCAGCCTTTTGGCTAGGATCACGTATTGTGTGTTCTAATCATTTCATGGGATCATTTCTCTTCCATTCTGCACGCAGCATTTCCATTATTGCTTTTATCCAATAATTAACAGGATGGCTCAAAGATTTTGGCCACACTTGTAATCTAGACTAACTATAGCCTGTACTTAGATCTAATTTATTGCAATTTGAAGTAAAACAAAGTTCCAAACCTTTTATTTTATTTAAAGCTATTCAAAAATGTGTACTCTTTGATTCGCCAGGTAAGCTGGGATAACATTACCTGCTACACTTTTACTAATTCAGTATTTCTGCGTTTTATGTTAGAGGTCCTAACGTTTCTCCCACATGCTTGAATTGCATATATTTTTGTTTTACACCTGCTGTCGGCAACAGTAGCAAGAGACCACGTTAGGACTAGGTCCAAGAAGTATCAGTTACCACGGTGATTCTCCAGTTTTCACACAGAAAATATTACTCACAATGTTTGTTGGATAACCAAGGAAAAATCTTGGTACTAATTGCCCATGCAGTCACAATGATAACTTGGTGATAGGATTAGTTTGGTCGGCTTGAGTTGAATGAAGCTGACAGCATTACTCGTTACCACTTCCCAAAGTTTCTATTTCCACGCCCAACTGCTTCTGCTTGCTAAGACGTGTAGAATACTATCCATGTACGACAGACTTGGATCAATATCAGTATGTATGTGGTGGGAGCGGTAGGGCCAGTGTGTGTATATAGACATATCTGTAACAGTGGAAGTAATAATAATGAATACTTGTATAGCGCCTATTCTCGGCTAGAGACCAAGCTCTAAGCGCTTTACAATCGACACTCGTTTACACAACGGGCTGCCTACCTGGGTAGTGCCGACGGAAGAGCTGCCAGCTGGCGCTTCATTCAGTCGTATCCCGTATCATCCAGTCAGTATCGTTCAATATCGGTTACTCGTTTTCCTTACTTTCATCATTCTTTCCATTTTTCACGTAGGGTGTTTGTTATGTGTAACGTGTCATCCATACCAACGGCCAAACTGGCCTACTCTTCCGAAAGTTGGTGATGGGATTTTACGTGTGTGCACTAAGGCGCCCTCGTTGAGCATGCATGTATACCATGCCCCTACCCATCCAAAAACACACACATGCAGACAGCCGAAGAGAGAGGAAGGGGGGGGGGGGGGGGGGTTGCGAGAGAGAGAGAGCGCAATATTAATGCATCCGTCAGCGTTGACTTTAAACAGTTCATGCTAGCAAACATGTCAAATCGACTAACACCATGAATACAGCACTCGGAAGCATTTAATGTCTAAATAGTAGTCTTGACCTTGGAGCTTGAGAAAGAGACGATGAGGGTAGACTGTTTACCCCTCCCCTCCCACTCTCTCTGTAGCGTACTTGTTCGGAAGTGGATGTAGGGGACATGAGAAGATTGGGAAAGAGAGAGCAATCTCTGTGCATGCATGAAGTTGCTGCCGCATTGTGCGTGCAATTATTGCAGTATTGCGCAGAGAACTGATCAACAAAGTAGATCTCGGCAAGGCTTTTTGTTTTTTTATAGATTTCTTTTAATTTGATCTTTATGCGTTTCCACACTATTTGCGGTTTCTGAGAGCACAGTTTCCAATTGTGTAGGCCTACATAAAACGACGTGTAGATTGAAAATCGGTAATCGTTGTGACGGCAATGGAAGCTGGAGAAGTTCTGAATATCGGTATGCATCAGACAACCAATGTCCACAGACTCGTACATGCATACACATATAAGTACGGTCGTCGTAGGCTTTCACAAATCCGTCCAGGGGTAGCAAGCTTGCTATGATCGGAAGGCTTGCGCGGTCCAACGATTCCTTCGGCTCTGGTGACGGGGGCATCAACACTTTCTCAGAAGCAAGGCGTTTGTTGTTGTTTTTGTTGTTGTTGTTTGTTGTTTTTTTTTTGTTTTGTTTTTAAGTAACGTTTATAGACCTGTACAGCCAGTTTGCTGACTGGCATAAGCACAATATGATAGAAGCTGATGCGCCTGGTAGAGTCTTCCTTGTCATAGAATAAGGGTGAGGGCCCTGACTAACCGTAACCGCCTTTTTGCTATCGTATCTTCTACCTTTTTAAGATAAATGGATTTTTTGTTTCTTCTCTCCCTTCAGCTGTCCTTTTCTACATTCTTCTTTTTTTCTGTAGTCTTCTTAAGACCCGTTTGCTGTGCTGTGCGACCTGTGATGGAGAGAAATGAGGTAACTGACAGGGCTGGTGGTCTCAACACCTCTTGGTCTCGGACCTCTCCTAGACAGGAGGTACACAATGGCTTATGTGTATCAATCGGCTGCCCCTGCGTGGGGTTGAGTCAAGGCAGGCAGTTCCTATGGTGCTGTACTCTGTCCCCGGGAGTCGAGCATGATTTGGGAGGATCGGGTTGGTGGGCTTCTCCCTAAATACGCACACACACACACACACACACACACACAGAGAGAAAGCGGAAAGTACAGTCACATTCATCAAGATGGTCCCAAGAATCGGATATTGATAGTGACTCTGACACAAGCTAAGAAAAAGACAGGGTTCTGGGCCTCCTGGTTGGTGGTGGAAAGAATTGAAGAGGAGAAATCCATTACTGCTTTAAGTCCTTTTGCCATCCAAAAGAGTTTTCAAAGCATTGCAGCCAAAACCAAATCGATTAAAAGTCTTCGTAATGGTTCACTTCTCATTGACTGCCAAGTCCAAATGCCAACTTGAACAGCTTCCAAGTGCTACAAAGCTGGTGGACTGGAGAAAAGGATGACTCTTCAGAAACGACTAAACTCATTGAATGGAGTCATGGTCTTAGAGCCGTGTCGGAGGCAAAAATTTAGGAGCAAGTTGGAGCCACGAGGGGTGATTGACAGATCGAGTGGCCACAAACATGCTGTTTCTGGTGTTTTGTTCGCCATCTCTATCAGACATCAAAGTTGGCTGCCTTGTGAAAGTTGAACTCTACGTCCCATCTCCAATATGTTTCCCTTGTCAGAAGTTTGGCCATGTTCGTGACAGGTGCTCGGAGGAGGGGCTTTGTGGTCTGTGCTTCAAAGCAGTTGATGAAGGGCCTAGCCAAGGACCAGCTCTTTGTGCCAACTGTGGTGGCAGCCATCCCTCTACCTCACAGAACTGAAATGGAAACTGGAACAAATCAAAACAAAAAAATGAAATCCTTTCCAGGAAGCACCAAAAAGAAAAAGAAAAAAAAAACTGATGCTTGATAGCCCCAATCAAGAATACATGTTGTACTCAGCCGCTGTTTCAAAAAGTCCGGATATAGTGTCCATCTCCAGTCAGACGGACGCTTTCCACTTTTCCAAATCTGCTCAGGAAAAGGCAGCTTCTGTAAAGGACAAACGTGGCAGATCTGCAATTCTGCCTGGGAAAACGTAGCGCCCTCAGTGGGGATGTTAAACCCGCTGCCCCCACCCCCCACCCCTCTCGCGCAATCTCTCCAGCAGTCAAAAAAGTCTGCTGCTGAACAAGCCAGAAAATAGACACACACACACACACACACCGATCCTCCCAGTCTTGCTCCACTTTGACGGACGAGAACAGAAAACTGCCTGAATGCTGAAAAACAAATTTCCTCCATTCCAATCAGAAAACGCAGATGCGGGAAGGGAGTGAGTTGCCCACCGTTTTCACTTCTTGGCTGATGAAGTCAGAAATTTGCATAGGAACATCCGGGATCTCTATTCCAGTTTTGAAGAGCTATAGCTGCACAGCCCACCGGAGATGGAGGAATGGATGGGGTTTCTTTACTCATTCACAAATCTTTTTCGTTTACCCCTATTGATCTAAATTCATCTCTCTTAAGCTTTAACGGTGGGGATCACTTTGCATACAAGAGTAACGGTGTGTTCTTTAAATTTACCGCTACATGTATCGGTCAGTCCACCGGAGGTGGTCAGCCTGATCGGAGAACTTCCACAACCTTTTCCGCTCTTGGATGATTTTAAAGGGCACAGTCCTCTCTGGGGTAGAGTCAATTCTTCATCCAGAGGTCTGCTTCTTGACGATGTCTTTTCAGCACTGGATTTGTATTGTCTCCAACACACCCTCCATTCTTCCACATTTACGCTTTCGTGGTTCGATTACAGTCAGTATGTGATCCTTCACTTGGTCTTGGGCTATGAGTGGTGTGCTCACGATAATTTTCACACGGGAGTGACCACTTTTTCCGATTGAACTGAAATAGAATATTAAAGAAAGATTCAGTTTACCTGAACACTTCAATTATCCAAAAGTTAACTGGGAGCTGTTTGCAGGATGTGTCCAGAAAAAAAAAAAAAAAAAAAAAACAGGACATTCTCTAAAGTCCTACCCTGCCAAAAGCCTGGCAAACACACGCTTAATGTGCGAAAGATAATATTCGAACTTCCTCTAACAAACTGCAAAGACCATAAACACCCTGGCTTAACTTGGAATACCAGCATACTTCAAATGAGCGCAAACGTGCTCAGCATTGTGTTTATCACAGATATCGGCGCCCGGTGCTCGAGCTCATAAAAAATGCAAGACAAATCAAGACATACATCTAAATTAAGAAAACATCAGTCTTGAAGAGGCTTCTGCTCCAAGCTGACATCCAAAACGTCAAAAAAAAAAAGTCTGAAAATACCAACCCATCAATTCATCACCTGAAATTTGTAGATGCTCTGATTACTGACAAACAAGCTGTTGCCGATCTATTGCCTCCACCATTGAACAGAATTCGCCTGCCACAATTAAAAACGAGTGAAAGAAACTTTCTGTAACTTCCCCTAGGACAACACTGAAATCTACAATCGACCAATTTCATTGATGGACTGAAATCAGGTCTGCAGATCTGTAGCAATTCTGCTTCTGGACTTGAAGACATCCATTACCAACTTTTGAATCATTAAAAAAAAAAAAAAAAAAAAAAAAAAAAAAAAAAAAAAAAAAGCTTCGAAACTCTTCTCAAAGTCTACAATCATATTTGTACCACAGAATACTTTCCACGCTCCTGACCTTGCCAACCCTTCGAATATTGTCCAGTAGCTCTGACTAGTTGCCTCTGATGTGGAACCTAGAAGCAGTGACAGTGTGATTTCCGAAAGGATCATTTTACTGTTGAGCATTTAGTCCATCTTGAAACCACCATCTGTAACCATTTCTCTCTAACCATTGTCAGAAACTCTTTTCTGAACTCCCAAACCCTGCTATGTCCGAGCTTTTAATCCCAAATTCCATAGGAAAATTTATGCCACCCCACATCCATTCCACCCTTGGGAATTCTCATTCTTCCCCATTTCAACAGTGCAGACATAGATCTTGAAGTGGTGTGCGATTTGTCCTAGTTCCGTGATGACCCACCATCGATTCTCTTCACCCCAAGGATTCAGTTGATTGGCCCAGTATGGTAAAGACACCACCAGCTTGTTGGCCAACAAGTCTTTTATTTTTTTGTTGTTGTTGAACTGCTTTCTAAATCTACACCTTTCAGAAGAATTTTTACCGAAGAGGGAACTGTATCTGCTGCGTTTTGCACCTTTCCTCTCAGAAATGTTCTTAACTCATTTCCATTGCAGTTCCATCTGCACTGCTGAGTTGACAGCCTTGGTCTGGCTCTTAAAATGGTGTCTAGACCAAAACACAGATTTCGTCATTTTGCCCGACTCGTCTTCTACTTTGGTGGCCTTGCAGGCTGTTATCTCAAGAACCCCCAGCTGCTGAAATTGTTGAAACTGTTCACCTCTCTGAAACCTGATGAATACGACATAGTTTTTGCTTGGGTTCCAGTCATGTGGGCATTTGATGCAACGCAGTGGTTGATCGATTTGCCAAGAGAGGCACAAAGGAAGAGTTGAGCAGATCCTCTATCCCTCGCAACGATCTCTGAAACCCAAAGCTTAGGCTTAAGTCAGAGACCTCTGGCAACAGGAATGGAACTCACAGACAGAAAACAAACTCATCGAAATCTGTCCAAACCGAAAAGTTCTTACCATGTTCCATGGGCAGCCATAAAGAAGAAAGTCTAGCGCCATTTGCACAGAGGCCACACCTTTTACATCCATTCTCATCTTTTAACAGGTGGACAGCTCCTTGGCGACTCACAAAGAAACATAATTCTTATAGAGTGTTGGGACTTGCATGACGTCAGACATAAAACACTTTACAGCCCAACTTCATGAAAACCTTGTTATGTCCCATCCAAGGTGATGTTTGAATTTTTTTTTTTTTTTTTTTTTTTGCTGTCCCAACCTCTGCGCCACCTTAGAGGCAGTACATCCACGCCGCTCATTCAGGCACCCCGTCCATAGCCACAGCCTGGTCGGCCCTGCCGCAACCCCGGAACCGGCAATCCACAGAGAGCAGTCAAGTCATTAAGAGGCAACCCACCGGAGGAGACACTGCACTGCTGCCAAGTCACTTCGGTGGTGTTCAGTGGCGCCTGTTCTGATCTAACATACACAAGACACCACCTACTAAGCCCCCTACTGACGACAATAATTGCTTAGTCGCGGAGCTTGCATGAGTGAGCTCTCCCTCCGGAGGGTGCCACCACGTCCGTCCAACTACAGCCCCCATAGACTCGCCGATACCAGTGACCCCGACGGAAGCAAACCAAGGCCACAGACATGGAGAGGACATCGAAATTGAGGTCACCATGAGAGCAGGGCATGAAGGGCCACAGAATTTGACCCTTTTTTTTCTTTAATTTAACGCTGATCGATGAGGATGATTAAGATGATGATGCTACGGATTTCCATTTCGGTCTGAGACTACATGACAGGGCTGTACTCTACGCTTCCTTTCATAATATATCCTGGTGTCAACCAGGACCGAGAGAGATACAGGCACCTGCACTGTTGGTCAGGAAATTTGAGCAACACTCTCAGAAACGCATCCACTAAGTGGATGAAACTCGACTGTGTGGTCCCAGTCTTCCCAACTGAGTCCGCAGCAACTCAACTCTGGGTAGGAGCCAGTCGGGCAGAAAAATCCACATGACTTCTGATAGGATTCGAACCCTCGACCTCCCAGCCAGGAGTCCACGACGCTAACCACTTCACCACGGCGGCTGGTATGTTTGAATTTCTGAAAGAGATCAGTATTTTTTCATCTGATAGTGAAGAAAGAATTTAACAGTGTGATTTTAGTGTGTTTTTAACTAGTTGTGTGGATATGTTTCTTTTTCTTTTCAAAAATATTACTTGAGAGTTTTCAATATGGTGACAACCCTGGTATGGCCCTTTGCCATCAGTCGGGCTCTCTCCCTCTCTCTCGCTCTTTCTCTCATACACACATGCATACACACCTCTTTCAAGTGTGTGCTGTAACATCCAGTTGTACACATAATAGCCAGGCTAGTGAAAGTGGGTTGTGGCAGTGCAGAATTTGGGATGAAGGTTTGACTACTCCAGCAGGAAAATGCAGCATGTGGTTTACCAGCTCAGGCCAGTGACCACAGATTAATGAAGTAGCAAGCCATTCAGATTTCCGTGCATGACACCGACCCTTACTGAAGATTTCACCACCTGGTCATACAGCAAGATTACTACTGAGCACCAAAATCGTCTTTATCCATCCCCCATCTCCCCTCACACAATTGGAACAAGAATTTATATCCACTTTCTCAATGTCGAATTTAGTGCGCTAAACTCTTTAATCTAATTATTTGATGTAATTCTGTTAAAATTCTGAAATTATGTATTTAGGACAGGGCATGTTGGAGGTACAAACATATTTCTGTTAAAGGTACAAGCAGCACAATGCCACCAAAAAATAAATAAATGTCCAGATAAAATGAGGGCAGTGTTTTCCCTTTGTGTGTAAGGTGACACTATTTGAATTGCATACAGCAATATAGATCATAGATATAGTGGGTATCCTTTTCCGAGTAATGCAGGTGTGCACACATCCATGTCTTTTTATTATGAAAGAAAAAAAAAACAAAGCCATTTCTGTATAATGCTGATGTGCTATGGGATTACTTCTAAGTATGGGTGTGCTCACACCTACGTCACACAGTAACCGCTTAACTTTGTTCAATTTTTTCTTTGTTTTTTTCAGTTAAACAGCTTACTTTAGGACAGAAGATGTGCACAAGAATGATAACACTTTCAATGTTTTGACCGGAAGAATGATAATGTGCATGTTCAAGATTGGCATTTGGTTTGATTGCACGTACGAGTGCACTGTCACCCACAGCATTCAGCAAAGGTTAAGGGTCATGTCACATCCATTACGTGCAGCATGCAAGATTTCTTGTATGGGTACGAGTGAACTCATACCCCTGAGAGTGACCCAAGAACATTTCACCCACAACATACGGAAACATTTTCAGAGGGCACAAATTACTTGTTTTTGTCTTCCATTTTCACAAAGAACACCACCATGTTTTCATTTGCTCTTCCTGTGAAAATCACTAGCTACATTTCTGTGTATGTTGTCAGCAGCAGTCAGAATGACATTACCTTGTGCAATGAACACACACACAGTACATTCCGTTTATTTATTCAGTTTAAAGTAAGCATAGAAAATGACGAGAGTGGATATGCAATCACATGTAACACATGCATACACACACACGCACACACAAAATAAAGCATGACATCAAAAGAACAAGGAACCAAAAAAAAAAAAAAAACTAATACAACCACTGCTTGCATCAAGAATGCCTTGTACATCAGGCAAAACCCTTTCTTTTGGGCGCTTGTGATTTTCTTTTCAAAAACAGGCGTACTATCACTTGCACTAGAAACAGTCTTCCAGCAATACCACAAGCTTTCAACAATAACAGCCATGGGCAAAAGAAATGTACGCATGATGGAGAGGCCGACGATCTTCACAACTGGAGACAGTTCTCTGGAAATCAGAGGCAAATTTTGTGATAAGCTGCGAACATTCCTGTTCAAAATACATGTCCAGCACCAGGTCTACAACATCACCCTGACAGTTCATACAGAGCATAGCTGCTCACACTGACGATCAAATACACCGCTCATACATGCAGCTAACCACCTATTTCCCCAAGAACTCTCTCCAAATGCAAACTCAATTCTGCACAAAGGTTTCACAGGTGATGACTAAAATTATTGCATGCAAACTGTATGCGCGTGTGGATACAAGAGACCCAGGGAAGGCCAGGCCAATGGAAACAGTGAGAATGTTTATGTGAAATGGCACTCTGTGTTGTTGTCCAGCTGGGTTTGACTAAATTTTCAGACCTCTTATGTGCCAGAGAGAGAGACATTTCACAACAGATCAGTTCAACCAGTAAGGCTAAAACATCAACACCTGTACAGAGTATATCCGTGAAATCTTCCAAAGTAGCATAAACAAGTGACTGACTTTTTTTCCAGAAAAGTGAAGAAAAATTGACATAATGACGCAGAGTGGCGCCATCTTGGTGACAACAGTAAGAGAACTTGCTGGCTTGCCGACCCATGGTGTCATGTAACTGTTCAATGCATGAGAACGAGGCTGTATTCCTGTTCTCCTTTCAACTCCAAAAGCAAATCCAGAAACCCCATTTGCATGTCGGTGAAGACATGATCATGCTAAAATCTCTTTCTGAAGTCAGCATGTTCAACATCTTTCATCGCTTTTTCAAGCAAGACCAGGCTGCTCATGCCTTTGTCCAAACTGTTAGCGTGTTCCTTTTTCAAGATGCAGTCTTTTTTTCCCCTCAGTGTGTTGGCAGCCTTGAGACTGTGTGGTTGACTGGGTTCTAATTGAAAGAAACACTGATGTTCAAGTGGGCTGTCCCCCTTGTCCATTTCTACAGGGTTAAAACAAGACCAGTGTGCAGCAGACAGGCTGACTGGGGTTTTCGAGGGAGCACTAGAGGCTGAAAGAGCTACTACATCATGCACATGCTGACTGCGTGTTACATGACAATTTAGGGCAGACAGAGGGCTTGATGACGGAGCACACTTATGCCTATGTACCGTGAAGGTGTAGAACACAGACCACTCAAAGTTTACCGTATGAACTCTACCTTGGATAACTACACCCAGGCTTCAGCTATCTTTTGTCCCAAAAAGTATACATTTAAACTTTATGTTAACACCTCCCCCCCCCCCCCCTTCCTACCACCATACAGCCTACAGAGGTGGTGTGTAATGTGCTCACAGTAATTAACCCATTTTTTTCTAATTTGGGAATTACGAGTTCCCACTCATTTTCAGCGCTAGTGCAAACTAAGAACTTTTTAAAAAAAAGTTTATTAAAATGCCACCACTCTACAACATATGAATATTCAACCCACATGGCTGTGTTTGTATGACATAAGCACATTTTACAACTTTGCATAGGTAATTTTTATTACTTTCGCTTTCAATCAAATCTCTTTGTTATATTCTTTACATTCCATACAACTATCTAGGATCGATCTTTGTAAAGGCAAATAATGCATCTCAAACACTGTTTCCCCACCTGCCCCCAACCCCATCCATTCCCAGTATCCATCAAAGTACCTTCAAAACGTAACGGACATGCCCACCCCAAAGTTTTCCCATGAGGGAATATTGGGTTACTTTCAGAACGATCACTGATTTTCACAAATTTCGATAACAAATGCAGCCAATCCATGACTGGGGGCATGCCTGCAACAAGGACTTCTAGTCCAGTCCTAGGACTGACAAGGCCTTGGGTACTCTCCAGTCAAATCCCCCAACTTCTAAGCCCCTGCAGGAAATGTGGACACCCCGTGGAATGCCAGGCTGGCCACTTCCACATTAACAAAAACATGATTTGCCAACAAAGTTTCAAACCTGCCATAGTTTTGCAGCTATATATTTTATAAGGGCCAATTTTACTCATCCTGAAATATAAAGTTTCTGATAAGAACAGTCAGATTTCAGCACAGAAAACAAGGACATGTGCAAAGTTTAAAAAAAAAACAAAAAAAAATGAAAACCGCCATGTTCTTCAAACTGCTCAAACAATCCAACAGCAAATTTTAGAAACACAAGCGTCTCCCTATCAATTTTCTCCAATCCATTCGCAAATGATGATAGTGTGCTGCCAATTTAAAGACTGATCATTTTCTAAAGGCAACTTGACGAACTAGCTCCAAGAAATCTTCTAAAAATCCAAAGCAAAACAAAAAATCAACACTTCCCGCATTGATTTCTTTTCAGTACTGTAACTAGCTCAACTACTCTAACTCTTCCATACTGATGTCCAAATCAACTGTGCACACTGGCTTCATACTTTCACCTGCATATGTGGATCAGAACATGGAGGAAAAAATTGTGAAGCAGTGCAGAAACATATAATCTGGAACATCTCCCTCGTTCAAGCATACAGTATACATTGACATAACAAGAAACTGACACACTCCTCTATGTATATGAAGCCATACCTGAGGTGACAAGTTCTTACTGAAGCTTTGTTGTGCATCAAATGTGCTTTTCTTTTTCCTCCCTTGACAATCCCCCCTCAAAGTTATTTAGCTTTATGATGCTGAAAATGCCTTCAGATTTTTCTCCTGCACAATAAAATGGACAACACTTTGGTTTTTACCTCCTCACAAACATCGATGCCTTAAAGATGCAGTACCGTGTAGATTCAATCTCATGCCAACACAAGTCTTCACAGAAGAATGAAGAATACTAGTAACACAGAGTGAGTTGATTTCAGGTGTGTATGTCAGGTCAACAGGCTAATGGCGGAACACTAACCAGATCAACCAGTATAGTTATGAATATAAACTGTACACATATATGCTGTATATGTATGTGCACAAGCATACACACTGCACAGAGAGTCATCGATAGTAACTGGAACCTAAGTGCTAATATTGTACAAAGTATTACTGGTCCTAACTAGATCTTAAAGTGCTCTGAAACAAAATGCAAATATTGATCATAATAATACCCCTCACCATCATACATAGTTGCATCAAAAACTTTTACCCAATCTCCTTCTTCCTCTCCCATTCAACATACTACCATCAGTTCTAAACACTGGTAATTACTGCTGTTACTAAAGTACATTTTTACCCAAGTAATCTTGAACTTTATGCATAATCCAATAAGACTCAATATGACAAGCAGTCTTCTTTTTTTTCTGTACTGAACACACATCTCTTTATTTGGATTCTTCAGCTGGGAATCAATGGCCGTTTCAATCATCTTTGATCCATCCCACAGCTATTCATTCTCCTTTCACAAGACACTTCTCATTAAATTTTCCAGTCTGAGGTCTGCCTTTTACAAAAAATTCCATGCTGGATCATTTCTTTATGTGGTCCCAGGAAAAGCCAAGAAAATGTGATGCCAAACACACCGTGTTCATGAAGTTTGCCTGGTTGATAACCCTGGGCAACCATGGCCTTATTGCGACAATCATGGCTATTGAGATCAAGTATCAGTAGCCGACAACTCAAATCAGGAGAATTCAGTGTGTCACTGTCAGATGGCATGAAGGACCACAGCTCTTTCTCTTCAAGCAGACTATGCTGCCAGCACTGTTGAAAAAAAAACAACAAAAATCCAGAATTCTGGCATACTCAAGTGTACCTATGGTCAATACAGAATTTGTGTTAATTTTATCATTAAAAAAAGGAATTCTAACATTTACAACTGATGCATTTGGGGGCCTTTTTATGCATTTACGTATCTTTTCCCCACAGATAAATGTTCCACCTTCCATTTTTTACAGCTCAGCTGCAGAGGGACGCATCATCTACCTGAAAATTTGCCAATAGGTTGTACACACAACCAATAACCAGATATATTTCCATTTTTTACCCTATCAGGACTGATCTAATTATTCGTTTCCCCCTTCTCCATTACTACAGCTGTCGATCAGCTCAATCCAGATACATGCTGATGCACTGGGATGATTGCACCACATTTTCACTCCAATCTGCCTCAGACCTAGCAAAACCCTCAAAGCCCCACAGAAGTCAAACTGCATAAGTATCAATCAGCATCAGAGAAGCAAGTGCTGTTACTTCAAAACACTTGCCACTATTCACCTCTCTGGGCTTGCTTTTTTTTCACACGCTTAACCAGCAAAGAGGGTACTTCAAGCCCACCGACTTTCCTGTCTTTCCATCAGGACCGTCCGACTCCACCATGCCATGGTGAGAAGATATATGACATGGCTGCCAACCTCCTGGAGTCCAAATCAGCAGTCACAGGATGGAGAGAGGAGTTCCGTTTTTTTCAGTGAATGCATGATGATTACTCACAGTCACTTCAACTGACCAGTGTAGGGCTCACAAGCAACATGTAGGGGTTGCAATGGAAATATCCTTTCATCCCATTCCACCAATAGCCCCTATATATATATATATATATATATATATATATATATATATATATATATATATATATATATATATATATAACCCCTATGTATATATATAACCCATATATATATATATTTTTTTTTGTTTGTTTGTTTTGTTTTGTTTTTAAACTTTTGAAATTTGTGGATTTTCCCCCCCCAATAGATCTGGAGATCGTGTGCATTTTTCTTTTTTTTAAATAAGTAATTTGGGGGAGGTCCATAGCTACACTTTGCCATTGAGAAGAGCCTTGCCTTACTCATTACAGTATCATCCTATCCTCAGAAAAGAAAAGTCAACATGGTTTCACCAAGCAATACCAAATCACAACTCCACATGCCATAAGACTGTGGACCTGAAAACTACCACCCATTACACATGAAGGCATAAAGGACACACAAGACAATCTGGCACAGAATTGTAGGAAACATTCCCGTCTGAAACTTGTGGCACAAGTCAACACACAAAAACCTGATGGTGATAAATTCCACTTGTGGTCTAGTCATCACTGTTTTCCCCTGAAATGAACGTGTAGAACTCTATGTCCTCACTACCCTCAATTCATTGCCAAATATTTTGTAAGAGATATATATATATATATATATACATAATCAAATTAATAACAAAACAGGACACTTAAACACACAAAAAACTACCCACGATTTAAAATGCTCAAACATATTTCAGTTTTCCCATAAATCTCAGTCCTTTAAGAAGTACAGGCAGCCTTGTAGATTCACAAGTAAGAACAATTTATTTAAAAGCCCCCCCCCCCCCCCCCCCCCCCCTCCCCCCGTCCCCCTCACCTGCCTTTTTGGGGAAGTTGCTTTAACACACAAAAATGAAAATGAGCCAACCCTCTACAACAACGACGAGCTGGCATAAAGGAAGGAAGGAAGGAAGGAAGGATGAAGAAAAAAGATCTACGCTACAAGATGACATCAATTGATGACAAGGGCACCGGCTGCATAGCTGACGGAAGAGTCGGTATTGTAGACACACTGACTGGACTGGGTATACTTCAGGAACTTCATATCCATGGACAGCTGGTTGCCCTTCTGACGCAGGCTGCTGATGGCCTGGCATTGAAAGAAAATAGAGATGGAAAGAAATTACTGTCTGTCCAAAGAAACAATCAGACAGTAAACGACTGGGGGGTTACCTGGCATCTGAGAACAGAGAGACCATCCAAGGAAACGTACAGACTGTCAACAGACACAAAATGGAGACTGGCTGGCTTGCCAAAGGAGACAGAAGAAACTAGTAAACAAAAAGATACACACTGTCAAAACAGAAGAGTAGATGATCTGGTATAGGGTACAGGAGAGACTGTTGACAAAATTGTACAGACTGTCCTTAGTCTGGATGACCTGGCATTGGAGAACAAAGTGAGACTGTCAAAGAAAATGTACAGAATGTGATTTACTTCAATTTTTAGTGGCAAGGCGTAAGTGGACCACCAGGCTTCACATTTACAAATGAATTCTGCATTCATTGGGAAGACCTAAGTGACCACAACAGTCAGCTGTAAGACCGACCCACACAAAACGAGACACATTCCCAGCAAAGATCCACCACTAGGTTCTTAAACCAAATTTTCTGTGGTTCTGACATAAAGGGAGAGATTTCAAAGAAAAAAAAAAGTAACCAAGTTTAAAACTAATACACTTTCGGAAATTAGCTTAGTGGATGTAGAAATGTTAGGAAAAAGAAATGAAAAAAAAAGATCGTTGTAAGATTAAAACTTGGAATTCACAATATCTTTTATATGCGAGTCTTTAAAATCCATTTCACGTGCACACCAGTTAAACTGAAAATATGACTATTTTGGTGCTGGCCCTTTTCATAACCGACAGTATGACTGCTTTGGTACTAGCCCTTTTCAAACATACTCACATTGAGCAAAACACCTATGGGGTGTCTCCCACATATAGTGTTCTGGGAGTCTTTCAGATACTTGGTGAAGGCAACAGGATCCATTCTCTCAATAATATCCATGCCCTGAACACAAAATCTACAATTCATAAGAAATCTTTAAAAACATGTTTCATGAAAGGTAATCAGTACACAATGTAAAAAAAAAAAAAAAAACGTCCATGTACATATGTATGTAAACACACACTCCCATATGCAAATTTCGCATAAACATTCAATCCTCTACAACTGAAAGAATAAGTGAAAATAAAGTTTTCTTTTTTTGTTTCTAATCGCACATAAACGACAGACAGTAAAACTCATGTTAAAATTCATCTAATTTTGTCTTATAACTGCTGACGAAAGCAAATCACTAAACATGTCAGGACAGAAACTGACAGGTGCTCAAATCTTGAAACTAATGCCAGAAGTGGTAATACAGCAACACATACCTGTCTGTCAAGCGCTTGAATTGACTGCCAGATTTTGCCACATGATTTGTCATAAAAGGTATAGTTGAACCTCCTCCCTGCAACAGACAACATTCATCTCAAAGACATCAATACATATCCAACCACCACTTCATTTCTGCATGGAAACTAAGTCTTGAAAAAGATACAGTTCAACCTCTTCCCTGCAATGCTATATATATAGACAACACTCTTCTTGAAGACATCAATTTCTATCCAACCACCACCTTATTTCTACATGAAAACGGGACATTTTTCCCAAGACACACATCCACACAGACATATGCATACATATCCACAAAACGCCATTTTCCCAATCATCATAAAAAATTAATCCTACTACCTAAATCAAACATAATAATAATTTCAGACATAAAAGTTGGAAGACTCATCTGCATTTACAATCAAGTGAGCCCTCTATGCAAATTAATACCTGAAACATGCACGCACATGCACACACACAGACAATACAAAGAAACCGACATCAATTCTCAAATTATTGATCAGCAGATGGGTTGTTTGATATGCTTCCATTCTGCTTTAACCTTGTTAGCCTTGTTCTGACGCTGACCGATGTGCTGCCAGTTTGCTCTAGCCTTGTTTCGGCAATGGCAGCTGTGGTAGTTCAATGGTAAGACACTGTCAGTTTTGGCACAGACTTTGGTGACACCCCATGTTCATACAATATAGAACTGGGATTGGGATAATCTCCGGGGAAAAAAGAGAGGACCGGCCCGTGGGATCTGAAAATCCAAGACAGGCAAGTCTCGACTGCGGTGTTCTTTGGCAAAATGACTTTGCAACAGTGCCGAATCTCCTCTGTATGTGGTCCTGCTGATGACATAATACCGCTTGCTCCCTGTGGACAACTGGTGCAAGGATCAGGACTGAAAGAACTCGGTTGTAGCTTAACAGCAGTGTGCATACAAGAAGAGCGTTGAACGGGTACACACACACACACACACACACAAAATGAGCTGTATTTCCCAGTCTACTAATGATAATGACAATACTAACAAAACATCCATAAAGCACCTTGCCAAAGGTTCTAGGCGGTGACAATCCACATTCTCGTGTACACAACAGACTGCCTACTTGGGTAGTGCTGACTGAAAAGCTGTCTGCCGGCGCTTTATTCAGTCATTTCCCGTGTCATCAAATCAATTTCATTCACTCAATTTCCTTACTTCCATCATTCTTTCAACTTCTCACACTGGGTGCACACTATGAAGTCATCCATACCAACAGCCAAACAGGCCTTCTCTTCCGAAAGTTGGTGATGGGATTTTATGCGTGTGCAAGATGTCATGCATGTGTTCACAGGTAAGTGCTATACATGTGGGTTGTTTGCAAGGTAAAGGTGTGATGAAAAACAACACAGTTTTCTCTGCCAGGTGCTGTGTTTTGAGGTACCCCAGTGGCAGAAGTCGGAGGAGACGACAAACAGGTTTTCTGGGCTGGCCAGGTAGCTGCTGAGAAGCTTTCCATATTGCTGCTCACTGTCCGGCGGCGACAGAGATCCCACCAGAATGGGGACAATGGTGAACTGGTTCCTGCGACTGAAAAACAAATGAACACTGGTGCTTAGACACGTCTTTGACATGACCTAAGTTGTATATCTGTTGCTTGCTAGGGTGTGTGTGTGTGTGTGCGTGTGTGTGTGTGTGTGTGTGTGTGTGTGTGTGTGTGTGTGTGTGTGTGTACATTTGGATGTGGTGTAAGTGGTCGATTGTGGTGTGCTTTTTTTCTGTTTTGCTTGTTGTTCTCATTTACTGTGCACTTCCTGGTACAAATGCCTACATTATTCAAAGGATTAAGCATAGAAATACTCTTAATAATAGCAATAACTATTTCATTATTACTATTATTGTTATTTTTGTTGTCATTACTATTGATATTATATTCTTTTATTATCATTTGTATCATAACAATCATTGTAACCATTCTCATTCTTCTTCATCTTCTTCTATTATATTATAATCATTAATACTATCACTACCATAATTTCTGTTGGTATCATTATTATATTATTACAATACATTATCATTCTCATTATTTCATTATCATTATTATTTCAATCTGTTCTTCTCCCCTTCAACCTTTTTCCTTTTCTGCTCTATTCCACAGTTTTTAGTTGTTGACCCCAAACCAGACTTTGCATCCAGATCAAACAGATTAAATGACTGACTGTTCACGCTTTGTTTTCACCGTTTTGAAAGCTGTTTATTCTGCCTGAAGAAGACCCAATAGGATGAAACCCATCTGTTCGTTCTGTAATTCACTTCTTTCTTCATTTGGCTATCCAGTTAACTGTTTTTGACATATGTGAACAAACGAAATCATTCCACCTGCATGCTGAAATTAGAATATAAAAAGTTAAAGTCCCATAATCATATGGTCATTGCCACTCAGGGACGGAACTATCAGAAGTTCATAATGTCTAAGGTAACAGATTATGACACTCTTCCTTCTCCTTCCCCACCTTAGCCTTCCACATCCAATGTATTCTAGCAAACAGAAAAATAAGGCACACCCCCTCCAACCTCATTTTCCCTCCTTCCTCCCTCTCTGAAATTCAGTTCCGGAAAATAAACATCCAAGATCCATAAATCCAACACATCCTGATCCAAAACACTTTTGCATTTCTGACAAACATAGAAATGCCATCAGCACATGCACACGCAAGTGACATATACCTGTAACAAAAAGCAAATACAGATTAATGATTTTTTTTGTTCTTTATACAGTTTTACCATCTGTTACATTTGCTCTCATATGGCCTCTCCACAATGACGAATAAAAAGACAATGACAGGAAGACAATAACAGCATTAATGTTGAGCATGTCTGTGTCTGAGTGCATGTGTAAGATGTCACAATAGGTTAAGTAAAATTATGGAAAGTGAGTGATTTTAGTGTCTTTTCATGTGTGCGCGCACATGCGCGCTTGATAATGGAAAATGTGTCTCATGTGTGTGTGTGTGCGTGTGTGTGCACGATAATGGAAAATGTCTCTCTTGCGTGTGTGTGCGTGCGTGCGTTTGCATGTAGTATGTCTAAGAATGTATGTGTTTCTGTGCGTTGCACTGGCTGCTGTCTCAGCCACCCTAAAAGAAAGCAGCAGGTGTGGGTGGAATGTCAAGTACAGGTAACTTACCTTTCCATGACTTTGGCGACATAAGGCAAGTGCATCTCAATGCTATGTTCCCCTTCATCAGTGACAATAGCCATCTTCTCAAACAACCCGTTGCATAGAGTTTTTCATTTACTGCACACATACACACACATTACTTCAGTACTCACAAATCTTTCAAATCTGACCAGTAGTATACTTTATAAAAATTGTGAAGCCAATGTTTCGGAACCTGTTTACCTGAATAAAAACGACAGCTTCTGTTTCTGAAAAAAAAAAAGAAAAAGAAAGAAACTTGCGGCCATTTTTTAGCACTCCCATCTACTGAATGAGTCCATTACCCTCTTCCCTTTAAGGCCATATTCCATCTTTCTACCAAGTTTCCTTCCAATAGTTCATTAGTTTTGCACACCAACAAATGCAGATTTGAACCTCCTTGGTGTAGGTAATAAAATAACAATTAAAAAAAAAAAAAAAAAAAAAAAAAAAAAAAAAAAACAGCAAATGAAACAGACTTCACCACTTGGGCATGCTGACATATGCTTCTAAATAGGACACTTGACATCAACAGGTTCCTGATAACAAGCCAGTAATCAGACCCTCCTGGTTGGTTTATTTTTTGCTACACTGAATTCAGAATTTATACTGATACTGTGATAGATTCCCTCCCATGCTTCTCTGCTAGTGACACTGTTCCCAATGAATTTTGAGGATTCAGCAGAGGCACTGACTTTCAAAGACCCCTGAGCCTGCTCTCCATCTTTTTGTTGGTTCCGAGGGGTACAGGACGACAAACAGCCATTTGAGCAAAAGATGTTCAACTTGGTATTGCTCTGCTACACTTGATTGTTTCCAGATCTGCGGTCTGCTGAAGGGCTGTCCTCCAAGACGGATCCCGTCAGGGATTTCCTTGATGATAATTTCAGCTGAGATACACTGTAGGCTGCCAAGACATTTCAAATCCTGCACTTCCTCCAGCTCTGCACCACAGTTATTTGTTCTTTCTTTCTTTTTTTTTTTCAATGACACCCACATTACATATGAGTTACTCATTATTAACCATGTGGAGCATGCACAGCTATCCCTTCATACTCTTGCCTCACTCTTCCACTGTCCATTCGGGTAAACCAAAAGCCCAGCTTACAAAAAAGCAGCAACAACAAAAGGCTGGCAACTGGAAGGTAAATGGGGAGGGAACAGAAGCACAGTGCTTTATAGGTTCAGAAAGACTTTGCTCAAAACATTTCCTGATGTTGTTCTATAAAAGCCACATAAAATCCCAACACTGATGTCATGGTGGGCGTGATATGTTGTGGCCACAGGCCACTCAGCACCATCAAAATGATTCAGTACAAGTGTACTGTCCTCCTGTATTGCCTTATGGGAACCCAAGTTGGGGAAACACGGAGGGGAGGGGAGGGGAAGGGGGTGGGGAGGGGAGGGGGGGTAGGAGGTTGCTATTCCAACTAACATTTTACCATACATCAGCACCAAAAAAAAAAAATCCATTTGAAGTTCCACTTCATTCCATTTGATCCTACTGACACATTCACAACTAAACCTTCATTAAAGATTTGAGCATGTCTTTTTTTTTTCAGCATGTGTATTTTGTATTTAATAGCAAAAAAAACACCCATATTAACCAGCTCTCTGCATTCTCCAGACTTGAGTGAGACCGATGCCACTGCATGTGGACAGAAAATACTTCCCACAGGAAAAACAAACCCTAATTGCCTGCTGTGTAGATGTGTCCAGTACAGGGTACATAGGCAAGCTCGGAACATCTTTTTCTGAGGATGTTTCCTTGTTTGTTCTGTGTGCTCTGTAATGTCATGTCTGCTGGCGATTCGATGCTGTAGGCGGCGTTCGTTTGGAATTATGGGTGTGTACTTCATCATGGGAGAAAGAGTTACCCTACTTGTTTTTTTTATTTACTGTTTACTGTTCCCCGTCTCATTTATCATTTCTTTTAGTTTTGATGTATGCTTCATTTCAAAGCGCCTGTGAATTTCCCTGCATTGAGTTTTGATGCAGCCAACACTTTGCTTTGGGTACACGTTGCGTTAAAAAGAGCAATTTATGCAGTTGTGTCAGTGATGAATTAACTGTACAGTTCAAAAAATTTTGCCCAGTTAACTACCTATTGTTCTGTATTTTCCAATGCGAGATTAAGTACTGAACAACAAAAAAAAAAAAAAAAAAAAAAAAAAAAAAAACCTCTTAATTGCTACTTCCTCATCTCTGTACCATGACGCCTCTTCACAAAACTTGCACACATAAAGTGACATATGCAATGCTTTTATGCAGGTATACTAACAGATGAAACTTACTTTCTTCGTCTATGATGAGATTGTACAGAGGCGTCTGGTAGCTTTCTGTGCCAGACAATGCGCACCTGGACATGCGGACATGGTGAGAAGGCCCCAGAATGAACACCCTTTTGCTGGAATCAAACGAAAAACACAAGGCAGCATCACAAACCACTTTCTTACAAAACAAATGTTTAAGGTGTTCACTGACAAATATTGGAAAACTGACCTGAACTGAAATATCGGCTGTTTTTTTTTTCTTTCATCTTGATGTTTATTACTCTTCAACTCTCACCTACACCATAATTTCATACCATATTGATTTTTTTTTCCTTTCAAAACTTTTTTTTTTTTTTTTTTTTTTTTTTTTTTTTTTTTTTTTTTTGCTGTCCCAACTTCTGTGCCACCTCAGTAGCAGTGCACCCACTCCACTCATTCCGACATCCCATCCAGTCACAGCCCGGCTGGTCTCACCGCAGCCCCCTGGCACTGGCACTCCACAGGGAGCAGTCTATGTCGTTGTCAAGGGACAACCCACTGTGTTTATCCTTTCATACTCCTTCAAAATCAACATCTTGGCCAAAAATGGGAGTCATTTACACCAAATGCGCAACACAGATAATAGATAAATACATTCAGTTTCAATACACACACATACACACACACACACAAACACAGACTGAAAGAAAATCAACTGATGATAAATACCATGGTCAAACATACCCCCAAAATTCATAAACACACAAAAAACATACTCTACTCTTTCTAACACATATATACACAAGCACACACACACACACACACAACACTCATTCACACTCATACATGCAAAGCACATGCCCAAACACGATTCCTCTCATTCACACTCACCCACACACCAAGAAAAGCACAATCTTTCTCACACATACATACATTGGGCTATTAGCAGCATTACCCATACCCTTACCCACACACACACCGGAAGAAAAATGCACACACACACACACACACACACACACACACACACACACACACACATACACACCAAAAGAAAAGCATAATTTTACACACACACACACACTAAAAGAAAAGCACAATTACACACACACCAAAAGAAAAGCGCAATTACACACACACACACACACACACACACACACACACACACACAGAAAAAGCCAAATTCCTGACTCACACAGTGGCTGGATCAACCTGCCGATAAGCGTGGGCTCCACAGGCCCCACAGTAATAGTAGCCTGCATGCCTGACAACAAAGACCACAGCCCATTGCCATTACCCACTGCCATTACACATCCATCCTAGTCACCACAAAATTAAGCATCATTTGCATACTTGGGCAAAGCTTTGTACTCTTTCTTTCTCTGTACGTCGTTTTACATATACACACCATATAATACAAATATATTTATATAAACACACACATACACACACACACACACACACACAAATTGCCAGCACACACAAATGCGTTCACTCATTCACCAAGACAACCAGTCCTGTTTGTTTTTGTTTTTATTCCTTACAAATAAAGCTGCACATATGGCACAGAATTAATCCACAGAATGCACATAAGGGCAAGCAAGAGCATGTGAGCATGCACATGTGCGTGTGTGAGTGCGAGTGTGTGTGGTGAGTGAGTGCGAGTGTGTGTGTGTGAGAGTGTATCTGTCTGCATGTCTGTCTGTCTGCGCCGCATGTGTGTGTGTGTGTGTGTGTGTGTGTGTGTGTGTGTGTGTGTGTGTGTGTGTGTTGTGTGTGTATGTGTGTGTGTGTGGTGTGCATGCATCCATTTTGCATGTGCGAGTCAGGGGTGGGATGAAGGAATAGAGGGAGAGTGGGAGAAGAGGGGGGGGGGGGGGGGGGGGGCGCAGAATAAGTATTTCAGAATGCATGTGAACTTAATTTTAAACAAGGATGCGAGTGCCTGCATCTGTGTCAGCATCTAAGTAACTATGCTGTAATAAAACACATATATACATCTGCATGCTACATGTGTGCCCATACAAATAAAAACAAATTTGCACGTATATTCATGTGGCAACATTTGAGCATGTGTGCCCTGTCTGCTTTATTATACACAAATGTTGTTTCACAAATATGCAGACACAATCAAGAAAGAACAATGTGACTCCTTTTCTAGTGTGTGTGTACATATCAACATGATGACAATTAAATAGTATACTAGAAAAAAAAGAATGCTACCTTTTTAAAGTTTGTTTTTAGCCACTACTACTTGATAACATACTTCTTCAATGGCTAGTATATATGGATCCATGGCAAGTGAGATTTCTGTGAGATTACTTTTAATTCCATTATCAAGACAGCCACACCCCAACAAGGATAACCAGATTATGTAAACACAAGACTTTTTGTGTGGTTTCCTTTTTTTTAATGAGTGCCAACCATCCCACCAACACTAAATGAACTATATTCTTCTGTGACAGACTGGGATTTATACAACATGTAAGTATGCATTCACACACATGTGATCTTGGCTTAGTTCAAGTGTTTTTTTCTCTCTCACTTTCTCCAGCTAGAACTCCAGTTGTTTGTACAAGTTCTGCCCATATGTATTTTTTTTTCTTTTCCCACCATTCACTGGTATATTTTAAAACCTCATCTGACGAACTTGGAGGGGGTTAGAATCGGCTAGGATGCTGACTGCAAAGAGAAAGTCTTAATACTGTCATACCCAATGTCTTGAGCACCTCGAGGTCCACAACCCGCCCAGGACCTTTGACCCAAGAGAGGACTGCTTTATCAAACATCGCTCAGTACACTCCCACTTGATTACTATGCAAGGACAAATGGGGAAAACTACTAAACAGGCAGAGGGAAACATCCATTTTTTTCCTTACGGAGCAATAATAGCTCTGGCAGGCTTCCTCTCTCTTTCCGCTTTGGACAGCCACTCCTCCAACTGAGCGCTCAGCTCTTCTCCTGAAATAAACATCATCGGTTTGTCACCATGTGCTTGTGTGTGTGTGTGTGTGTGTGTGTGTGTGTGTGTGTGTGTGTGTTTTTTGTGTGTGTGTGTGTGTGTGTGTGTGTGTGAGTGTGACAGAGATACAGATTGACAGCACTTGGAGACTGAAAAAAGAGAAAGAGAGCCGAGAGGGGAGAGAAAGACACTCTTCCTAAGGATTCATATTCATGTAAATATTCTTTACAAAAAAAAAGGAAAGAAAATAAGAGAAACGAAAAACAGAAAAAACATACTGAGAGAGAGAGAGAACAGAGTGGGTGGTTTGTATGTCATAAACTTGTGCCAACAGGTTTTTCACACATTTACATTTGGCAAAATACTATATTCCATTCTCTAAATAATACAACTATGTGTTCATTCACATACGAGATTTTGTACATCTGAATCTGATATGGCAATTTGTTCTCACAGACAAAATTAAAATGTGTTCAACAGTATCAATTTATGGTCTGTATGCCAACCATTAAAAAAAAAAAAAAAAAAAAAAACAACTCTGCACTGTTTAAATGCAAATATGCAACAAGTTCCTCAATTTTGTATTTAAACTGATAGCTCATTTTAACATGGTGACAGCCCTGATATTGCCAATTGCAAACTGCTGGGCTATGAACAACAAGAGTTGAGATATCTAAATGTTAAGTTGTTAAGGATATATACATATGGTGTCAGGGTGTTACTGTACAAACATATATGAAATGCTTCACAAATAACATTGGGACAAGGTTTTCATGGAGTCTGCTGTAAAATGTTTATGTCTCACATCACGCAAATTCCAACACTCTAAAAGAATATGTTACACTGTGAGTGGTACATGAAATGGAATGCACCACGGAGCTTCTTCATCTTTTAAAAGATAAGAATGGGTGTAAAAGGAATGGCCTGTATGCAAATGGCACAAAACTGTCCTTGGTGTAAAAAAAAAAGAATGGCCTGTTTGCAAACGGCACAAAACTGTCTTCTTTATGGCTGCCCTGGGAACACATTAAAATCTGTAAGGTCTGGACAGATTTTGTACAGTTTGTTATCCATCTGTGAGTTCCATTCCTCTTGCCATCTGGTCCTAAACTGGTGCCAGAGCACCCATAGTGTCACCATCATCAGCTGCTGTGGTATTCTGCAGTTGTGACCTGTTTGAGCACTGTGACGTGGTGTGCAGGTTATGTGTGCAAACCTGGCGAAGCAAGAAGTCTATTAATTATAACACATAACCTGGGATTAGGAAGTACTGATCTCCTGTGTTTCAGTCATATTTGCGCACGTGTGTGTGCATTTCAATTTTTCATGTGTGTAAGCAGAGCTGAAACTATATTTTCATTCTCAGTCTTGTCAAAAGAGGGGCAAAAGCATGACATCCTACTCCCGGTGAGGAGGAAATGTTGGGTGGGTGCGTAAGTGTGCATATGAATGTACGAGTGCAGACATAGCCTTGGTCTGTTAAGCCTGACTTATAGTTAATCATAACACTTAATTCAATTTAGCAATACTATTACAATTTCCCCTGTCCTGGACAAACTGACAAACCTGCCAGGGTGCATGGCCTAAATTTATTAGTCTCTGGAAGGAAACAGAGATAGTGCTAGAGTAGTACTGGAACAAAGTGTCCATTAAAGCAATATTTTTAACTCTTTCTCATTATGTCCCTCAGTTCTTTGTGCCTTGAGTATTGGCAGTATATGTCTATGGATTTTGTATTAATCGAAAGTTGTTCAGAGAAATGAAGATCAAGATTAAAACCCTAAGTCACAATGAAGCTGCAATTTAAGATTAAAGCTCCTCTATGTTCAGAACAATCCTACTGGTTTATGCACTCATTGAGATTAATAGATAATTATGTACTTACCTTTAAACGGGTTGATAGCTTTCACCATTCTACTGGTGCTAAAATATATCGTTTTACTCCCCATTAAAAAATTTAGTGAGTTTGGGGAATTATGTTATACAGATCAGTTCTGTAGTTTTACTGAAACTCAGTAGAAGACCGAAAGCGATGAGAGAGCTGAAAGGAGGAAGCTGAATGGAGGAAATTTAAAATGGTACAGGTGCATGCCAGTGCTGAGATACTTGGACTTCAAACTGAACTGGTTGCAAAACAGTGTTGGAAAGAATACAATCTGAAAACCAAGGTGAAACGGACAGCAAGTCATTGAGAAGCAGACTAGATTTTGCTCTAGACCTAAACTCCCACTTTTCAGAGACAGGACAGATTCAACTGATCCATTCATAAGTCATTTTACATCCGCTGACCATAAGGGCTGACCAGAGGATGAATGAACTATCATTAGTATCAATCTGTTCATCTTGTAGGCAGGTTGCGCAGTGCATAACATTCTACTTTTCCCAAAGCTGATTAAAATGGACTTCAACCAGGTGCAGCAAGCGCGTTTACGGCTTATGATTTAACTGATCTCTAACACAAGGAAAGGCATCAAAGAGAGATTGAGAAACAATGTATAAGTCCATACACTCATGTTGTCTATTCCACACGCAATGATGGTCTCCTTGAGGAAACTGAAACTTTACACTGTGAGACAAAATCAATTTCATATCAATTATTTCAACCTTTGGAATTCTTTAAAAAAAATTATCAACATTTGGATTCTGCTTTGTTCATAACTGTTCGAACTGATTATAGAGCAATATTATCATTGAGACAATTCTATCGCTTGGGTCATGCAGAAATTCTATTGCTCCAAATTCACTATTATAGGACGCTAAAGAGACTGTTCACCCACCCCCCCCCACCCCCCACCACCCCAAGACTGTGGCCAATCTTCCAATGCACTCCGCATGTCAATCCCTTATCCCCTATAATTAATTTTCATTTAAAAATCAATGTTTCAGATCTTTTAGTTTCATTCATCATCATAGAATAGGTGAGGGACATGAGTGGGAGCAAGGGGTGTCATACTCTTGCTTGTGACTTGTAAGTTCTCTACATACATCAAATGTTTGATCAATATAGCTGGTAAACCAACACAACAGTCATCAAGGGGGAAAGAATTCAACTGGTTGCAAGAATGATGGCAAAATAGGTGTTATGACATGGAGTCATCTTGGAATTCTAGTGAGAAATGTGAAATCATGAGTCTGATTCCTAAAACTTTTAGAATCTTGCTTTGTTCAGACATGAAGAAAATGACCACCTTCTAACTATAAAAAAAAGAAAAGAAATGAAAAATGAAAATTTGAAGAAAAAAAAAAAAAAAATATGAATATGTGTGCATATTTTTTGTGTCAAAAATGCACAAAAAAACACACATATCTTAAAAAATATGTGTGTGCGTATTTTGTGTAAGACTTTCTTTCACTGTGAAAATGTCTGTGCACAGCACACATACTTACAAGTCCGAGACAGCTCTCTCTCAGTCTCACTCTCTGGCATTCATTCTGTGTGTGTGTGTGTGTGTGTGTGTGTGTGAGAGAGAGAGAGAGAGAGAGAGAGAGAGAGAGAGAGAGAGAGAGAGAGTGTGTGTGTGTGTGTGTGTGTGAAGATTAGATAAAATTTAAATCCCTTCACGATTAACTTACAATAGTTACACCCATCCCCTCACCCCTTATGTTTCTATTCATTTATTTATTCACTTTTTTTTCACCAAATAAATAGCACGAATGGGACTCTCAAAAAATGTGCAAGGACTCCCTACAATCCTCAAGTGAAGATCTCGGGGGCAAGTAAACCAGCTACAGGAAACCCTCGACTCTCAAATTTCTCTTGGACGGTCAATAACATCTCGAAAAGGATTCAAAGTAGGAAAATAGACTGACTTGAGTCAATTCAACTGTAAATAAGTTAACTGATATCACCCACAACCCTTCGATCAAAAGTGGGAGTTTCTGTTTTATTGATGACACACTGACAGGTTGAATCATCGAGTTCTTTGTCTTTGGCTAGCTGGACCTGCACATAAAAAAAAATGCATTTCATTGGCTCGGCCTTTTTTCACTTGTTCACACTTTTCTCTTGATCAATACTTACGGTTATCCGAATACCAAGATCCCGCATGGTTTGCCCTGCGAAACCTCGAGTTGCCTTTCGACATGCTTTCCCCAATTTTGGCAAAAAGTTCCTTCAGAAGACTTCACCGCTGCGAAAATCGAGCAGCAAGCCAACTTTCTCATTCCTTGGACTACCGGAAGCAGCTGACAGACTTCAAAGCGCATGCGTCCTTTAAATTCTTCCAGAAAGCGAAAGCGAGGCAGGTCAAGTTTGTTTACAAACTGATGGGTGCGGCCGGATGGCATACAGAAATTGCGACAGTTCAGTGGCTGGTTTAAGATGTATTATCACACAGGTTAAACGTCCACACAAATAGTGGGCAAGTTCAGATGGCCGGGCATGACCAAACCCGAAAAGCACACACACACACACAACACACACACACACACACACACAATTTAAAACAAATGTCGAAATTGTGAACCGCCCGAATGAACGACACAATCGTTTTAATAACGGACGTAAACAAACATTAAAACATTTTTTAATGGCAATTTTTAAAAAAAAATTTAAAAAGGGGGGGGGGGGGGGGGGTGTTACAACTGTAGAGAGCACGTCCTCAGCCACTATATAAAAAAAGGAAAAGACTGGATTTCTGGGGGGGGGGGGGGGGGGGGGGGGGGGGGGGACTACTAGGAGAAGGTGGACGGGGTGGAAAAGGTGTCCTTTCTTGACAATATTAACCGATGAGAACCGGTCAGTTCCGAATTTGAACAGAACCACCCGTCCTTTCTTTAAAACTGTCTCAGTCGACTTTCGTCTCCTGGGTGAGAACTCTTTAGTACACTTTGAAACTTACTGACAACATCAACGACAGCAAAGTTATGGAACACCCCGCAATCCAATCGATTAAGGGCGGGGGGGGGGGGGGGGGGGGGGACATAGTGTGCTCATAACCCAGCGTGTGTCTGTGTGACTCGCGCTCACAAAACGCACAGATTTCCACGGATAGACTGACTTTTTTTTTCACACGATCTTTACGACAATACCCAATTTCAATGCGGGGGGGGGGGGGGGGGGGGGGGGGGGGGGAATCAGGAACAGTTCTTATTTTTTTTTTTTTTTTCAAGTTGGTCTGGATCAATCCTATCGAAAATCTTCATTATTTTAAAGCAAAATTACTGCCGAATGAACTATCGTCGAATGTAAGTTCCACATAGGCTTATATCGTTTAAAATAAGAGTGATGTATAAGATTCTACTGGGAAAAAGTTCCTCAAAAGAATGGAAATATGAAAGAATCATTCATGCAGCGGTTAATCAATAAATACACACGTCTTTCATTGCAAAAAAAAAAAAAAAAAAATCTTTTCTTCTTCTTCTTCTTTCGTTGAGTGCCCACCTTCATCAAGCTGGATTTTCTCTGTTCCTTTATCTCTGCCTCTTACCTGGAGGTTGGTATTCCTATCTTCAGCCGGTCCTAGCCTTTTCTCTTTCGCAACATTCAACTGGATTGCTTGCATGTCATCACTCGCCCAAAAAAAAAAAAAAAAAAAAAAAAGTGCCGGAGACATGCGCCTTTGCATGTCATCTACACACTCACGACAGTGCTGACCAATCTGCCTTCCAAGACAACTGGTCATCCTCCTGGTAACCTGTTCTCATCACCTTTTATCTGCTCACGTCACTCTGTGAACGTCTCTACAGAGAAGCGGCTCGCTTTTCCTGACATGGTGGACCAAGGTACAAGAGAGTGAACTTGATTTATACATATGTTAAAATCGTTTTCTTTTCAGTAGCTTCTATAATTCATATGTATCCTTTGCGAAATTCATAACATACGAAACGGTCAGGAAGTTATGCACAATTGTGTGTGTGTGCGTGTGTGTGTGTGTGTGTGTGTGACCCATTGGGCTTGGGTGGCGCTGCCAGGTGCTTACGCTCCGCCGGCATAGCTCGAGGGGGTGTGTTGAGATACGCAAGCTACCCGACCATGACAAGGTGGCCATCCGTCCGGGTTGTTTGTCTCTAGTAGGCTATGTTCACCCAGACGGTTTGTTTCATCATGCCGCGTCACGTTTGATTCCTGTATGCCATGTGTTGTGCCACATTGTGTGTTATTACTTATAGCAGATGGTTGTCAGATATGGCAAATGTCACGTGCATGTTATGTCCCGAGCCAGAAGACAACAACCGCACCAATTCAAGATTACATATCATTTCATTTTGCTCATGATTGCAAACCTTGTCCAGTGCCGTGTCCCGTCGCGCGTTCTGTCATGGATAGTGGTCATTTGCGATTAGCGGAAGCCAGTGAAGGCGAATGAGCCAAAACAGCTCGACATGAACAGTTCACGTGGTGATTACTCCAAGACGTTATAACCAATGCACGAACATGACAAAATAACGCGATCTGAACTGTTTGGATGGTGGTTACTGGTGGTCCACGGTGGACAGCACTGGCCATAAGTGGTCAAGAACGGCGTCAAGAAACACTACAATGCAAGTTGAACATTTGCTTGTTAGTGAAAAGTAGTGGTCATCAGTGATCAGTGTTTTGTCAGTAGCAGTCAACAACTCGCAAAACGTGACAACAATGCATACTATAGACGTGATAAACAGTTCCCAGTTTGAACACTTTTGGGAGCGGAATAGCTCAGTTGGTAGAACACCTGACTCGTAATCTTGGTGATCCTGGGGTTGCGGATTCAAACCTCCGCCGGGGCGTTTCGGTACAGGGGGATTTTTTCCCTCAGAGTTAACATTGGTTCTGACTCCATTTCCCATACAGTCCTTCGAATGAGACTATAAACTGAGGTTTCGTGTGTGTGAACGCACGCATAACATCTTGCACACACGTAAAATCCTATCACCAACATTCGGAAGAGTACGCCAGTTTGGCAGTTGGTATGGATGACACATTACGCATAGCATGCACCCTGAGTGAGAAATGGAAAGAATAAAGGAAATAAGGAAAATGAGTGATCGATATTGAACGATACTGACTGGATGACGGGAAACGACTGAATGAAGCGCCAGCTGGCAGCTCTTCAGTCAGCACTACCCGGGTAGGCCCAGCCTGTTGTGTAAACGAGTGTTGATTGTAAAGCGCTTACAGCTTGGTCTCTAGCCGAGAATAGGCGCTATATAAGTATTCATTATTATTATTATTATTAGTGGTCAGTTCTGGGTCAGTACTGTGGCCATGCAGTAGTGGCCAATGGCTGAAACACACATGGTTGTCAAACACATTCAAAGACAATGCCACCTGTTGGCCCCCAAAGGGGTGAAGGAAAATGCCGGTACCAGGACAAGTCTCCTTCATCCACCATCAGTCTTCCCCGTATTTCCCCTTGCCATCTGCCTCTGGAGCTCTTTTCATTCTATCAGAGGATCCCAGTGCCTGGTCCTCCATGGCCTTAGGTCACGCATCAACAGATCTCAATCAAATCCTCCAGCTGTTGATCCCTTGTAATCTCCCAGTCTCCAGTGGGTTAACCTAAGTACATGCTCACCTGAAGAACCGTCAAAAGAGAAAGCTGTGCTGATTGGGGTGAGCAATTTCATATTTGGTGTCAAAAGTTGTAAATCGATGTCACTGTCTAACAGTAGACATATTTCGAGTCATAGCGGCATGTGCACACTAAACACCCTTCACAGCACAAATGCCATAAAAGGACTACCACAGGCTTGTAGAATTAGAATAGTAACATACTTGTCAGAACAGCGAATTGGTCATGCATGGGTTCACCGCAATATGACATACATTTAGCATTCATACAGCACCGCTGCACCACACACCCCCGCCCAGCACAACACAGCGGCACAGCGGCAACAGCACTGTTGTGCAATTGTATGGGGCAGCATGCGTTTATGTAGACACCTCTGTGCGTGTTCAGATTGAAGGCACACGATAATCATTTCAAAAGATCATATTTATCATGGGATGGCACAAATCATATGATATAGTTCATTAGTTGCTGTTTAACGAGCCCTAAAATGAGTGCGAGAAAGAAGTGCATGGTGGGGGGAGGATTCACAACAACTTGTAAGGTGTCTTGAAAATGCCCAATGAAACTGCTGTCACCCAATTACTACTATAGCAACATTCAAAAGCGTTTTCTGCTACAGTGCCACACACACACACACTCACAGTTTGTATCACTGATGTAGCCAAAGTCATATTATGTGTGTGAAGAGAGAGAGAGTGAGTTGACAACTAAAGATACATTAACAATATGAGTTTGGTGGGGAAAAAACCTCCAACATGTAGGGATGATGCTAGGGTAAAATCTGAAATGTTGAGTCAGGAATACAGCAGACTTTACCACCACCACCCAAAAAAAAAACAACATAAAAGGAACATCCTAATAGAAAGTTCAGGAATACATACTCCCGTCTAGTAAGCTCCTAACTTGTCTCCTGTAAGACTTTGGAGTCTATTCTTTTCTATGTCAGAATCGCGTGTGTTATGAATTCTTCTTAGCCCTTTATCTTTTATGTAGTTTCCTGTTCACCCATGACCCAGAAATACAAGATTATGTCTCTTGAACTATTCAAAAATTTTCAAATGAAATTGGGTGAAACGATCCAGTCAACCATCTAACAGCCGATTTTGTGGATGTGCATTTAATGGGAAAGAAATAATCTATTCATACTTTCAGAAAAAGTCATGTATGCACTCAAAGCATCTGATGAGAGAGAGAGAGAGAAACTCAGAGAGAGAGAGAGAGAGACAGAGAGAGTCTTGGAATGCAATAAAACTGAATACAACTCAGGATAAAAAGCCATGACACAAACCTACAGATCTATAACAAAGACACACAAAAAATTAAAAATGAATCTTTATTATGTCCACCACAACAATGGCTGCTGCACATCTTCAGAACAGGTTACGTCACCATCAGCCCCCAACACATCCAATCACGCAAACGCTTCTTCAACACAGAATGCACTACACAGGCATCAATGTCCTGGAAAGAGGAGAATTCAACTGATGCTTCGAAGTCCAGGGACTGATGTTTTTTTTACCACAGGGTATATGTATGAAATGAGGAGACAAGAGCTGGGAAATAACACACAAAATCTAAGTTCCAACTTTAACACATTTACACAGCTACTTCCTATCTTAATCATAAATTGAAGTTATGTGTGTGTGTGTGCATATAAAGTAAAATCATGATATCCCCCTCCCAAATTTAAATGCAAAGTTAAACAACATATGGGTACCTCTTCCTAAGTGTTAAGAAGAACAAAATGTCATTAATTGAAGCAGAGTGTCCTTTACCTGTTTACAAAGTACTTAATGCTTCTGCTCTCACCTAAAAAACTAATTAGACTGCAACAGAAATTTGATGTTACACATGTATATAAAATCCCCTAGCCATTGTGACATTGTGTGGTAAGGTCACAGACTGATCAATGCAAGCAGTCTGTTCAAGCCCAAACAAAAGCACAGCTCTAGTTTTCATCCACAGTGCTATGAGTAGGATTCCACAAAAAGCTAATGACCTGAAGGCTCAATGGAACAACTAGGGCAGTGTAGTCGAGTCCCCAGGACCTTGCAGTCCAAAACTTTCAGTTGTAAATGTGCATTTCTTTTAGTCCAAAGACACAAACTGAAACATCATATCCTCATCGCCATCAATCTCTGCTCCTCATTAATAGAGGAAAAAAAGAACATGATGGTTTCGTATCTCGTGTCAATCCATGTCCTCAAACGTCTCTTCTGAGATCATGTTAAAGATGGGGATCTTAGAGGTAAGAGGTGCACAATGATAAGCTCCATCCCAATGATGTTCCCCAGAGGTGGATCACTTCCTTCAACTGGGCATAGTCCCCCCCCCCCCCCCCCCCCCCCCCCAGCTTTTTGTTGTTGCTACCTTTCTTTATGTCCACAGTGCCTCAAAAGTTGTCAAGGGGTTCGAGTGTGGAGGGAAGGGTGGGATTCTGGGAAGTGGGGCTGGGGTGAGAGCAGGTAGAGAACTTGCTTTCACTTGGGATTTCTTCATTAACCACAACAGGAACGTGGAGGGGGTAGAGATGGTGATGGGGGTGTGGCATTCACAGTGCTTAATCTGCGCACACTGTCTGTGTTATTATGTGTTGCTACAAAAAAATTTTGTTTATTTAACCTCAAACCCCATCCCCACCATCCCTCTTTCCCTCCTCATCTCCCCAGTGTGCTTGTTAAGGCATTTTCAGATCATGTCGCTTTCAGAGCTGGGCTGGGGAGGTGGGATTGTGTAACCTTTGGAAATGTTCTAAACCTCCCCCTACAATCTGTTCCATGATACACCTTCAGGGTACAGAACGGGACATCACATAGTGATGAGCCATTAACCAATACTACAGAACACACAACAACTCTTAACATTAGTAAATTGCCTCGGCAGCAGTCCTACAGGGTCTACTGGAGGCTTCTTGACAGTCTGATGAAGTTCCCCACTGATCAGTGGCGTTTTGACAGGACTTGATGAGCCAGGCAATGCCAGTGACTGTGTGGACAATGAGGCAGCAACAACAAAAAAACATAAAAAAAAAAAAAAAAAAAAAACGAAACAAATAAAAACAGAACCACTGTAAGTTCTGGAAACTGGGATGATGTACTGAAGTGAAAAGGGGGGATAAGATCCTTAAAATCAAGAACAGTGCTCATTCATTTATTTCTTTGCTTAGACTTAGATGCTCCCGCGTCTTGTGACGCATGAGGCAGTCAAGGCGCTCCACTGTGCATATACCTTTCCACACAAACAAAGTAAATTTCTTACCAAGTAAATTTACTTGGTAAATTGACTAATCAAATTTACTTAGTAAATTTACTAAGTAAATTGCTTTACTAAGTTAATTTCTTTACTAAGTAAACAAAGTACATTTCATTACACACAAACAAAATAAAGTATGGGGTGGAGGGACACAGGCAAGGCAGCAGAGGAGTGGGGGTTGGGAAGAGGGGGCAGCTTTGATAATCTAAATGTGAGAACACAGATCAATCATAACTATTCATGTCACTCTTCCTGGAATGACCATGCACTACAAAATGCACTCACAGAAATAACTGCCAATATTAAGCTAGTTGTAACTGATGTTGGTGATTAATATTGTTGGTTTTCATGATGGGTTTAATTTCAACAGAAAGACACACACACACACACACACACACACACAAAATGGTTTAAGAGCAAAAGATAGCAGCCCTCATTTCACACCAAAAAATCCAGTGCTGGCAAGATTGGTTTACAAAACTGCAGTATTCCACCTATATTTAACCTGCTGAAAATTTGTCAAGTTGACATTCACCTTTCAAATTGCTCTGTATTATACATTTACTTTACTCCTTGTTTTCAACATATTCAATTCCTCTTGAAAACAATGTGTCATTTTACAAGTGATTGGGATGCTGATTGAATGCTGAACATTTACAGAAAAGGAAAAAAAAGTCTTAAACTGAGTGAATTTGAAAAAACAGCATTCAATCAATGGCAATTAAATACTGAACTGTACTCGTGGCTTTCGTTTTCGTTATTAAGGGGGAAAAAAGGGAGAGAGAGAGATCAGTCAAACTGGATATTTTAGAAGTTTTATATGACGAAATTAGTCGTCGCAGTGATACACACACACACACATACAGAGACTATACTGGTGGTACTGTGTCCACTTTACATGCAAAAAGAACAAGAGATCACCTGATGAATAATATGAACACAAAACAGCCATAAACATAGAAGACTTGTTCCAACACATGCCGCAGCTGTAAAGGTTGCATACCAAAGATTCAGTATGATGGAAGAGGAAATTACCCACACTGGTATGGTACACAGCTGTATGGCATATTGGGTGACTCAGTTTAGAACCAATTAAAATCATGTACTACACAGTAATAATGTTATCAAACTGGATAGGTTTCAGGCATTTTCCTATAGTGTATTATGCTGTAACTGAATGGTATCTTACCAGTACGTGTTATCTGAAGTGGGAATAGTTTACAGCCGTTTCCTTTCACAATTTTTTTTACTTCCATGATCATCAAAAACTGATTGTTGTGCAACGCCATCATAGATACTTGATGAATAAAGTGTGGACTTCTTTTTTTTTTTGTTTTGTTGTTCCATGCAACTTCAGAGGCACTAACCCAACACAGCTCATTCCCCATCCACAACCACATCCTGGATTGTCCCACTGCAGTCCCAGTTGCAACAATCACCGGGGAAAAGTCAATGTCAAGTCGTCATGCAGCAACTGACCAAAGCAGACACGGATTTAGTGCTGAATCAGTGGTGTTTCATGTTCTGATCGACCACACACAGCACACCACTTTCTGAGCCCCTTACTGATGACAGCAACTGCTTGGTCATAGAACCAGCATGAGTGTCCCCCTCTGGAGGCGCCACCACGTTTGTCTGATAGTCCCCATGAACTTGCCACTACCTGCAACCTCGACAAAAGCTTACCAATGGCGCAGAGGCAAAGAGGAAATCAAAACTGAGGTCACCATGAGAGAGGGCATGAAGAGCCATAGGATCAGAGATTTTTTTTTTTTTTGGATAGACGAGGATGAGGATGATGAAAATGATGCTATAAAGTTTCATTCAGGTCTGAGACTGGAAGACAAGTTTGTACTCTAAGCTTACTTTAATAATGGCATGAGCCAGACCTGGAGCTACTTGATCTTGTGGTTACTGTCTTCCTAAATGAGTCCACAACAAACTCAACTCTGGGTATGAGCCAGTCAGGGTACAAAAATCCAACAAATAAAATAATGGCTCTGTCGAGGATCAAATCATGAAATTCCAGTCGTGGGTCTGCAACACTAACCACTGCACCATGGCAGCTGGTCGATTGTAATCTTCCGCCATACCTGCCCTGTGCACTCTACACATACCAGCCATCAGGTACTCTCCTCCCCTCTTCCAGTCAGACACTCCTGAAGATACCAAAGCGAAATTTATAATCGTTCAGCGAACGATTCTTCAGTTCCGCTGCCCCAACTGTTTGGAACTGGCTGCTTCCCACCTTACGAAACAAGTCCGCCTTATCTATTTTCAAAGTACAGCTAAAAACTTACCTTTCCAGCCAAACATTCTGAACAATGCTTTTACCTTGTCACATGTATACAAAAAGTTCTGTGGTAAGATAGTTGCTGTATATGAAGGAAGTCTGAATGGTGTATGAAAGCACAATGAGCAGTTTTTAATTACAGTTGCGCTATATACACAATTCATTATTATTATTACTAATCTATATTAATGTCTTTTCTCTTTAATGTATTCTTTACCTCCCTTTTCTTCTTGCATGAAATATAAGCAGCAGAAGTTAGAACAAATCTATATCTATTTTTTCATGAAACATTGAAACATACACAATTTTTTCTTTATTCACTAAAATCCCATTAAACACATGTAAGAAACTTACTTTAAAAACAAAAAAAAAAAATGCAGGCAGCACATAACTTAAGATTCACTTCTTACTTCAATGCTGATTTCAAAACAAACTCACACACACTTTGTTGTTTTACCCTTGGAACATATCGATCACTAATAACACACCAACACCCTTACAATTTAAAGAAACCAAGAAATAACTATGACTATGAATCGAAACCGAAACCAATTAATTTCATCAGAGAACAGAAAAACAAAACTGAAAAGACCCCCGGTCCCCACAACTTACAATGTCATGGTGAAAAAAAAAGATGGGAGGATAAACTGTCTGAAGTGTTGAGCTTCTGATTGTTGGAACTTCTGCACCACTGGTGCAGACATTTTTTAAATGACACCTGGAACTTTGAACAGATGCATCCATCTCAGGCATATCATATCAATCAGTCCACCTTAGACCATTCTGACCAATCACTGTCAGTGTTTACTACAGTCAGAGGTCACATCTGAAAAAAAAAAAAAAAAAAAAAAAAAGAAAGAAGAAACTTTTCAAACTGATATTCATCTGTTTTAATTATCTGATGTCAGTTCTAAGCACATCAGAAATCATTTTACTTATTAACAAACAGTGTACTAATTCATTTTAACTTGCCTAAGCACAAGTAGTTAAGCTGAACTAAATGGTCTTTGCAACTGACTGAGCAATGGAGGCCGTATTTTTTGTTCAGACTGTCATTTCTACTAATTGCAATCATGTATGCTCTAATACATTTTATATATGGAGCTTAGACTATGATGTCAGTTGGTAAAGTCGATTCAAAGGAACTCAACCTAGTTCAGATTTTCAAAACTGAAAAATTCCCAGGGGAAAAAAAAATTCATTTTTTCTGTTCAACACCAGTTTCAGTTATGGCGAAGATTGAATTCCCCCCTCCTGCCCCCACACTCCTAAATATACTTCCACTTTATATTACTTTCAATACAGGCGAAGGTTCGATACCAGATTTGTCCCTTCCCTCCCTCCCTTCCACTGAGAACCGATTCAACATGGGCTCTTCTGTTTCAAAAAACTGACCCCCCTTTTCATCAGCAACAGCCAGGGATCCATACAGCACATCTGTTCCACTGTCAATGTGACATATAGTTCATCACTGGGATGACATTTTTTCTTCCACTAAGCAATAAGTCTCAATAAAAACATGTGCGCGTGTACACACACACACACACACACACACACACACACACACACACATGAACAAGCATGCACACACACACACACACACACACAACACACATAAAAGGAAAACATAACTTCTCTAAAAACCAAGGATTCACTCAGCAACGTATCAAAGCCTTTAGGGAACATCATCAGACAAAACTACATTCCACACAATGAAGTCCTGGAGTGATTGATTTTTTTTTCTGAGGGATAACAAATTCATCTTGTAAATACAACCACTTTCTCATTTTGATATTCACAGTTGAGGATCTGACAACAGGACAGAACAAGTGAGCAGACAGTGCTGCCAAGCCAAGGGCATGTTTGTTTTGTACAAGTGTATAACTTGCATGTGAGTAGCTGCATATGCATGCCTCAGTCTGCCTGCATGGTTGTGTGAATATACGCATATGCTCTTATTGTTCTACATACTCTGAGAATGTGTATGTCTGTGTGTGTAAATGTGTGTGTGTGTGTGTGTGTGTGTGTGTGTGTGTGTGTGTGTGTGTGTGTGTGTGTGCACAAGGATCCAGACAGTTTGCAGTCCTATCTCAGCCACAGCTTCAGACGCAGGGCATCCACTCCATTCAGGTAGTATCGGAACAAGCGCTTGTCTCGGATGAAGCCTAGATTCTCATACAAGTGTAGAGCAGCCTTGTTGGTGATTTCAGTCTCAAGCACAACCTAAGAAAAAAGAAAAAGGAAAAAGCTCACACAAATATAAATCAAAATATTTACAAAGATGAGTGAAACTAGGGTAGGATCCTTACACAACAAGGATGTTCCAAACTACAGGGAAACTAAACAACAGTTTTACACATAAACAGTATTCATCACCGTCACCGCTTTAGTACTGCCCCTTTCTAATGTGAGCTCAAGGTGCTTAACATGAACAAATTTATACATTACATTATCTCAAATCTATGACAATAAGTCAGTCATCAGCAACGCACCTACAATGCACAACTACACACACAGACCAATCCCCATCAAAATGCAAGCAAAGCATAGCATCCCATTGTGAACACAATACTGAAGTGAAAGCAAAGGCATCGCTAAAACACATACATATGCAATGCTGATTCAACAGGAGACCAATGTAAAGTATGGATCAGACTCCAAGAAGAAGAAAAAAATGACTTACTTTTCATTTCAAAAGACTTGTTATGTTGTGACTCCACCGCCCCCCCCCCCCCCCCGCCCCCCCCCCCCCCCATCAATATCAATATCAAACTTACCAATGAATAGATGCCCTGTGTTTACAGACTTTCTTTCTGTCACAATGTGTTGTCCTCCTTCACAAATGCTAGATTTGCCTTCGTTCTGGAGTAAAAACTCATTGTTCTTTCTCGGACTTTGCTCGTCTTTGTGAATACTAGAGACTAAAACCTCCTCAGGATGCTAGAAAAGGGTGGGAGATACTGTTGTTGAAAAGAAGTTAATGTTGGTAAAAAAAAAATAAAGTTTATCGCATAAAGTTACATGTATTTAGTCTTTGTAACATATTTAAAGGAAAAAAGAAAAAAAAAAAGGTTAAAAAAAAAAAAAAAGAAAAATGCTGCAAGTTAAATACACAAAGGAATGCCATATCGTCCCCCCCCCCCCCCCCCCACTTCTTACACACGCAGCACCCACACACACACCGTAGAAAAATGCAGAATTTGATAAACTTTTATATCTTAGTTAAGATCTTCTCTGGCAGCTTAAATTCCCATCTGGTCTGACATTTCTTGCTTACTACCCTTCTGAAGATTCTTTTATCTCCTACAAATGGGGGAAACGGGTGTAGAATAACTGTGTGTGAACACGATCTACTTACGGTTAAAACAATTAATTACTAATCTATTGTGACCTACATGTCTCCAAGTACTTGCAACATTTGGAAAAACAACAACAACAAAGCTTAAAGAGTTCTTTTGGTATCTCATGTCCCCAAATCATGAACCATAAGCTGCAAGTTTATCACAAAATTGCTCTTTAAACTAAAAGTGATCACATTTACTTCAATTACACATGACCAATAAGATCAAACTGCAGTACAACTGGATCCTGTTTGAGACTGAGTACTCCTACCCATCCTGTCTGACTACGTCAAGCCTTGGCTACAAGCCAATGCTTGTCTGATCACAGTTCTCTTAAAACTCACTCCCCCAAAGAGGGCAGTTCCAGCGGTTTATGGTGCAAAGTCTACTGACAGTTGCCCGACATGGATGGCTAGACGTTTTTGTTGAACTGCTTAGAGAAGAGGGACCCGATAGGTGGACATGCGTGTAAGGGGAGAAGCGGGAAAGGCACAAGGTTTTCCTTTAATCTGGAGAATCTATTCATGCAAAATAGTGAAAATACATGGCTTATGTTCACTTCTTTCAAGACAGTTTGCGAACATACCTGGTTTTCTTTCACTGGAAATTGTCCTCACAGCTATTTGCTCAAACAGAAACTGCTCTTCTGTTCCGGTATGTTCAATACCAAACGGCAACAACTCCACGACTGTCAACCAGCTATTCTTTGATGAATTTGTCCAAATACATTCTATTCTGGCATCTTTAACTGACCATCCGGTTAGGTGTTATTCACTTGCTTGCTGCCAACTCCCAATGGGGGCCGGAATAGCTCAGTTGGTAGAGTGCAGGACTCGTCATCCTGAGGTTACAGGTTCGAATTTTGGTACAGGGTGATTTTTCCCATGGAGTTAACATTGGTTCTGACTCTATTCCCCATGGAGTCCTTTGAATGAGACTATAAACCCAGGTTCCGTGTGTGAACACATGCACAACATCTTGCACACACGTAAAATGCCATCACCAACTTTCGGAAGAGAAGGCCAGTTTGTCTGTTGGTATGGATGATACGTTACACACAGCATGCACCTTCCATGAAGATAGAGTATGGCTGCCTTAATGGCCGATAAAGAACAGTCATACACACAAAACTGTCAGAATCTTCAACTTGATGAAGGTGGACACTCAAAGAAACAAGAAGGACTCCTAAGAGACTTTCCTATCAGCTGGTTTAACATTCATTATCTTTCACGCAATTCATGGAGTATGTATCCATTCAGTATCTTTTTATGGAATTTATAGAGCCTGGTATATAATCTTCAAAATGCTAAAGACAGACACACATATACACATACACACCCACACACCCTAGAGCATAACAATACTTGAAAACCCAGCTAATCTGGAGGCTGAACATGAAAACAGTTAAGATAAAAGGGATGGGGTAAGCACGCCCAACACACATTATCTGTTTTTTTCTTCTCTTCTTAATCTTATTTCCCTGTAGAAGACAACAGAGACAATAAATACTTACCTCATCACAGTCATCATTTATCATGGCATGGATAGCTTTCGTCACCAGCGTGGAACCTAGTGAAAATAGAAACCAGAACCAAAAATGCAGTCTTTTTGGGTAAGTGGATGGAATGGATAGGATTTTTTTCAACATTACCCAGACACCCAACTACGTCTTCAAAGGAGAATGGAGATTGTTGGTTTGGCTGCAAATTCACCTCTGGAAATAAAAGTGTTAGGCTTCATTCTCACCAGAGCTGCAATTAAAGGCCACATGACACAGCATTATCAATGTGTAGCAACGCCCACCCTTTCTCCTGCTCTCCACTCTCTCCAAAACCCCTGACTGCTCCATGGACTGCTCACATATAGGCACCACAGAAAACCTAATTTCAAAAACTTCAATGCAGGTCTCACAGTCAGAACCAAAGGAGCCAGTTTACATTCACACACAAACCTTTGATTTCAGTCCCCTGAATTTAAGTCATTTAGAACACAAACAACGCATCTTCTTTAACTGAAACTGCATTAGTATACTCATGTTACACCCAAACAATAACACCGAGTCTCCAAACCAAATGATCAGCCAACAAACAAAACAAAGGAAGAACGATACAAAACTATATATTTATATACATACACACACATAAATAGTTAAATATTAGAAGTCACAGAGACGTAGGCCATTTCAATACAATTAAACTACAACAGTTAAAATGTAAAGATGGCACGATGAAATCCAAGTACAGTAATTAGATAAAAGGGATGTCTTGTTTGATATTTACTGTTATTTTTTTACTGGACAAGTCTGCTTACATACTTCATGGTCAGCAATTCCATCAAAGCCTTTTTCCTTTTCTCTTGATCATCTAGATAGCAATTAATGCAAACTGAGCTCTTATCCTGCCTTCCTACATGCAAACTCTGAAGAAGTTAACCATCTGGGGCCAAACCTGATGAAATCATAATATTAGTTCATTATTTTCACCATTTCTAATGATATAATGTCTGCTAGTGCAGTTTTTGCTTTGGATTGATATTTTGCCACTGTTTTTCAATTTATCATAAAACATTTGTGTTGAAAAAGTGTCATCTATAACTAATATCAGGAACAAATACCAGAAAATAAACTTACAATAAAAACAAAGGTATTAACTCTGACCAAGAACACATGCTAAGTTATTGACAAAATATCAGCAATACCAACTCCTTGATAGAATAAAAGCATAAAATGTATACACCAAATAAAAATCTGAAAAAAAAAAAAAGACTAACGTCTCAAACAAATGCCTGATGTTCCTACAATACTGAATGAATAATTAATGAAAAGGGGTAATGGGAAGATAACATCCCTTCCTTCTATTAATTCTTCTTCTTCTACAGTTTTTGCTTTCCACTTATCCTAGGTCTGATATTTAAAATGTGTTTTTCAACTCTTTTTTGCTGCTGATACTGTTGAAGATATATTTGCTCTGAAATCACCATACGTAGGAGAGCCAGGCAAAAAGGCGGAAAGGTTCTTTTACTCATCTGAAGAAATCTGTGACAAAAAACGGAACTCCACCAAAAACGGGATATAAAAATCATTTAACATAATAACCAATAATTATTAGATTATTATGTTAAATGATTTTTATTAAGAAACCCCAAACATTTAAAATGAAAATCCTAGCACAATTATAAACAAACTGACCACAAAATACTCATAGACATGAACACACATTAAAGACTGTCCACCTCACAGCAATCTACTACTGATAGATAAGGTAAGGTATTCTTGGTAATCATGTACGTCCATTAAAAAAAAAGTGCATTATTACCAATTTTTTTCCGCCGGTAATGTTCATCCACAGCAAGCATGGCGATGTACCCTCTGCGAACCATCTTTTTGTGCATGTCCAGCTTGCACACTATGGCTCCAACACACTGTGTTCCATCCATGGCCTGTTGCAGACATTTTCCCGCTTATTAAACTACTTAATTATTATCAAGATCATAATCTTAGTCCACACAGATGCAGTCACTTGAAAGATTACCTTCCAAATGTCCAACAATCACACTCGCTGATATTATCATTATCACTCAGTCATATTATTACTTTTAGTTCACTATCATCATAATCTTATGTAATAATGTTTTAAAAATGAAACAAATAGCATGACTACAATGATTGTTCGCTTATTTAATAACTATCAAAAATACTTCTGTTGCCATGAAAATTCCAGCAAAAACAGCACCCCCTGCCCCCCTGCACACATACACACAATATCTTAAAACAAGTACCTGGTGCCTTTCAGGAAAAAATACTCAAACTTTACCTTCAGGTTCAACAGTTGGTTTAATCATTAGTCTGCTTTTTCTATCATGTTCTGTTTGTAACTGTCCTGTAGGTAGTGATGCAAATTTAATGCATGTAAGTGTTATGAGATCAATATGTTTTCAACTATCAATTATGGTTTTACTGCTGATAGTATATTACATGTGAATGAGTCAATCTTTATATGATTACTTTCACCCTAAATGGATTCAAATGTGTTTAAAGGGATCAATTTTATTTTCTTCTTTGTTGTTGTTATTCTGTGGCTGTAAAGTTTTAAGCAACAGATAATATTCTAAATGGCACATGCCATTGAATTTGGCCAGCTGCCAGGAAGTGCTCAATGGAATACACTGGAGCATCAACTCAATTCCCATCGGTCAGTAATTTGTGGGATTTTTCGCCCCTGACTGCTGCCCACCTACAACTGACTTTGCTATAACCTCTGATCAAAAACTGGAACCAAACAATTGAGTTTCATCCACTTACTGGAAGAGTCTTTTGAGAATATTGCTTTAATTTCCTGACAGGTTTCAATACCTCTTGGGCCTGGTTGTTGCCAGAATGTATGTTACAAAAGGAAGCTTAGGGTAAAACTAAAACCTGCCACAGTCCCTGACCAGAATGGAACTCCACAGCATGATCTTCATCATCCTCTTTGATCGAGATTAAAAAAAAAAAAAAAAAATTCTGCTGTCATGCTGACCTCTGTTTTGACTTCTCTAAACGGTCATGGTGACAAGCTCCAGAGGAATACCCTCACTCCTGCTGACTTTATGACTAAGCATATATTGTTGTTGGTAAGACTAAGAGGCTAAGTGGGATGTGTCCTGCATATGCTGGATGAAAGCAGGCACCACTAATTCACTATACACCATTAAAGCGAGTCGGCAGGAGTATTGTGCTTTACCTCTTGATGACTTGACAATGACTGCTCTGTGCAGATTGCTGTGCGAGGGCTGCAGGACAAGCCTGAGTGTGGGTATGAAAGGGACGTCTGAATGAGCGGCATGGGAATAATGCCACTGAAGTAACACGGAAGACGAAACAGCAAAGAACATGTCAATTTATTCTTTACTATCATGTATCATTTACCTCAGTTTCAAGTTTCAAAACAAAAAGGTGAAGCTAACCCTACTTAACAGTTTTTCTCGATAAAATTTGGTAGGAGAGTTTCCTTTTTTCTTCCCCTTTATTTTTTTAACTTTATTTATTTTATCATTTTTTTTTAGGATGGTTTCTGTCTTTGTCTTGACACGATGCTATGATTATCTGTGTGGTGGTGTGTGTGTGTGTGTGTGTGTGTGTGTGTGTGTGTGTGTGTGTGTGTGTGTGTGTGTGTGTGTGTGTGTGTGTGAGTGTGTGTGTGTGTATGTGTGTGTGTGTCTGTGTGCACGCTTGCATGCGACACTTATCTTTTTCTCCACTGGAAAGCACTGATTGTGAACTGCGGAATATGCAAAGTTGCTCTGAGCAAAGCTGCTCTAAATTAAAAAAGGAGTTCAAATTAAGCTGGAGAATTCACAATGAATGTCATTGAATACATAAATTTGTGAGAATGTAAATTTTTTTTTTTCATAATAGACTAGAGTTAACCTGCACTTCCTCTTTGAGGTTTTTCTCTTGTGTTTATCTACTGCTTCTTTCAGACAAGATTTTAGCAACACACAGACAAAAAAAAAAAAAAAATTAGGAAGTTCAGATGGTAACACAAAACTACTTCCTACAATACATTCAGATAAAAGTTAAACCAATATCACATTAATTTTTGTTCTAGTGCTCTCTTCCTCAGTTCTTTGATACAGTACATTTGAAGTCTTAAACACATGGTCAGTAACGATTAATGCAACTTTTGATCTAGATCCAAATAACCTATTCCACATAACAAAAGAAAACAAAACAATGTACAGACATCAATTTTTCACATGAAGATGCAAATACCCTAATAAAGCAAACTAATGTTAAAAAAAAAAAAAAAAAAAGGCCAGTAATACGCTGGTGGTTTCAGCACATGACTGGATTTGTTTTCCACATTCATGTTCTTTATCAGGGTATGTGCATCTTCTTTTGAAAAACTTATTGCTTTACAGTGTTTGATTTGCTTTTTGTGTGGAGTAATTGGTGATAGAGTTATGTGTGAATAATCAATAATGATAAAACAAATTCTAACATTTCAAGGATGCCATACATATACCATTGTATTCATAACTATTATGCACAGACATGACATGACAAAAACTCTAACATTCTATTTCCAGGTATATGTATGTAACTGCTCAAGGATTATGCAGAACACACAATAAAAAAAAGTAACACATAATGTGGCAATGAGTACAGGGAACTTGTGTAGATGGTTTACAAACTCTTTATCAGGTCCATGTAGTCAAAAATGATCAAACTACGTAGACTGCACCACAGACATGGGACTTTGCAAATGAACAGCCAAATGAATCACTCACGATTAAGTCATGTCTTACCAGCAACTATGAATTATTTTCTGTTCCTATCTTATCCAATGATTGCGATAGGCGTTTTGTAAACCTGTCCCAACATTACCCTTCACGGTCACCACCACTCAGAGTATTATTTCTACTTTTAGACAGATAAAACTTTACTGGCAAAATACTATCACTTAATGCAACCTTCCATGCCACCAAACTGGCACCAATGAAAAACAATTATCCCCAGTTTGCTCATTTCAGTTCTCAATGTAGGCCTACACCAGAGCTATATGGCCACACAGAGACCCAGTACCACACTCCACAAGAAGCAGCCTGTTTCAGATTGTTAGAGGCTGACCACCAGAGATGGTAATGCGCTACTACTGCTAACAACCTCGATGTGTTCAGTGGAACAAGTACGGTTCCAATATATGCAGGACACTATAAAGTCCACAACTGACAATAGCTATTTAGTTGCAAAGACAATGTGAGAAAACAATCCTCTCCAGGAGTTATCATATCCATCCAAATGAGTGCCATTAACTTACAAATCTAAACTTTGTCATGGAACAGACGCAAAACATACGGACATGAAATCAAAACGGAAGTGTCTACAAAACTATGGCATAAAGGATCACAGCTATCAAGCCTTTTTTTTTTTTTTTTTTAAATGATCAAATAGGATATGTATGGTGGAGGTGATGCTATGGTATTCCAAAATGGTTAAGACCAGCATATTGTCAGAGGTGCACTCTTGAGTCTGTTTGTTTTTAAGACATTTTTTAAACAGTTCTTCAAATGTCCGTACACTGTATGCACATGTTAGTGAATCACAATATTGGATACACACTTACCAGTAAACACAGTTTGGGCCAGTTGTGTATAAAATATCTGTAAGTGTAAATGGAATATAGGGTTCAGACAAGTCTTTGGTAATAAGTCTAATGATATCTGGCATCTGCTTTTCAGATTCGTACACAACATATTTTATGTCCTCTGCATCAGTTTCTGACAGCTGCGATGACCCCTCAGCACGTTTATTTATGTGACTGTCGACTGCAGATACTCCATCTGATGTTGAATGTGTCAGCTGGGTCATTTCAACGTTTTCTGATTCCAGCGCAAGTTGGGACAATGCTGAAACACACTCGCAGTCTTGACAGCTGCTTCCATGGCCAGAGTCTGCACTTTCACCATTCTCTGCTTCATCTGCAGGCTTTAAAAGATTAGTCACAAGACCATTTTGGTGTTTTGTGTGTTTGACGGGACCACTATGATTCGAAACCACATCCAGAATTGACTTTTCATTTCTGTTCGTCTTTGGACGGCGACTGACAGGCATCTTCTTCCCCTTGACAAGGATAGTCATGAGGCGCAAATTCATGGCCACTATCGCAATCAGCCATTCTATATTTGATGGTGGTGAATTAAATATACAAGGATTTACACTGATCAGATTTTTTTTCACTGAAGATTTACTGAATTAAACTACGAATCTCATCCAGCGATGTCATCTGCCTTCGGTGCTCCATGTTGTCACTGGGCACTGCGTATTAATATGTTACTGGAAATCACAAACTTCCTGTTAAAGTCATTGCGGCGAAAATGATAAAGAATGCAATCAGTCTGAAAATGTAAAGCATTTTAATCTGAAAAAATATCAACGTTCTAAATAATGGTCAAGGCAAAAATGGTTCGAGGGGCATGCACGTAGGGACTTTAGTTGAAGAGAAGAAACTTCTGATTTCTGTTGTTAGGTTATTTCCGGTTTTGTTTTACCGGAAACAACCCCTTTTGTAGCATGTTCGAAAACGAAAGCAGACCATGAATCTTTTAATTTCTGGTTACTCATTTACATTGGTTATGTCATTTACATTGGTCATGTGCAGTTGCCGTTTTTTTCATGACGTGTCGTGTAATACAATTCTGAATTCATCTTCTTTTGCTTAAACTCAGCAAAAATGTGAGCAATCTTTTTCGTAACTAACTCATACCAGCAGCTTTACGTTTTTTCGTAATCTTCAGGATCAGGATCAGGATCAGGGGTTGCGTTGCATCAAAACTTTCATGGGAAAGTTAGCCTTTAGGCTTTGTACGCCCCTTCTGTATGTATATATCTCTTTTTTTTTTGTACTCGTGACCGTTGGTCCAGTCATAGGCTAGCTCAGACCTATTATCCATCAAATTCATACCTAATTTTAGTTAATGATTCATGTTATCTATGAGGTTCTTAAAAACATTAATACTAGGTGCACGTTTGATGTTAACTGTTAGGTCATTCCAAAAACTGGTTATTCTATTAGTAAAAGTAAATTTTCTCAAGTTATTTCTGGAATATTGTTTAAATATCTTATCTTCACTGGTTCCTTGTAACATTCTTCTGCGGAGTACAAAAAAGCATGCTTTATCAACATCATCAATTCCATTAAATATCTTGTATGCTTGAATCAAGTCTCCTCTTATTCTTCTTGCCTTAAGTGTTGAAAGTTGTAGATATTTTAATCTTTTCTGATATGAGTAATCTTTACATTATGAATCAACTTAGTTGCTCTTCTTTGCACCTGTCCTAGAGCTTTTGATTGTCTCTTTAGCATTGGATACCATACACTGTTTCCATATTCAAGAAACGGGTCTAACTAGTGTCTCATATAATTGGAAAAAAAGTGTCCTTTTCTATAAATGTAAAGGTTCTTTTTATTATTCCAATCATTCTGTTAGCCTTATTGATACTATTTACAATATGACTGTCAAATAGCAAATTTTTGTCAAAAGTCACTCCTAGGTCTTTCTCTTCCTCACATTTAGATACTTTTATTTCCTTGTCCCCAATTTTCATTATATACTTCTTTTTGTGTTTTTTTTTACCAGTATGAAGTACTTTACATTTTTCTGCATTAAAATATAGGTTCCAGTATCAGACCACTGTACTAATGTTTCAATATCCTTTTGTAATTCCTTATGCAATTTTGGAGAGTTATAAAGTTTTGTGTCATCTGCAAAGATTTTACATGTACTCCTTAATTCTACAGAGAGATCATTTATAAACACTGTAAATAATATTGGTCCAAAAATACTGCCTTGTGGTATCCCACTAATAACATCAGCATTTTGAGAAGAAGGAACTACCAATCCTTACCTTCTGAGTTCTTTTTGATAAAAAGTCTCTAACCCAACCCAAGTACATTTCCTATTATTCCATAAGACTCTAATTTCTTTAAAAGTCTTTCATGTGGTACTGTACCGAATGCTTTTCTAAAGTCTAAATACAAAACATCTATATTCTCTCTTTTATCTATCTCCTTTGTGAAGTCTTCCATCACCTCTAAAAGTTGAGTCACACAAGATCTTTTTGCACAAAATCCATGTTGACATTCAGCATATTTTTTTCTGTCATATGTTTAATAACAGCCTCTCTAATAAATGATTCTAAAATTTTGCATATAATGCATGTTAAACTCACTGGTCTATTATTGTTTATTTTATTTTATTTTATTTTTTTTGCTGTCCCAACCTCTGCGCCACCTCAGAGGCAGTGCACCCACGCCACTCATCTCGACACCCCGTCCACATCCACAGCCCAGTCGGCCCACCGCGGCCCCCCGCACCGGCAATCCACAGGTAGCAGTCAAGGTAGCAGTCAATGTCAAGTCGTCAGAGGCAACCCACCGGAGAAGACACTGCACTGCTGCCGAGTCACTTCGGTGGTGTTCAGTGGCGCCTGTTCTGATCTAACATACACAGGACACCACCTACTAAGCCCCCTACTGACGACAATAATTGCTTAGTCGCGGAGCCGGCGTGAGTGGGCTCTCCCTCCGGAGGGCGCCACCACGTCCATCCAACTACAGCCCCCATGGACTCCGCCGATATCGGTGACCCCGACGGAACCCAAACAAGACCACAGACATGGAGAGGACATCGAAATTGAGGTCACCATGAGAGCAGGGCATGAAGGGCCACAGAATTTGAGACATTTTTTTTATGCTGATCGATGAGAATGAGGATGATTATGATGATGATGCTACGGATTTCCATTTCAGTCTGAGACTACATGACAGGGCTGTACTCTACGCTTCCTTTCATAATATGTCCCGGCGTCAACCAGGCCCGAGAGATACAGGCACCTGCAGTGTTGGTCAGGAAATTTGAGCAACACTCTCAGAAACGCATCCATTAAGTGGATGAAACTCGACTGTGTGGTCCCAGTCTTCCCAACTGAGCCTGCAGCAAACTCAACTCTGGGTAGGAGTCGGTCGGGGCAGAAAAACCCACAGACTCTGATGGGATTCGAACCCACGACCTCCCAGCCGGGAGTCCGCGCGACGCTAACCACTTCGCCACAGCGGCTGGCCACTGGTCTATAATTACCTGGATCTTTCTTGTACCTTTTTATGAATACTGGAATAAATAACTGTAGCTGTTTTCCAATCTGAAGGTACTATAATTTCTTTAACAGATTTAGAAACGAGTATGTAAAGTGGGAAGGCCATCTCCTCATTTAGCTCTTTTAGTATTCTCAATGGGATGGCATCCGGACCACATGCCTTATTAGGGTTTAGAGATCGAAGTTTCTTTTTTTTTATTGCATCCACAGAAATGTCAACATTTTCTAATACTATGCCTTTTGACCTTGAAGGTGGACTTAGAATAGGCATATTTTTGGTATCTCGGATTCTTGTGTGAAAACACTAGAAAAAATGTATTCAAAATATCTGCCTTACCCCTATCTGTCTCTACTGTGTCACCATCTTTAGTCACTGAAGGGCTCACTCCTGTGTTCATCTTTGTTTTCGATTGTACATATCTCCAGAAGGCTTTTGGATTTTGTTCACATTCCTTTGATAGCTTCTGTTCAAATTCCTTTTTTGCTTTTCTTATTTTTTTTTTTATTACAAGTATTTCGTGCTTTAATATAATTTTGATAATCTTTCCCCTGCTTCGTGACTAAGAATCTCTGATACATATTATATTTCTTTTTTTACAAATTTCATTGTCTTTGCATTCATCCACTTTGGTTTCTGTTTTTTATCATTCTTAATAATTTGTTTTGGAATGTTGTTTTCTATTAAAGAATTTAAAATACTTTTAATTTTCCCTCAGCATTGTTCTACACTAAGATCATTGAGTTTACTCCAGTCAATCTTCTTCAATTCTTCTTTCATTTGCATAAAATTTCCTCTCTTAAAATTATACGATTGCTTTGGTTCTTTTTTCTCTTGCTCCTCTCCTAGGTACAAAGAGAACATTAAAACCTCATGATCACTTTTGCCTATAGGAGCTAAATGCTTAATGTCTGATATCATATTTTCATCATTAACAAGTACTAAATCTAGCGTATCTTGCAAGACACCGTTTGATAAAACCTACATGGGCAACAGCGACTCGGGTGTGCCAACGCGATTATTTAGGGGGGGGGGGGGGGGGGGGTGTCGGGGGGAGGTTAAAAATCTTCTTTCTTTCTTAGCTATCCACCTTCAGCCAGTTGAAGGTTCTGTAAAGATTTAGCCTACTCTGTATTGCCTCGGCGTATGTAGGCCAGGCTAAACCAGTAAGGGTAGAGCTCGCGCCCAGGGAATAAATCCCGACCAGCACAGCCCAAACCCATCACTTGCCCCTACTTTGGAACAGCCCTCTTGCTTAAAAGAAAAGTTCGTCAACCTCTTCCCAAAGTGATGCCAGAGAGGAGCTTCGGCAAAAAAAGCTTGAGAAGCATTCGTGACTGGTTTGCTTCAGGAAAAAAACAGCATTTCCATTTTTGAATCATGTGGAAACATAATGAGCGAACGTATATATGATAAATCATCGGTTTCAGTTGTCCGTGTATGCATATATCGTTAACAATGGCTAGCATAACAAAATCGGATAGAACAGTAAATATTGTTAAGAGCTTTCCAGCTGTTCCTAGGTCAAAGATAGTGCCAAATGGTTCAGTTTTAAAAAAGTCCATTTAGCTAAATCCAGGCCATAGGGGTTGTGAACTTTAAGAATTCTCCAAGTCTTGGGCCCATGGCATGACGGAAGATGGATCACATCCCTCTCCTTCTGTTGCCTTCAACCTTGTCTGAACTGAATCAGGTACCCATTTACCATTGGGCGGACAGAGGGTATTCAGGCTGTAAAAATCCCACCATCAAATAGTCTACACTTGCTACAAGTAGCTCCGCAGGCAAATGCTAGCCATTTGACTTAATAAGGTCCCTCTACCACCGATTAAAAACATATGTAAATCTGGGGTTAAGGTTTTCAGTAGTATTTTTTCAATGTTTTAAAATCAACATTTTATCAGAATTTTTTTTTTTAAATTTGCAATTATTACTTTATTTACTCATTAAAGGCATCATAGATTATATGTGCAAATATTGTTGAAAATACGAAGTTACATTCTGTCAAAGTAAAAGCCCTGATATGACTCCTGCTGGCTTGGCTAAAGGACATGGATTGAAGGTAGACAATCGAATGCAGTTTCTGTCTGTCAAGAAGATCTATAAAGATATGATGTATTGCTAAATATAGAACTTTTATAGATCACATGTTTGCCAAAGACAGACAAGTTGGACAGTATGTGTTTATCATTACACTGAATCAATAAAGTGATGCAGCACTTAACCAGTAAAGGAATGTTTGTCTTATTTCTGAAAAAAAAAATCATTGAAAAGTTACATTATCGCCAAATGATGAAAAAAATAGGTGTTTTTTTTTCCCCAGAATGTTACATAAACGTATATCAGTTTGGTGATAGTTCACTGATAAATTTGCAAATATGTAACTGACTCATTCAAGAAAAATGGGGCTGAGACCAAAATGTCTGATAAAACCAGTGCTTTGAGATTAAATCTTCACCTAAAGGAAAGGGATGCAGTTGGCCATTGACTAATTGACAGAGACAGCAGAACTAATCAAGAGCAGTCAGCTTCAGACTGCTGCTGTTAATGCAGAGACACAAGGAAAACGAAGAGAGAGTAGAGGGAGCAGGGGAAGAAACCTGTGGTAAAAAGGAGAGGAGAGGTAGAGGAGTTGAAAGGGGAAGGGCAGAGTGACGGCACTACAGAGCACTGAAGAACTGACACAGTCATGAACATAATCTCAGAAGTGAGCTCCTGTGATGCTGCCTATGCCGACTGCCACATGCACACACACTGCGTGTGGTTGTCAGGCACTGCTACAAGAATGAACATGATTTAAGTAGGATGTGAAAATGGCCAGTGTAATATACTTTTAAAAATTCTGACAGGCTTGCCAACTTCCTGAAGATTATCATTATTATTACTAGTGTTATTATAATAAGAATAATTGTTCTTATTATAGGTATCATTATTACTATTAGAATTGTTATTACTTTTGTCATTGGTTATTATCTGTATTGTTATCAGTAGTAGTAGTAGTAGTAGTTGTTGTTGTAATAGTGGTAATAGCAACATTGTTACAATCATTGTTACCATGTTCCTTCTTATTATTTTTATCATTACTTTCGCTATTCATACTTAATTATGAATTTTATGCCCTTTATTTCTAAATTGTAAATTTGTTGTGCATTTGTATAAATATATATCTTAGATTTTGTACAACTATCATTCCCATCTTCATTATCATAACATATATATAGGTAGTAGTATTATTAGTTTTATTTGTTTTTTTTTGTTTTTTATATTTTCCCTGGATTTTACCTCACTGTCTTTCCTATTTCAATTATTATGAATATTATTATTATTACTACTATCATTATTATTATCGTTATCAATATTATTACCATCTATTATTGGTATCGTTATCATTATTATCTTAATTAATTTATTATTTTTACTATTTTTATGATTGTCACTATCATCATTATTTGAATATAATACCATTATTATTATTATTATTATTATTCCCTTTGAAAAAGGTTAATCAGATCTTTTTAATCTGTATCTTCTCCCCTTCAACCTCTTCCCTCTTCTCTGCAGTTCCATTCCATAGTTTTCGTTTTTCACGTACGCTCCACTCTGCACTCAGGTCGAAGAGATAATTAAGTCCGTTCGTCCTTTGTTTTTATTGTTTTTTTTGCTTTTCTTTCTTTTTTTTTTTTTCTGTTTTTTCTTTTCTGAAAAAGGCCCACTCGTTCAAAACACGTTGTGTCTGTTTTGTAATTTAATTGTTCTTTCGTTTGGTGGTTCAGTGTTTATTTTTTTTTTTTATATTCCTGAACACAAAGAAGAGGGGGGAAATTGACGACTTTTGTGGGGGAGGAGCGGATTGTGCGATAGAAGGTGAGAGAAAAAAACAACAGGCTGTGCGCCTGATGACACACCAGTGACTCCCTCCACCCCCACACCCCTCGTCATTAAAGCCGTAGGTCGAGGGAGTTAAGTCAGTCCAGTTGCTGACAAAAGGTGTGTTGTATGGCATTTCTCTGCCAGGCTTTAGTCTATTTTCCGCTTATCTCCCCTTCCTTGCTCAGGCACTGTAGTCAGTAGTTTGGCTTCATGGTCATTAGTGGGTGATTCGTTCCTTTCCTTTTTTTTTTTTTTTTTTTTTTTTTTTTTTTTTTTTTCTTTTTCTCCCAAATTGTGCTAGTCCGTACTGTGCTGTGTTGAGCTGTATTTCCTGGTCTGCGTTCCTTCCCTGTTTTTTTTTTGTGTGTGTGCTGCTTGCTTCTGCGGTTTTTTTTTTTTTTTTTTTTTTTTTTTTTTTTGGGGGGGGGGGGGGGGGGGGGGGGGGGGGGGGGGGGGGGGCACCGCCTTGTATTGCTGCTGGGGTGCCATCTGGATGATAGCGCCTCCATTCTCTCCGTGTTGCTTAGCTTTCGTTTTGGAACTGACATCCTGTTTCTCCTCTTGCGCTGTCAGTCAACCACTTCATTCTCACGGGTTAGACGTTCCGGGGTGCCACCATTCTGGACTGACTTATCCAAGCGCTCATTTTCTTGGAGGTATTTACTCATCTATTCTGCTTTGACTGAGAAAAAGATGTTCCTTTCAACGTCCAGGGATTATATGAGTCTGAAATAGTTAACATCACTCCAACTTTTCTCTTTAGGAATGTACACTTCGGCAGCTATCGTCCGTTAGTCGTTGTTCTTCAAGGAGCCAAAAAGAACATTAGGACATTCATATACAGCAGATGGGAATTTCTGTAGGTCCAGGCAATGATTTGTCTCTGGCTTGGAGCTTATCACTGAACTTCCGCTGAGGCATTGCAAACCTCTCCAACACTTGGATTTGAAGTGGTGCCATTTGCTAACTGGGTCGGAATATGTTTTATTGAGATGTTGATTGAGAGTTTATTTGTCCACTAAAAGTGTCCCGTAGATTAGCTGCTCGAACAGCTTACTGAAGAACTGGAAGAGGTGTCTGAAGAAGCACTCTTGGATTATCTTCTTGTTCGTTATCTTCCTTGCTGATTCTGCTTTGCATAGGGCATCGTTTTGTTTTGTTTTGTTTTGTTTTCGTTCAGGTTTTCCTTGAGCTTCTGTAGTAGAGCTTTCATCTCAAGTTCAGAGGCAGCTTCTATCTGTTTCTTGTATTCTCTTTCCCTTTCGAGCGTTATCCATCTCTCGCTGTTGCATGTATTCAGGAGGATTTATCTTCATCTTTGGTTGTCTTATTCCTCATGTATCCCTAACTGGTTGCGCATGCAATGATTTCAAAGGTGGTTATAGTTTCTTTAGTGTGCTGTTTCTTATCAGCGCATCCTGTGTGTATACTATTTTTTTAAAATGACAGTTTATCCAATGGTTTATCCCATTTCTCGTTTGCACTTGCTGGTGTCAAGGTGAGTTTCTGGCATGTGGCATCAAGAGCTTGTGCAAAATTCTTGACTGAATAACCAGCATGGATGACGCTGGGCGCTGTGGTTTGAATCCAGGCCTTTGATTTCTGACGTGCACCTGCTGGCTTAGTGCGCTTCTTTTCGTGCATCAAAACGTTCGCATATCCCGCTGATCTCCATGCCATGCTTGACGGAGACATTCTTTCCACAGAAAGTGCGAATGGCACTTTGTCTTTACTTATAATAATATATTGTTGATTTCCAGTCTCGTGCTGATGGACTCACTATTCTATCTCCTTTTAGCGAATCCGGGGAGCATATCCCCCCTTGTTTGCAAATCCGAGGAGAATCTTTCATTTTTGGGACTAGAAGCAAGTTGGAAAAAAGACCAGGTGGGGAGCCAGCCCACAGAGTCCCAAAGTGTGGGCCTTCTAAATGTTACGCTGGCTTTCCCTGATGTGCTCTGGGCTATTTCCAGAAAATAAACAATGTAGTCAGTGTTAACAGAAGGAAACCACAGGGAGAGCTTGATAGTAGGTCTTCGGATTTAAAAAAAAAACGTATTTCTTAGTCAAGTGTGTTCCCCGGTTGCTGCCTGCTCTGTACGGCCACACAAGAGAGCAGCTTGCTGTGTCCCTGGTTGTGACACACTTTGTTCAGGCCACATTGGGCGCAGCATGTTGCACCCCCAGTTGTAACATGCTGTGTTCAGCTCACTGAGGGAGCATAATGTTGCACCCCCAGTGTAACATGCTATGTTCAGCTCACAAGGGTTTCAGCATGTTTCACCCCCAGTTGTAACATGCTGTGTTTCAGCTCACATTGGGTGCAGCATGTTGCACCCCAGTTGTAACATGCTGTGTTCAGCTCACATGGGGTGCATCATGTTGCACCCCCAGTTGTAACATGCTGTGTTCAGCTCACATGGGGTGCAGCATGTTGCACCCCCAGTTGTAACATGCTGTGTTCAGCTCACAAGGTGCAGCATGTTGCAGCCCCAGTGTAACATGCTCTGTTCAGCTCACAGGGGGTGCAGCATGTTGCACCCCCATGCTCTGTTCAGCTCACATGGGGTGCAGCATGTTGCAGCCCCAGTTGTAACATGCTGTGTTCAGCTCACATGGGGTGCAGCATGTTGCAGCCCCAGTTGTAACATGCTCTGTTCAGCTCACAGGGGGAGCAGCATGTTGCAGCCCCAGTTGTAACATGCTCTGTTCAGCTCACAGGGGGAGCAGCATGTTGCAGCCCCAGTTGTAACATAATGTGTTCAGCTCACAGGGGGAGCAGCATGTTACGCCCCAGTTGTAACATAATGTGTTCAGCTCACAGGGGGAGCAGCATGTTACGGCCCCAGTTGTAACATACTGTTTCAGCTCACAGGGGGAGCAGCATGTTGCAGCCCCAGTTGTAACATACTGTGTTCAGCTCACAGGGGGAGCAGCGCGCGTTACGGCCCCAGTTGTAACATACTGTGTTCAGCTCACAGGGGGAGCAGCATGTTGCACCCGCAGTTGTGATATACTGTGTACAGCGCAAGGAAGGGGAAGGGGGAAGGACAGCATAGTTTGTCCGCAGCTGTGACCTACTATTATCAGCCCCAAGGAGGAGCAGCGAGTTAATATGTCCCCAACTGCGACTACCGTGGTGTTATGACATCTATAGAGGATCTCAAGCTCTCTTCCATCATCCAGAAGAAAAAGAAAAGAGAAAGGCCTAAACAGCGTCAAAACCAAGTTTTCACAGAAACACGATTACACAAGGAAAACATGCCTTAGTGCCCAAATGCCACAGTTTCTCTAAAACATGAACGTTGATTTTTGTTGGATACCACCCAACACCGGTTTTTTTTTTTTTTAATATAATTTGTTTTCTTCATTATGATCAAAAGCAGACAGAGCAGCCAAAAAAAAAAAAGTGTGTGTGTGTGTGTGTGTGTGTGTGTGTGTGTGTGTGTGAGAGAGAGAGAGAGAGAGAGAGAGAGAGAGCAAAATGTGTTTCTGGTAAGATGAGATGACTGCCCATTATCGTACGAAGAAATGTGCAAGACATGATGTTTTAAGATGCTTCAGTTCATCTTCAAAATAGCGTGAAAAAACTGTGTCCAACTTTCTTGCGATCTGCAGACCAATTTCAAGTTTGACTTTAATGCAATTCATTACGGACGAAATATCGTCGTAATACCAAGTGCGTCTGTCGTACTGATGTTACTGTTCAGGGTACCATTTTTGACTGAGAGTTGATTAAGCTCTTTTTTTTTTTTTTTTTTTTTTTTTTTTACACGATTTCGTGCTGTCTACAGACGTGAAAAATGATGTGTTTGACCTTTCAGATTCTGTTGTTAAAACAACGACGACTTGCTCCTTACAAAGTCCTTAAAGTTGTATTCTTTTATTATTCTTTAGATGATCAACTTTGATCCCTTCCTCTATCCACCATACCTACATACATTTCCACCTTCGTTCTGTCAAACTGTCCCACTCTTTGTTCCCACGCGCGTCCAACGTATGCACACACACACACACACACACACACACACACACACACACACACACACACACACACACACACACACTCGTGTGTGTGTGTGTGTGTGTGTGTGTGTGTGCTCTTTCTCTGTACCATAATTTCTTTCTTTTTGTATCGTTCTACCCCCCCTCTCTTTCTTTAGTCTCTTTCTTCTGTTGTACTCTCTCTCTCTCTCTCTCTCTCTCTCTCTCTCTCTCTCTCTCTCTCTCTCCGTTTTTGTTTTGTTTTTCTTATTGCTGTGTTTAATTTTGTCAAATCGATGTAATTGTTCCTTTTCATTTATCATTATTTTGAGGGCATAGTGTAAAAAAAAGCTTACAGCTTATCTATTCACCCTCATTAAAGATTTCGAGTTTCTCTCTCTCTTATCTCTCTGTCTCTGTCTCTCTGTCTGTCTGTCTGTCTGTCTGTCTCTCTCTCTCTCTCTCTCTCTCTCTCTCTCTCTCTCTCTCTCTCTCTCTCTCTCTCTCTCTCTCTGTGCGTGTATGTGTGATTTGGGACTGTTGTCGCTCTGTATTTTTTATCATTGGCAATATCATTTTAAACACTACAACGAAAACAAAAGTTATTCACACTCTTAAACAGAAATATCTAAGACAGCATTGGCTTGTGTGTGTGTGTGTGTGTGTGTGTGTGTGTGTGTGTTTCTCCATCATATAGCTTCTCGTATGTATTCTGATTTGTAAAGGCCCTATACGAAACCATGCCTGCGTGATGGCTGCAATAATTGTTTGCCAGACTGCTTGCCGTACATTTTGCTCCCCCCCCCCCCCCCCCCCCCCCCCCCCCCCCCCCCCCCCCCCCCCCCCCCCCCCCCCCCCCCCCAAACAATCTTCCGACGCCAATTAAGTGATAACCTAGCCACGTGAAAAAAAAAAAGAAGATATAACTAGATCTAAAAATGAACTGCACCATCAGAAAGGTGGGGGTGGGGGGGGGGGGGGGGGTAAATTATACGGTGCAAAAAGCATTTCAGTCGGCCATCTGAAAATAATGATTTTTTAAGTTACTTAATTTGGCATTTTTATTGTTGTTGTCAGATCAGTTGAAATGCACTTGAGGTCTGTGAGTGCAAAACGAGGTCTCTGAGTAGACACTGGGGTCACGTGAGTCCACAAAAAATCTAAGGTCGCGAGAGGTTACGTCAAGAGACAAAAGCTCATCGCATCACCTGACCCGCCATCACAGAGCTACGAATTTCCGACTGAGATCAAGGTATGACCGGCGACGTAGGAATGAACCAGAAACCGGGGCAGACACTCGCAAAAGTGAAAAAAAAAAAAAAAAAATGTAGAGCAAAGTAGTATTTACAAGATCTAAATCTGTCCCTGTTTTTTTTTTTTTTTCATATTTTTATTTCATATAAATTTCGTGCTACCGAAGTGAAGTCATACTTTAGAACTAATCTCCTACTTCTGTGCACCGCACAAAAATTTGCCTGAGCTGAGCAGTTTGCAGGACCTGTTACCACTACATTATGCTGCCATGTTAAATGATTCACGTGGGCTCGCGGCAGACAAGTGACATTTTAGTCCCCCCCCCCCCCCCCCCCCCCCCCCCCCCCCCCCCCCCCCCCCCCCCCCCCCCCCCCCCCCCAGAAGATCGGCGAGAAAGTGGTATCAGCACAAGATCTGGTCGTCCCTAGATAGGCCTAACCTTGTTCAATGCAGATTTAGGAAGACAACATAACTTGAATATGAGATGATCCATTCTTTTAAAAAGAAAAAAAAATGTATCTTTTGTTTATTTGAAGCAAAAATGTTGTCGTCCCCACTACTGGTGTTGAAGTTTGATTTAGTATTAGTTTGTTAAAGATAATGTGATTTTCTTTGTCTCAATGAGATGAGTTTTTAAAAAACTGGCTTGTGTTTCAGATACCGTCTTTTCCTCATTTAATCTTGTGGTTTAACAATGCGTACACACCATGTGTACACACCATGAGGCCTAGTCCTACTTTGTTTTTCTGCATCTCTTACTGGTCTCCACTGTATACACGTCTTTCTGGATCTGCTCCATTCTGCTTCATTTCAACCCGCTTTTCTACCCTCCATAACCCTAACCATTCCCACTCTGCAATAGGCCTGACGCTACAATTCATTTTTATTCATTCTTTGAGTAACAGCTTTTTGTTTCTTTACAATCACCAGTCGTGATTTTAACACTTTTACTACCTTATCTTCGAAAGCTTGCTGCCGTCGCTGCATGGCCAGAGTCCACAGGAAGAGAAATGGATTGAGGGCAGAGTCGATTGGTAACACAGACACCACCATGGCGCCATGCACCTTACTTACAGCATGAACTTTGTTTATAGCCATTACCGTTACCAACCCCAATGAAAGCCAGACTATACAGTTTGTGATCGCCACTTTCCACATCAGGTGGACTGAGGAATAGACCGACCTTGCCACGGAATAAAGACTGACTCTGAATTTAGGTGTTCGTCTGTAGATGACAATTTGGCTGACTGCTATTGGCACGCAGATTATGGAGTTAACTGCAACAATTACAGTGAACCACCGGAATTCTTGATCAGCATTGTATTGGTCAAATATGGCCAGGCGACATAACCCGGACTGTCCACGAAGACCCCAGTGGGACAAACCCGGAAGAAACGGTATTAACGACAACAGGATTCCAACACACACCATGATGAGAGACAAGCTACTGTCAGCGGAGTTTTCTTTAACCTCCACGAGTCCTTTCCAGAGCAAATGATGATGACGTGATCCATGGTGGTAAACCCAATGATTAACACTGATGTTTCGCAAGACAGGTACAAAAGAAACCCCGCCACCTTACAAGGCAGGCTGCTGCTCCAAGCCTTCTCAAACTGGATGTAATGAATATGAAATAACTCATTAGCCACAACAACAATTACTGACGTGATACCCCATACATGATTTAACAATCATCAAGTTTGCAGTCATCAGTGAGTTGCTTTCAACAATTCCCTTGACCACGAACATTGATAAAAAGCAAGTCAAGTTCCCCAATGTGGCACACACACTGACCACCCAGAAGAAAGTTCTATACAGCGTGGTGGGCATCAGTTTTGTGCATGAAGGAAATACAGCATGGGGAGCTGAACATTGTATTTTACTCGAGTGTCTCGGAAGTAAATTGTCACAGCAGAATCTGTAATTTGAAGAAACAATTTTTCGTAAACGATCAGAGCCTGATAACAAATCCAAAGGAAACTCGTCAACTGGGTTAAATCTAACGTCGACTTCACTCAGATGCGGCATATTTTTAAAACCTAAAGATGCAATGGTTTCAACGGCACAAAGAGACAGATTTAGATATTTCATCATGGGTAAGTATATGTATAATTCAGCCTTCAGTGTATCAAGGTTTGTTTCCGATACATCGACATACATCAGTATATAATGAATTTGTTTTGTCAGTTTGCTTACTGTGTTTGATCTGATAGGGTTTCTCGCTAATTGGATAGCTCTTAAATTTGATAGGCCCAGAAAAATATCTGTGTCAAGCGATCTCACGTTATTGTCAGAGACATCAATATGTTGTAAGTTGGAAAGCTGTATATCTGAAATATTTGATATTAAACAACTCGTCAAACGTAGGTGAATAAGATACACATTCGCAGTAAAATCACTTGGTAGCATGCCTGATCCTGAGGCATCGACGTATCGGAGCAGCAAGAACTGGTCAGCAGGGAAGATGTTTATGCACGAAAACCAGTGACCTTGGCAGAGACAACCTTCAGGACAAGCAGGTCACACATCAGCTCATCATCCCTCTGTGGGCATTGACCGCAGCCATCACACAGATGATCTCCGTGCACACAGATTCTAGAAGTCTGACAGTGGTACAAACCAGCACAAGGCCTACTGTCACAGTCTTCTTCATCTTCTCCATGAATGCAGTCGGAAAACCCATTGCACCGGGTGTAGAGAGGGAGACAGTACAGCCACTCTGCTGCACAACGATAATGACTGGGAGGACAAGGCTCGTCAGCTTTCATCACCTGCTGGTTGAAGTATCCAGTGCCGTCCAGGTTAATGCGAAACTGCTTTGTCTCCACATCTCTAGCCTGTGAGCAGTATGCACATGATGAATACATACCATGCTGCTGGCAGTCAACTTCATCAGAATCATCCACACAATCAGAATGCTCATTACACGTTGACTGTTTAATACACATTGACCGTTAGTGCACAGAAAGCCGTCGCATGAAGGATGGTTACAAAACGACTCATCGCTGTTGTCTGGACAGTCCTGCCTGAAGTCACACAGGAAAGTGTGGTGGACTGATGCGATTCCATCATCGCAACTAAACACGCCTTGTGTACATTGGTTTGCTATTCTAACAGACGGTGACATTTTGCTATTACCACTTGCATTCAGAAGAGCAAAGAATTGTGAGTTATGTGCATTCCCACAATGACGGTAGCCTTCACAAGACATGAATGTGTGGGTTACGTGACTGTCTGAACCAATCGTTAAACACTGCAGAGTGGATATATAAACGTGGATTGAGGAGAATGTAAATGGTTGTATATAACTTGAGGGGGAAGCGTACTCATTGGTAATTCTTTTTCGCATAGTATTGCATATCCTACAGGGATTCCAAAGGGTATTTTCTTAAGACGATTATTTGTCAGCATCCCATACATAACAATCCTCGACGGATTGGACTGAAAATAGCTTCTGAAGTGATTCAAGTTATAGACTAAACTGTTGTCAGACCATTTATGAAACTTACTGTATGCGAACGGTACAAAATACCAACCCAAAGTATATCCCATGGTGACACCGATTACAAAATAGTTCTTAAAAATGTGTTGCACGTCTTCGTGCTGCTTTCTGGTTTTAATTGAAGCTAGTCTTTGGCCTCTACTTCGACATTCATAAGTAGATTGTATGAATGCTGGCCTTATCCTTCGAAATTTGACTAATTGAAAACATTTGTTTCGTGAAGCCACCATCCCCTGACATCCAGGACCGCTGAAGGAGCAGTGTTCAGTTTCATCCCCGTCCATCTTCACACTCTGTCTTCAGATTACAATGCAGAAACTGCTGGAACACAGAGTAATGGTTCACAGAACAATTGAACAATCCACTAAGCAATTTAGAAGGGTGTTCATTCTCAAGAAAAGCAGCAAAATGTATTTTATAAATACAAGGAATATCAGAATTCATGAAGCTAATTTGAATATGCCGTTTAGCAAGAAATGTTGAAGCTGGCTCTGAGCGTTGTAAACAAAAGAATTTACTGCAGGAAAACCTGAAGAGACGTAATTCGCCTTTATGAAAACACACGGCCATTTCATTATCTTTGGAACATCTGAGAGTATCGCACGACTGATGGACACTGACCATAATGATATGCATACTAAAATTCAGTGCTTCCCGAAAACAAATGCGGGGAAAGGTATAAGGCACAATCACTTCAGAATACTGGGTGCATGTTTTGTTATTACATTTATACGTTTACTTGTCTGAATATCACTTGCAACCTTTGGACGATTGATATTCTGTATCCATATTTCACTGGTGTGAGAATGAACAAAAATGTCTTCCATGCTGGGGTGACAGCTTTCCACACACGTATTAACCCAAGAGTGCGAGTTTAGGGACAGTGCCGTTTTCCAGTAAGGGAAGTAACACCAGTATGCCAGCCGTCGGACATGGGCACGGATATACATGTCCCGTCCCACCTTGATGTGCATCATACAGTAAGGTGTGGAGTCACCGCACAACCCATACGCCACTCCCTGGTGTGCTGGAAACAAATGAGACCAATCGTGTTGACAGCTAGACTTGTTTACCAGCAGAAACGGACTTTTTGTGCTGTTCGTGAAGTATTCTGCACCTGGACAAATGTCACTGATGTTCGAGGATTCAGTTCGAGTGCTTGTGCTGGGGTGCCCGTCTATCATGATGCCGGCATTCACACACAGAATGTTTTAATAATGCAAGATACCACCTGCACACATTACTTCTATTGCATTCCGAATGTTATTCCTTTAAACAAACTGACCATAAGGATGTTTCTATACGTGGAAGCTTCAAAGTACATTGAAGGCAAAGGCAATAATCATATTCAATCCCTATCAAATAAGTACACTCAGTACACAAGTCGATATACTCACAGTTAGTGCACAAATGAATACAAATAAAACAAAAGCGATACGAAAACTTTTAGTAGAGAACATTTTGTAATACCCTAAAAGAACACCCTACCCCGTCCCCACCTCCCCACTTTTTTCCGCTCCCTTTCCCTAATATGAACTACTCTCCTGAAATGGGGTCTAGTGTAAATGACTATTCTTTCATTTCTCGAGAATTATTTTTCCATTGTTTTGGGTTCTTGTGAATAACGAACAAGTAGGGTAACTGGCTCCCACTGTGAAATAAATTCACACATGCAACTCCAAACGTATGCTGCTTACAACACCGAATCGCCTAAGGGTTCCTCTCTTCATTTTCTTTAGAGAACTATTCCTTACTTACTTACCTATTCATCTCGTTTTTCAGTCTGATTTTCTTTCAAACACATGTATTTCTTCTTTTACGCTTATAATTGATAAATCTTACAGTAAAACGTCATAAAATTAGAATTTTCAACACTATTGTGTAATGGCCTACACTTTGGGGTGTTTGTAATACTCTCCCCTTTTTCCGAGGTTTTGTGACGTTGAGAGAAAAACTGCGAGCCTGCGAGCAGTGGGGGGCCCTCGCGAAGGATGCAGGTTGTTTCAGGCACTGACCATTGGCCCTTTCTACTACCCAGCGTCCCTTGCAGGCCCCTCTAAGTGCTTGTGCGCGTGACAGTTTGGCGCTTTTTGTAATACAAGAAGGAACATGTAAGAGAGAAGAGTTAGAAGCTATGCGACAATCGTTGTGTAGGCCATTACACAATAGCGTAGAAATTCTAATTTTATGACGTTTTACTCTAAAATTTCAAATTTCTACACCATTTGTGTGTAATGGCCTACACTTTTGGGTGACTGATAGTCGCGTAGATTCCATGAGAGAGAGAGAGAGAGAGAGAGAGAGAGAGAGAGAGAGAGAGAGAATACTGAAGGTGTAGTATGTCTACCAAAGGCATCAAACCATTAGTTCATGTATATACAGACTTTATATACCGATCATATACACAAAGGCATAGTTAAATGGTAAGGACATGCGTAGATGAGTACGGACAATTCCTTTCCCTATCCCGAAAGCATATTATCTGTACTTGTACCTGTACGTAGTTCCTCTCTACAAGTCTTTATGAGTCTATGCACGCATGCAAGCAGGTCACATAAGGTCACATTCCTGGCAGTATCCCGAGGCTTAGAGAGGTAGCGCAGCCTCTTGTATTGCGAGAGATTCCGCGCGAGCCACTGACTCACGTTGTAGAATACGCACGTAATGTCTTAGGGATGTGTCCCGCCTCGTCCAGTCAGCAGTGTTCATTATGGTCTGTAATGGCACGTCATTTAGCAATGCACAGCTAGTGGCTGTAGCACGTGCTGACCCTGGTGAGGCGGTCACACCGGCGTCCTTTAGTACGTGAACCATCCACCGCCTGACTGTGGCTAACTTCACCGGTTTGTAGGTGAAGGGGAACACAATCAGCTGTGTCCCTTGCCGTTGTCCTTCTGTTCTCCTTATGTACTCCCCGCACATATGTAACTGGACACAGCCTCTTAACCTCACACTGGAAGGCATTCGCCCCATCTCCCATGCCGATTCATCGACCACCCCACAGCTAATAATGGCAACGGACGCGTCCAGTTCGGGATGGGGAGGCAGCCTTCAGTCTCTGACGGCAAGGGGCGTGTGGACGAGACAGGAATGCAAACAACATGTAAACTACCCGGAGTTACAGGCAGTGTGGAATGCCCTGTGGTCATTTCAGGCCACAGTAGCAGGGCAGTCAGTCTGCACCCAGATAGACAGACAACAGGACAGCTGTGGCACACATAGCGAAAGAAGGGGGGACGAGATCCCTCAGTCTGTCTCGTCGAGCCTTCCGCCTCCTGTTGTGGTGCCAGACTCACGGGATCACACTGATACCGGTGTACGTGAGGGGGATGAGCAACGCCATCGCCGACTCTCTCTCCGGAACAAGGAGACAGAGTGGCACCTATCCCCTCCGATTGCCCAGGACATCTTTCGCCGCTTCGGCCGACCCCAGATCAACCTGTCTCTGCTTCGCAAGAGACGACGCAGGTGAGGGGGTACATGTGCATCGAGAGGGGCGACCGTCACGCCTATGCAGTGGACGCCCTCAGCCAGAGACCTGGACCTTTCCTCTCCTCTATGCCTTCCCGCCACCCACACTGGTGCCGACGGTGGTGAACAAACAGAAGGAGACCAACTCCAGAATGCTACTGGTGGCCCCCTGCTGGAGTAACGCCCCCCGGACACCAATGATCATGGACATGCTGTGCGACACGCCCCGCAGGATCCCGCTGTCCCCGGACCTCCTGATGGACACCACGACGGGCCGACCAGTGAGGAACCTGGAGGCCCTTCGGCTGACAGTATGGCCCATATGCGGTCGGGCACAGGGCTCAACGTCCCGGCGGCTACCTTTGAAGCTCTGGAAGGAAGCTGGCGGGCAAGTACACGGCAGCAGTACCAGGCTGAGTGGCAAGAGTGGTTGGGCTTCTGTACCAACAAGTCTTTGGACCCTGCTACCGCTTCTATGGAAAAGATGCTGGAGTACCTACAACATCTGTTTGATAAGAGTCTCTCATGGAGGACCCTTAATATGCATAGATCCGCGATTTCTAGTGTGTTAGAATCGCACAAATATGATCCCATTGGTAGGCACCCTGTTGTGTGTAGATTTATTAAAAGTGTGTGTTCAACAAGAGGCCCCCTCCTGTCAAAGTGTTACCCACCTGGGACATAGGGAGTGTTTTATTGCATGTGGCCCAGTGGCACCCAGAGGAGGATTTACCCCTGGTTAAATTAACGCATAAGGTGGTGTTTATGCTCTTAGCATTTACAGCTAAGAGAGTCAGTGATTTAGTATTGTTCTCCATCGATAGCGATTTGTGCCACATAGGGACCAGTTGTATTGTGCTACAGACAGCCTTCGGTTCAAAACCGGATAGGCCTTAACATCCTGCCCCCCTGTGTGAAACTAAGTGTGTGTGAGGATAAGAGGTTGTGTCCAGTTATGTGCGGGAGTACATAAGGAGAACAGAAGGACAACGGCAAGGGACACAGCTGATAATTCTCTCTCTCTCTCTCTCTCTCTCTCTCTCTCTCTCTCTCTCTCTCTCTCTCTCTCTCTCTGAGGAAGTGAACTGCAGTATTCACAAGACAACTCACTGTACGAGCTCTGTTAATAAAGCCGTAAATGCCGTTGACCCAGACTGCTCTACAGTTCCATGTATGTCAGAGACACTGCTTAACTGCCGTGCCGTGTTGAGCAACCTAGTTCCGAGGAGTTTGTGGCCGCTTCTTGCCGATTTACATCGGCTTCATGTTTGAAAGAACAAATAGTAAGCTTGCCTCATGCATCGCCATATTGACACTTTCTCGCAGCGGAGACGGTGTTATGACTGGACTGCTCCTCACCTGCCTGTTTTTGGGGAGCTTTTAACTCTGGTGCGGTGACATCGTCAGCATCCCTAGACCCAACCCACCTCCATACAAGGACACTACAAGACAGACACGTTTTAGCAATGTTGGGGATTCCAGCAGGGTGAGTTTGGAAAAAACCTGGCGATCCTCCTTTTTTACCATCACCAAGTTTAGAGCCCACACTGAGCAAATCTAGGGCTACCCTCAAATTTACTGGTGACCAGACGAACGCCAGACTGGAAGAGGTCAGAAAGAAGGTCCATGATTTGCGTGAGGATTACATGCCTCTTCAGACTGAAGTGCAGGCCCTTAAGGATGAACTCGGTGATCTACAAAATCAGAATTTGGATATCAGAAAAACAAACACTGATTTGTGTACCTAACTAGAAGAATGTGATGCAAAAATTGACGACTTGGAAGGTCGCTCCCAACGCAGGAATGAAAGAAGTGTACACTGTGATTCAAGAATAAGTAACAGAAAGCAACCTGAAGCCGGTTTTAAAACGCAGTTACTCTACAGTTAATCATATATATATATTCACCTTGATGGCATTTATACAGAAACAGTAACAGTTTTCTTTGAATCGTAAACTGTATGTTGCTTTTATTGATTTTGAATAAGCCTTTGATTCCGTAATCATTTTGTGACTTTTTCTATTGAAAAATAGTGTGCGTGGGAAACTATTTAAGTGTGTAACGAGTATGTACAAAGGGTGAAAGGTAAAGTTAGATGTGGTGGAAATATTTCAGACTTTATTCAATGTACTAGTGGCGTGAAACAAGGCGAAGTAGGTAGCCCTATCATCTTTTCTCTGTTTATTAATGAATTAATGTCTGAAATTGTTTCTAGTGGGAGATATGGTGCGCAGCTTACACAGAGTTTTTACAAGTATTCCTTTTATTATTGACAGACGACACTGCCCTATTATCAGAAACAGTTGTTGGTCTCCAAACTCAACTGAGTAATCTGTATAGAGCTGCTAGCTCACTTCAATTAAAAGTGAATATGATAAAAAAACGACATTATTGTCTTGAGAAAAGGTGGTTATCTAGGAGTTAGGGAGCACTGGATTTATAATGGAATAAATATGCCCGTTGTCAATGCATATAAATATCTAGGCATTTATTTTTCAACACGCCTAAGTTTAATCTTGCATGCTAAGATCTTTCAAGCAGGGCAAAGCGTTCTGTAATATGTATAGTACAACATTTATCTAGATTGGGAAATCAGTCTTTTCAGCTTGATTCGCAGGTGCAGCCCATTTGTAGAATATGGTGTTGAAGTATAGGGCTTTATAATGCGGCTTTAAACTGTGAAACGGTCCATCTGTTTGCCCTGAAGAAATCTTTGGAGCGTAATTACAAACACCGAATGATTTAATACATGGGAGACACAGGTTTCCGATTAGTTTAAATTCGATCATTAGGCGTATTCTTTATTGGCTAAAACTTACACGAATGCAGGAGTCAAAACTACCGAAGAAAAAAAGCTTATAACATGTATGATATAGATGAAAGGGGCAAAGTAAACAGGGTAACAAACGTAAAAGTGAAACTGTATGAACTTGGTTGGGTTATGTATGGTTCAGTCACATATTCATGACAAAATTTGTAATCTGGAATAAAAAAAAATATATGGAAACATGATTACCAACATCCAAAAGTAGTCGAAACTACTTTCGACTACTTTTTTCGTCAGTGTGTCTCTTATTTCTCTTGATTACAAATTTGTGTTACCGGGATAACCCGTTCGACGACAGAAATAGTCGGTGCTTTCTTTTTCTCTCGAATGTGTAGTTGCATAAAGATATTAAAATCGTGTCTTCTTCCAAACAATAATTGCAGCAATGACAAGGATTAGAGATTTCTTTCCTTTGAAGTAGAATAAATTTTTAGTTATAACCATGTTTACAAGTCTGCAAGTAGGCCAGTTTTTATATCATTAATTGTGAAATATGTCACAATCAATTAAGCCCATCGGAGAGTTTGTCGGTTTCCTGCTGTCATCATTCCACAACACGGGATTAAAACACGTGTTATGAGTTAGAAACGATAGATTAGCAGTATTTATAATCCAGCGACATAACAAAACGCAAGGAACATGACACTCGGTTCATGAAAGACATGTGTGACAGAGGTCTTGGCGTTTCTGCTGGTGTGAAACAAGGGAGAAGGCTAGGTCAAAGAAGCGTCGATGGTAGTGGAAACGGTGTAAAACCTCGACCCATGCTAGCCACATTAGGTTCAAAGGAAGAAGTCACTGAAGTACTCAAGGCATCAAAGAAACTGAAAGAGCATAAGGATAGTACCTTCCGCTCACTCAGCTTGAAACAGGATTTGACCCCTTTACAGCGAGACCGAATGAGAAACCTGGTATCTATAAGAAATCAGAAGCGAGAGGAGGCAAACGCCAAAGGAGAAACAGCATATTGGGTGATCAGAGGAAACAGGGCAGTCAGTGTGGCAAGGAAACAGGTGCTCGTACCATGGAGGTCGGGCTGGACAAAAAGTGATCGGTGGCGGAACGTTGAAGTGCACACACTCAAATGTAGATAGCCTCTTAAACAAACGCACAGAGCTTGTTTGTAGTGGAAATTGAGAATCCAGATATTATTTGTATAACTGAAGTGTTGCCTAAGAAGTTTCGTTTTGATGTACAGACAGTAGAATTGAATATAGAAGGTTATGACTGTTTCTGCAATGTCTGAAAAAAAAAAGTAAAGAGAGGAGTTTTGATTTATGTAAAGAAGTATCTCTGCGCTGGAAGTAAAAGTTTCTGATCAGCCAGGATCTAAAGACACTGTGTGGGTAGAGATCAAGTTGATAAGGGAGACAAACTCCTTGTAGGTTGTGTGTACAGATTTGACAGCAATTCTGCAGAAGACAATACAGCATTGTACAGTTTTTTAAAAAGAACATGATCGTTGACAGATCTCATGTGTTAATAACAGGAGATTTTAATCTTAAGGAAATTGACTGGAGTAATGAGACCCCCCCTAGTCCAAACCATTAAGCTACAGTGTTCTTAAAGGCATTTGTGAGAGAGAGACCTTTTTGACCCAACATGTCAAGCAGACCACTCATACTCATTCAAACCACGCTCCTTCGTTGATTGACTTGATTTTTAGCAATGAAGAAGGTATGGTCAGAAACGTCATCCACAATCCTCCACTTGGAATGAGCCATCATCATATCCTTCACTTTGAGTTTCTAGCTTACACAGAGAACAGTTCTAAGGAGCAACAAAGTACAATTATGCTAATGGAGACTACAAGACATTGGGGGAGGGTTTGAGAGAGGTAAACCTTTTGAGAAAATGAAGGGTCTTAGTGTTAGTGAGGCATGGGACTGTTTCAACAAAGCGCTAGTGGAGGAAATGGACAAATGTATTCCTAAGATCAACAATGGGGGAGAAATAGTGGAAATACGAAAAAAAAAAAAAAAAAAAAAAAGAAAAAGAAAACCACTGTGGTGGGATGAGAGGCCACTCGGTAAGCTCAAGAAGAAAAGGGAGTGCTTCAAGAGATACATGGAGACTAGAGAAGGCAAAGATTATAAGGCTTATGCAAAAGCAAGGAACAGGCCAAAGGAGCATGTAGAAAAAAACTGTTCGGAACTTTTAGAAGATCTGTTTCCAAGGATGCAAAGAAAACTCCTAAGTCTTTCTACGCTTATGCTAACAGCAAACTGAAGAAAAAAGCAAGGTGTTGCAGATCTTGTAGACGAAAGAGGTAGGGCAGTAACCAATAACGCGGATAAGGCTGAAGCCTAAACAGATTTTTCTATAGCGTTTTTATACAGGAGGGACTAAATCAGAGGCCATCAAGTAAGGAAAGAGAGTGTTCAGAAAAGTTAGAAAGGATCAGCTTTACCAAAGAGGAGGTGCTGAAGAAACTTAAGCAGTTGAACCCTGGGAAGTCTCCCGGCCCTGACGGTGTTTTTTTTCACGTGTTCTGAAGGAACCTGCTGAGGAGTTGGCAGAGCCACTTTCCATTATTTTTACGAAGTGAGAAGAAGAAGGAAAGTTGCCAGAAGAATGGAAGGAGACGAACGTCGCCCCCCTTATTCAAAACAAGGAGATCGGAGCCAGCCCTGCAACTACAGACCAGTGAGTTTGACAAGCACAGTCTGCAAAGTTATGGAGTCAGTCATAAGGGACAAAGTGATAACACACATGAAATTCTACAACTTTCTCGTACCATGCCAGCATGGTTTCGTCAGCCAGAGATCTTGTGCTACGAACCTTCTGAGCGTGCTGGACGCATGGACTGAGTTATTAGATGAGGAGAACCCTGTAGATGTAGTCTACTTGGATTTCGCTAAGGCATTTGATTCTGTACCCCACCACCGGTTAATCTCCAAACTTGAATCTTACGGAGTCACTTCACAGGTTTTGTCCTGGATTACAGAGTTTTTGATAGGCAGAAGACACAGAGTTGGGGTCACAGGGAGTTTCTCCAGTTGGGAGCCTGTGTTAAGTGGAGTCCCTCAAGGTAGCGTCTTGGGGCCAGTGCTGTTTGTTTTATTCATCAATGATGTGCCAGAGATGGTGTACTGCATTTGTCAGATGTACGCAGATTATACAAAAGTGTTTGACACAGTAGAGGAACAAAACAAGAGGGACAGGATTCAACAGGAGTTAGATAACCTCGTCAACTGGGCAGATTGTTGGCAGCTGCAGTTCAATGCGACAAAATGTTAGGTTCTACACCTCGGACGCAGTAACCCCAAGGCAAAGTATAGCATGAAACTATACAACAGTGAAGAGAGAGAGAGAGAGAGAGAGAGAGAGAGAGAGAGAGAGAGAGAGAGAGAGAGAGAGAGATACTGGAGTCATCTAAATGAGAGAAAGATCTAGGAGTACTGGTAGATCAGGAGCTCAAATTCAGCCGGCATGTCGAGACGCAGGTCAACAAAGCCAACAGAATTCTACGGTTGATGAGGCGCTCGTACCAGTCCCTCGCCATTGAGACCATGCGACAGCTCTTCATTGCACTGATACACCCTCACCTGGAGTTTGCCAACAGTGTGTGGTCACCACGATATCAGAAAGACAAGGACCTCATCGAGGGTGTTCTCAGGCGAGCAACAAAGTTGGTTCCTGGTCAGGTTGACTGTCCCTATGAAGAGCGACTTGCCAGAATGAAGATCCCCAGCATGCAGTACCGGAGGGACAGGGGGCGATATGATTGACGCCTATAAGTTTACTCACGGGCACCAGCCGCCGCGGCGAAGTGGTTAGCGTCGCGGACTCCCGGCTGGGAGGTCGTGGGTTCGAATCCCATCAGAAGTCATGTGGGTTTTTCTGCCCCGACCGGCTCCTACCCAGAGTTGAGTTTGCTGCGGACTCAGTTGGGAAGACTGGGACCACACAGTCGAGTTTCATCCACTTAATGGATGCGTTTCTGAGAGTGTTGCTCAAATTTCCTGACCAACACTGCAGGTGTCTGTATCTTTCGGGCCTGGTTGACGCCGGGATATATTATGAGAGGAAGCGTAGAGTACAGCCCTGTCATGTAGTCTCAGACCGAAATGGAAATCCGTAGCATCATCATCATCATCATCCTCATTCTCATCGATCAGCATAAAAAAGTCTCAAATTCTGTGGCCCTTCATGCCCTGCTCTCATGGTGACCTCAGTTTCGATGTCCTCTCCACGCCTGTGGCCTTGGTTTGGTTCCGTCGGGGTCTCCGGTATCGGCGAGTCCATGGGGGCTGTCGTTGGACAGACGTGGTGGCGCCCTCCGGAGGGAGAGCTCACTCACGCCGGCTCCGCGGCTAAGCAATTATTGTCGTCAGTAGGGGGCTTAGTAGGTGGTGTCCTGCGTATGTTAGATCAGAACAGGCGCCAATGAACACCACTGAAGTGACTCGGCAGCAGTGCAGTGTCTCCTCCGGTGGATTGCCTCTTGACGACTTGACATTGACTGCTCCCTGTGGATTGCCGGTGCCGGTGCTGCGGCGGGGGCCGACCGGGCGTGGCTGTGGACAGGGTGTCGGAATGAGCGGCGTGGGTGCACTGCCTCTGAGGTGGCGCAGAGGTTGGGACAGCAAAAAAAAAAAAAAAAAAAAAAAAGAAGTTTACTCACGGGCTGTACAATGCGAAGAGTCCTCTTGGATTGGAAAACAGTGCTAAACAGACTCGTGGGCACAATCTGAAGCTCAGGAAAAGGATTTGCGATGGTTCACAGCGTCAGCACTATTTCGCCTATGGAGTGGTGAATCTCTGGAATGCGCTCCCAGAAGAAGAAGTGGTTAACGCTCCATCTCTCGACAGCTTCAAGGCCAGACTGGATCACCATTGGGCAGACCGTATCGACTGCTGCGCCATCATCATCCACACAAGAAGTTTGAATTATAGGAATGATTAGGTTTTTGTGAAGAAGACCAGACTAAAGGCTGAATAGCCTAATCCAGTCTGCAGCGGTATGGTATAATATGGTATGGTATGGTACAATATTTACGTATTTATTTTAAAAGGAAAACGGTACGATGAGATGTGCAACGTCACAAACTCCTCCACCCTCACACGCACTCTCATATCATTTCAATGACCACAACGTTCACCCACCTACGTGTCCCTCCCACAGAAGAAAAACTTTTTTTTTTTTTTTTTTTTTTTGCTGTGTCCCAACCTCTGCGCCACCTCAGAGGCATTGCACCCACGCCGCTCATTCCGACACCCTGTCCACAGCCACGGCCCGGTCGGCCCCGCCGCAGCCCCGGCACCGGCAATCCACAGGGAGCAAATCGTCAAGAGGCAACCCACCGGAGGAGACACTGCACTGCCGCCGAGTCACTTCAGTGGTGTTCAGTGGCGCCTGTTCTGATCTAACATACGCAGGACACCACCTACTAAGCCCCCTACTGACGACAATAATTGCTTAGTCGCGGAACCGGCATGAGTGAGCTCTCCCTCCGGAGGGCGCCACCACGTCCGTCCAACGACAGCCCCCATGGACCCGCCGATACCGGTGACCCCGACGGAACCAAACCAAGGCCACAGACGTGGAGAGGACATCGAAACTGAGGTCACCATGAGAGCAGGGCATGAAGGGCCACAGAACTTGAGACTTTTTTTTTTTTTTCATGCTGATCGATGAGAATGAGGATGATTATGATGATGCTACGGATTTCCATTTCGGTCTGAGACTACATGACAGGGCTGTACTCTACGCTTCCTTTCATAATATATCCCGGCGTCAACCAGGCCCGAGAGATACAGACACCTGCAGTGTTGGTCAGGAAATTTGAGCAACACTCTCAGAAAAATGCATCCATTAAGTGGATGAAACTCGACTGTGTGGTCCCAGTCTTCCCAACTGAGTCCTCAGCAAACTCAACTCTGGGTAGGAGCCGGTCGGGGCAGAAAAACCCACATGACTTCTGATGGGATTCGAACCCACGACCTCCCCAGCCGGGAGTCCGCGACGCTAACCACTCCACAGAAGAAACCTATTTCGGTTCCCATAGAGACTCCTTAAACGTATTTGTCAATACCATTCAGCACACCCTAAAAACACTGTGACATATACTTGTAGAGTAAATATTTGCTTAGCATTAGAATTTGGGCGAAACGGGTATCCAGTGATATGTTTGTCACTGCAGCTATAGTCTTCAAAAGACAGCAAGACAAACATACAAGATAGTGTTAGACATACCTTGGTGCTTTGTAGTCTGTATGCACTGAACATCCAGCAGCGAGGTAAAGGGTAGAACCTTCTCGCCATTTTGAAAAAAAAAAAAACTTCATAAAACGATTTCTCGGGACAGTGTGCTACTACTGTTGCCAGATTAAAACATCAACAAATAATTAGATAAAATGATTTATGTCACAACCTTGGATTGTGGCAGAGGGGAACACAACTGTTTCCATTCCTTACTTTATCATAAACTGATTTCTGCAGAATTGTTTCAACCAAGGTCCCATTTGAAACAACATAAACAACAACAACAAACAACATAAACAACAACAACAAACAAACAACAATAACACTTCAAAAATATCTGGATGGCGAGACAAGACCAGTCTTGTTAACTTTACAATAAAGTGTTATGACACGTAGAAATGTTTTACCGACTTTAACGTATAGATAAAACAAAAACAAAAGAACAACATATATATATATATATATATATATATATATATATATATATATATATATATATCATAGTTGGATATCTTACACACTTTTAGTGGTCCTGGGTATTCAGATATATGTAAATGCAAAATCAAACGACAGTATAGTATCTATTTACATCCAGTCGAGAAAATATGTATTGAAATTCTTGAGCAATTTGTTATTCAAACATATGCAGGTACAAATGAAACAAGAGCCGCAACAGCCAATGAAATCCCATCCAGTGACTGTGATGGCCATTTACACCATCAAAGCAGTAGCAGTGCAAAATAGTCCCCACGGTGTCCTGTCTGTACTGAAGTCTTTGAAGCTGAATATGACTTTTATGGGCGTGGTCGTCTTAATTCACGTCGTCTTAATTCAAATGTTCGAAAGTTGGGCTGTTACTGCTCAGATCAAAAGGGTTGTAAACAGTAGTAACAGAATTCTCTCTCTCTCTCTCTCTCTCTCTCTCTCTCTCTCTCTCTCTCTCTCTCTCTCTCTCTCTCTCTCTCTCTTAGTAGTAGTAGTAGTAGTAGTAGTAATGGTAGTGGTAGTAGTTGTTGTAGTAGTACTTCAGTTTTACTTTTTTCACATATGTGATATTAGACGAAGAGAGAGAGAGAGAGAGAGAGAGAGAGAGAGAGAGAGAGAGAGAAATGTTTTTGACTATGTAAGTGTATGCATAATGTGGATTTCTAAGGCATATAACTGTCCCTCTAAGCATCCCTACAACATGCCTGCAAATAATCTTAAAGTAAATGCTTAACTGGACTACAAATTAAGGAGAAAACACAACATTGAAGGCAAGCTTTAAATCTGAAAAGACATCACACAATGACATGCCTGATAATGGTGGTAAGTGAACTTGAAGAGATAAACAGTCAAACAGCAAATGCTTGCTGGTTATTCTTCGTTGTCCACAAGCACATTTTGCTTCGTTTGTATATTTAGTTTTTAAGGCATCATGTTTTAATTTATAGAATATCGAAATGAAATTTCTGTATTGGTACATATTCTTCACTTGTAAATGAGGAATGCTGTTTACATGTTCATAATTAATTAAATGAGTGGGGTTTTTTTTTGTTTTTTTGTTGTTGTTTTTTTTTTTTTTTTATCAGCCACGCCAAGCAACGTATTTTTGTAGTGTTTTCTGAATCGGCACCAGACGGTTTGCTTTAATAATTAATTGACTTCAGGTAAAGAAAACCTCCCATAGGATCACAACCTTGCCGTGGTTGGGGGGCTTGCGTGTCTCCGATGACCCTGAGAGCTATGCCGGCGGGAGATTCGTCTCCTGGTAGGGCCACCCAAGCCGGACAGGTCAAAGGGTAGGGACCAGACGAAGAGTGATCCACTGGTCCTCCAGGTTGGGGGTTGGGCACAGGGCTAACAACTCTGTCCCGTAAAGAAAATCTCTTGTTACGGAAACAGCAACAAAGGAACCCAAACTCGGGTGTGATGGGCTTCCAGAGTCATCGGAAGATACTCGTATGAATGACAGTGGTGAAAGCCGAAAGGAAGCCACTGACAGGAAGATGGAAGTACTGAACACCAAATGCAAAACCAGGATTGGATTCTGGAATGTGAGAACGATGTATGACACAGGAAAAACTAGCACAGGTTACAGCAGAGATGAGACGATACAAACTACACATCCTTGGGATAGGTGAAAGTAGGTGGACAGGTTCTGGAAGACTAAAAACTAGCACAGGTGAGACAGTGCTATACTCAGGTAGGGATGACGACCAACACTTTCAAGGAGTAGCCATGATCCTAAAGAAAGGAGTAGAAAACAGTTTTGATAGAGTGGAAACCTGTCAATAGCAGAATCATCAAGATCAGGATGAAGGGGAAACAGATCAACACTACTATCATCCAGTGTTATGCCCCCACAAATGACAGCGACGAACAAGACAAAGATGAATTCTACGAGCAGCTACAAGCTGAATTAGAAAATATTCCAAGGCACGATTTAAAAATTGTCATGGGAGACATGAATGCGAAGGTAGGAAGTGACAACACCAACTACTACGATAGAGCCATGGGAAAAGAGGGCTGTGGCATCATGAATACAAATGGTGAGAGGCTGCTAGAACTATGTACCACCTACAATCTTGTTTGGAGGGACCCTCTTTCCACACAGAGACATCCATAAGCTGACATGGCATTCCCCTAATGGAAGGGACAGAAATCAAATTGATCATCTAATGATAAATGGGACTTGGAGACGCTCACTCCATGATGTCAGGGTGAACCGGGGAGCAGATGTTGGCAGCGATCACCACCTTGTGGTAGCAGTACTGAAAGTGAAACTCAGGAAAACAGGAATCAGGAAAACGGGAAGGCAACGGTTTGACACAGAAAAGTTGAAAGACCCCACAGTAAAGAATACTTTTGTTCTGCAGCTGAAGAACAGATTTCAAGCACTGGCAGATCTAGATCACCACACACACAGCCAGATTCGGATGAAGTCAACACCAAATGGGAACATGTAAAGACAGCTTACCTGAAAACCAGTGAGACCTGTCTCAGAACACAACAACAGAAAAAGAAAGAATGGATAACAGCAAACACATGGGAGCTCATTGAAAAACGCAGAGCCCTGAAGGTGCAGAAGATGGAGGCAAAATCTAAACGATTGAAGGAAAAGTATGAACAGCTGTACCAGGAAACAAATGAAGCTGTGAAGAAGAAATCAAGGGCTGACAAACGTGAATTCATGGAATCCCTTGCAGATGAAGCAGAAGATGCAGCCAACAAAGGAGAACAAGGAAAGGTATATAAGATCACCAAGATAATCTGCGGCAAATATCGTGGAACAGCAGATACACCGATCATGGACAAACAGGGGCGACTGCTAACAACAGAAGCAGAACAGGAAACTCGATGGGCAGAACATTTCAGTGAGACACTGAATAGACCACCACCTCTTAGAGAGAAGCCGACATTCCAGTTGCGGAAGATGACCTTGACATCAATGCTGAACCACCAACAAAAGAAGAAATCGTGACTGCCATTAAAGCTCTAAAAAACGGAAAAGCCCCTGGACAAGACAACCTCAGTGCTGAAGTGTTCAAAGCAGATCCAGATCTTGCGCCCCAATACTTCTGCCACTCTTTATAACTATATGGGAAGAAAAGAAGATACCAAATGATTGGTCCGAGGGAATAATTGTGAAGATCCCCAAGAAAGGAACACTTAAAGATTGCAACAACTGGCGTGGAATCACCCTCCTGTCAATTCCAAGTAAGATCCTTGCAAAGATCATCATTCAGCGAATATCAGATGCAGTGGATAAACAACTGAGAAAAGAACAAGCAGGATTTCGAAAAGGAAGAGGATGCACTGACCAGATATTTGTACTGCGTAACATAATTGAGCAGTGCACAGAGTGGCAGAGACAACTGTACATCAACTTTGTGGATTTTGAGAAAGCCTTTGATAGCATCCACAGAGACAGCTTATGGCGCATACTACGAATGTATGGGATACCGCAGCAGATAGTCCTTCTCATCAAAAGCTTCTATGACAACTTCACATGCAGAGTCGGAAACAGTGACCACAGTTTTGAAGTGAAAACAGGAGTGAGACAAGGCTGTGTGATGTCAGCAATGCTCTTTAATCTTGCCATAGATTGGGTGATGCGTCGAACGACTGAAGACCAGACAAGAGGCATACGATGGACACTCTTCTCAGCCTTAGAAGACCTTGACTTTGCTGATGATCTGGCATTGGTCTCCCACACTCACCAACACATGCAGGAAAAGACATCCCGCCTCAGCAGCTTTGCACAACAGATTGGACTAAAGATCAGTCAAAGAAAAACAGAGGTAATGACCTTGAATGTCCCAAACCCCCTCATCAATTCAAGTGAATAGAGAAACCCTCCCTAACTGAGAATTTCACCTACCTGGGCAGCAAGGTCAGACACGACGGAGGAGCAGGCAATGACATCAAGAACCGTCTAAACAAAGCCAGAAATGCTTTCAGAATGCTAAGCAATGTATGGAGGTCCCAACAATACAGCATCAAAAACCAAGCTCAAACTATATCAGAGCTGCATTATTTCTACCCTTCTGTATGGCTCAGAATGCTGGAGAATGACAGAGAGTGACCTAAATAAGCTATCAGTCTTCCACACAAAGAACCTTAGAAGAATATTAAGAATTTTCTGGCCAAATACCATCTCAAATGAAGAACTACTCTCCCAATGCCATCAAGAAAGCATGAAAACAATTCTCAGGAAAAAGCGATGGAGGTGGATAGGGCACATACTTAGGAAAGAGCCAGACAACATCACTCGTGTCGCCCTCCATTGGACGCCTGAAGGAAGGAGGAAGAGGGGGAGACCCAAAAACCTGGCGGCGAACTGTAGAGGGAGAGCTGAAGACCCTGAACCACACATGGGGTACCATCCAGAGGTTGGCCCAGAACAGACGAGAATGGAGGACCTTTGTTGCTGCCCTACATGCCACTGGGCATAATGGGCAGTAAGTAAGTAAAGTAAGGTAAAGAAAATGATACATTCAATACCGTGGCGCACTTTTCATTTCTGGCTCCTCTTTGCAAATATATCAGCTAGCTCATTACCCCAAATACCACAATGCGATGGTATCAAACAGAATGTGACATCAGTTCTTTTACATATCAAGACATGAATAAGATGACATATTTCATTTGCAAGAAAGTTGTTCGAAACGGTATTTGGAAACGTTATGGTTTGCAGAACAAAACATTGAATCCACACAAATAACTACTTTAAATATTGATTGTGGCAAGTCAATTAAATGTGAAAATGCCATAATAATAGCTATCATTTCGGCGATAAATATTGATCTGCCTTTTTCCGATGGAATATATCTTTTCCACCTTTTCCGATGGTATAACAAAAGCAGAACCTGACTAATTATTAGACAATACTGAACCATCTGTGTAAACTTTAAGATGTTGAGGATATTTCTCTTGTATATGCATCTTTACAGAATAAGATAAAATATTTGGTTGGTCAGTTTTGCTCACATCAGTGTCATTAAGATCAAAATGTGCCTTGTTTTTTTTCGCAAGCTGGAGGAGAAATCAAGGCCACCTTCGCTAATGTCTCAGAACTGACTGTTGACTCTTTCAAAAGATTTTCTGTACAAGAACCAATGGTAGAATATGATGAAAATAGTCTGAAATCTTTTTGGATAATGAGATTCAGGTTTTATAGCAAATTCATTTTCGTTCACACCTGTGAGCGTTGAACATTTCATTACATATTTGGCAAGTGTTAGCTTTCTATGTTCGTCTAATGGTAAAATATTAATTTCCTTATAAGTTCGGTAAGTTGAAGCATGGAACGGAAGACCAAGACATAATTTAGGCTTTACTATCTATGCTCTGCAGCTTTTGTAACACACGCTCTCTCTCTCTCTCTCTCTCTCTCTCTCTCTCTCTCTCTCTCTCTCTCTCTCTCTGTCTGTGTGTGTGTGTGTGTGTGTGTGTGTGTGTGTGTGTGTGTGTGTGTGTGTGTGTGTGTGTGTGCGCGCGCGCGCGCGCGCAGCCATAAAAAAAACGATTTACAAATCACGAAGTCTGCACGTCAGTGATCTACGACTTTGATTTCTGCATCAACATACATAGACCTTCGCGAACATAATAAATCAATACACATGATAACGAGTTTCTCTCTCTCTCTCTCTCTCTCTCTCTCTCTCACACACACACACACACACACACACACACACACACACACACACACACACACACACACACACACACACACACACACACGCAGAGGCACGCACGCGCGTGCGTGCGTGCGTCCGCACATCCTTATGTACACACACATGGGGGATTCATTTAAACAAAACAAAAGTTAAGAGTAAGTTTATCTCAAAGCCAGCTTTAATGGTCTACTAGACTAGTTCAGATCAGTCAGTTTGAATCATAACGAGTTATGGAAAGCTTTTGTTTACAAATTGTGAAAACTTTTAAATGCCCTGCTTAAGAAAATTAGTCCGAACATCTGCAGGAGATATACAAAAAAAAAAAAGTACTCTGAACATCTACAAGAGAGTAAATGTACCTCATTAGTTAACACGCTTCGTTTACATAGGCTTATCAGATCATAGTTTTCGTGAATTCATGTTCAAATCATTTACGAACTCAGGGGATTATTAACTTCATAGTCACACAAAATTATCTATCTGAAATCCGTCATACTTTAACAAACACTCGGACATTTTGCATGAAGTGCAATATGTAAAGAATCTATTCAAATGACAGATACATCCATGCCACTCCGATTTTAACATTTCACTTTTTCCATGCATTTAACTCTGTTGCAAAGGACACGTTTGGCTGGAAATCACTGTAAGCTTAATAATAATGATATTGATGATGATGATGCATCATCGTCGTCTTCATTATCATCATCACCATCATCATTACCGATTATGACCATCATCATCATGATGTATACAGTTCCACAAGAATACATATTTGGCGCATTTGCTTTACAGTGATAGACTTCGAGAAAGGAAATCTCGATCTTGACTTACATGTGCACGGAAACAACAAAAAATTTGATTAATCTTATGAGTAATTCTATAAACCCTGTATTTAATTGACACACGTGCATCGTAAACAGCGACGGTTTCATACCGACATGCAGACATGTGCTTGATTCTCTACAAAGTGGACATAGACCAGTAGTGTGAAAATCAGAACATGGTAGAAAATACATGTAGGTCGATTATGGTTAAAAACGGCTGTTGAACACGTAATATTAAGGGTGTTTTTTTTTTTTATTCTTGCCAAAGTATTGGACAAGGACAAATAGCGTGAAAATCAGACCACGTCAGAGAAAATAAGTCGATTATCGGTTACATGGTTGTTGAACAGGCAAGTTTAAAGCAGATTTTATTTCAAGAGTATGAGCATTTGTGTGTGTGTGTGTGTGTGCGTATGCGTGTGTGTGTGTGTGTGTGTGTGTGTGTGTGTGTGTGTGTGTGTGTGTGTGTGTGTGTGTGTGTGTGTGTGTGTGTGTGTGTGTGACATAATTGGAAAGGGGCATGAATTCCATACAGGTGGAGTACAATTAGCGAGAGACTGAAGTCATTTTGTTGTTGTTGTTGTTGTTGTTGTTGTTGTTGTTGTTTTTTTTTTGTACGAGGTATTGTCAGAATACTTCTGTCTGCAAACAATTGGACCCGTGAGTATAGACTGACAAAAGGTCAAAAGGACAGACAAGGAAAGAGAGAGAGAGAGAGAGAGAGAGAGAGAGAGAGAGAGAGAGAGAGAGAGAGAGAGCTGTGGCATAAAGAGGAAACTGCGCGTGAAGTCATTGATTGTAAGGAGGCCAGTGAAGAGGTGTTCGGACAGGTCAATGGTTAGTGACGTGTTAAGGTTGGTTCATGTGATGTCATTACATTATGATGATGCCATCAGATTATCTTATTTATGTGTGTACAGCAACACAAAACCAAACCACAGAAGAATCAGACCACGGCTGTGATAGCATTGCCATCATCTGGCTATATGACAGTTACAGCTCATCCAAGTGAGTGGAGATAACAATTGGTATAAAGTTGAGTTTGTGTCTGTGCCCGTCAGAAATTTGAAAGCAATGTCGCAAAACTGCCTTGATATATCAGTATTTTTTCTCTTGAGAAAATTTCATCAATCCATAATCCCACACAGATCTAACTGTATTTAATCTGATTTTGTCCGTGCGTGCAATGCAGACAAAATTCGTTTAGTGTCCGGGCATTGCCATGCATACCGAGACATTACTCACATTCTTTTTTCTTTTCCCTGAAGGTAAGACTCCTCAGAAATTGCCCAGTGGTCTATGGAACTGCTCAGTGGATCATTATGCCAGCTTTCGTCAACATATCGACTGTAACCTGAAGACAGAGTGTGAGGACGGGCGGGATGAAGCCAGTCACTGTCCCTTCAGCAGTCCGGACTGTCAGGGAATGCTGGCATTGTGTGGACGATGCTATAAGTTTTTCAACGATCTGCCTACATTCTACGATGACGAAACAGATCTCACTGGGATTAATAAAGAGCTATGCAATTCTCTGAACAGTAAGGAGGGTGCTCCTATGTGTTTAGATGACTGGTATACTGAGGTGTTAGAAATGACAAGAATACCATGGAAGCGGCTGCGGTATCACTTCTTTGGCGTTTTTGCAAATGATTTGTCATTGCCTGCGATGTATAGACATGTACGTTTTCATGACAAACTAGTGCTTTATCATACGTTGTTCACTTATTACAGTGGTCACGACGGAAGGAAGCAATGTTTGTACACATACGGATTTAATCCTGTTTACGACCGCAGATTCTGTTTGTCATCTAGTTATGACATACGACCCTGGAGAGTAGTTTTGTGAAATCCAGCTAAACAATACTGACAATCCTTTAAATCCACATAAAACCAATCCCATTGAACAACAGCCAGCTGGCAGCTTCCTGGCAGCAAGAATCCATAGAACTCCAGCAAGATGGACACGTGACCTACTCTTTTCTTACATGTGTTCACCATAAGTTTATAATCTTTGGCCAACAACACACATCTTGTCTTTCTGAGCACGCATCACACGTCACTGATTTACAGTCATCAAATCCCCACATTTCAATCTTCACGTTTACATGCAGTGATGGCATCACCACACTTTCATACACTCTGGTGTGCAACATCATATGTGACTGTCAGGATAGAAGTGATGAGTCGTTCTGTCACCATCCTGTATGCGTCACCTCCTTCACATGCAGCAATGGTCGGTGCATTTCCTTTGATAAAGTGTGTGATCAAATACCCCATTGTTGGGATGATTCAGAGGAACTCGACTGCAAGTCGTATAAAATGCTTTGTGTACGGTACCCATCTCTCTTGTCCCCTGTCCTGGTTAGTTTTGATGGAGTCGGGCGGTTTTATGCAGTCCAAATGCAGTCCAACGAGTCCTGTCCTGACAGCCACTACCGTGTCCTGGTGACTTCAATGACTGTCTGCCTGTCTACACACGGTGCAACGGAATGCGCGACTGTCTTGACTATAAGGACGAAGATGGGTGTGAGGACATGAAGTGTTCAGGATTTTTCAGGTGCAGAGCATCCACGACCTGTCTACACCCTGACCACCTGTGTGATGGCTGGCCTCACTGCCCAATGCATGATGATGAAATAGTGTGTGACGCAAGTTGTCCTGTGGGTTGTATGTGTCAGGGTCACACATTCTATTGTCCTCGGCCTTTCTCTGCTGCACGGTTCCTTTCTATTCGCTGTTGGATGCCACCAGTTCTGGAATGACATTGTCTGACGTGAGGCACAATGCCTATCTCATTCATCTAATTATTGCTCAGTGTTCTTTGTCTCTCCTGCCGAACGTTAAAATGTTAAATCTGAGATTTCTTGACCTCAGCAATAACAAATTGAAGCAAGTGAACATGTCGTCGTCTTTCTTGGGTTCATCAATTTACAGAAATTGTCTCTGTCCCATAATCCTCTCTCCTCGCTGTACACTGATCTTTCGTCTGTCGCCCTGCAAAGTGCTGTCACACAGCTAGACCTGTCATATACAACACTGACGGTGTTCGATACACAGATCTTCTTGTCCTTTCCCCACGTAAAGAAGCTGAACATGACCTTCACTGCTGTGCACACCATCAGACCCGGTGGATTTCAGTTCACGCCCCTGTTAACTGAACTATACATGGAGGGAAGCTCAGTGACAACTTTTCCATCGGACATGTTTGAATATCTTTCCCCATTTACAGATCATATCTACTCAAAACTATAAAATGTGCTGCAGACAAATACTCCCAAAACATTTTCATCGCTCATCTTGTCATGCTCCCAAAGACGAAATATCTTCATGCGAAGATTTATTACAATCGTGGTCATACCGCGGGTTTCTGTGGCTGATCACCTGTCTGTCAGTGACGGGTAACATCTGCTGCTTCTGTGCTCGTCTGTTGGTAAAGAGCATGACCTCTTCAAGTGGATACAGTGTCTTTGTCCTCAACCTTACCTTAGGTGACCTTTTGATGGGTGTCTACATTGCTATCATTGGGGTTGCTGATGAACAGTTCCGTGGTAGATATCTCCATTATGATGACTCATGGAAAAACAGCGTGGCCTGTAAGGTGGCTGGTTTTCTGTCTCTGTTGTCCAGTGAGGTGTCAGCTCTGATCATCTGGCTGATCACGCTGGATCGTTTCATTGTCCTTGCTTTTCCATTCAGCGCCTTGCGTTTTGAGAGAACGTCAGCAAACATTGCTTGTCTGTTGACTTGGTTAGTAGCTTGGATTCTGGCTCTACTGCCTTTGCTCCCGATGACCTCACACTGGGAGTTTTACAGCCAGACAGGCATCTGCATTCCGTTGCCTGTTACGAGACGAGACTTCAAAGGAAGATTTTACTCTGTCAGTGTATGATCATTCTCAACTTTGTTTTGTTTTTATTTATTTCTGCTGGTCAAGCTTTCATTTACTGGACAGTACAGAAAAATGCTTTAAAGACCGACACGACCAGAATGTCACGGGACATGGTCATTGCCCGGCGTCTAATCACTGTGGCTGTGTCAGATTTCATGTGCTGGTTCCCTATCGGGCTGTGTGGGATGTTGGCACTGGCCGGTACTCTCCCATCCCTGGAGAGGTGAACGTAGCATTAGCCATATTTGTACTGCCCTTGAACTCCGCCATCAACCCCTTTATGTATACCTTCAATACATGGGCAGAGAAACGGAGACGATCCAACGAAACCAATCTCTTTCAATGGCTGGAATCTCAGTGTGACATCAAAGCCATATAGCAGTCTGGATCACATAACGCTCTGTGAACACACAGTGACAGTCACAGTGACAGTCACAATGACAGTCACATCAACTGAACGTTCACTTGGTTCGTTTTTAGATTGAGATATCCAGTGTGTTTAGAATATTCCAAAATATAATCAACAAGATCACATGCTCTCTCTCTCTCTCTCTCTCTCTCTCTCTCTCTCTCTCTCTCTCTCTCTCTCTCTCTCTCTCTCTCTCTCTTAATCAGGAGTTTTAAGTGAAATTGATGATAGTTGGGATTTGTAAGAGTCGCTGATACTATTATCTAAAAATCAGGCACCATTGATCTTGCTGATCAAAGTTGTTTTTTTTTTATGTAGAGTGTACAATATCTAAGTTGAGATTATCTGCTCAGTAGCAAAACATATCAAATCTTTGGTATGTTACAATATTTCACATTCAGTTTCAGTTTCATCAAGGAGGTGTCATTGCTTGTGGATAAATCCCATATATGCCAAACCTGATCTGCTAATTTAAAGCGACCACACACAGGATAAACGACTTGATAACCGTTACAACGGAATAGCTCAGCTGGACTCGTGATCCTGAGGTTACGGGTTCGAATTTCGGTACAGGGGAATTTTTCCCTCGGAGATAACATTGGTTCTGACTCCATTCCCCATACAGTCCTTCGAATGAGACTATAAACCGAGGTTCCGTGTGTGAACGCAAGCATAACATCTTGCACATACGTAAAATCCCATCACCAACTTTCGGAAGAGAAGGCCAGTTTGGCCGTTGGTATGGATGACACGTTATACATAGCATGCACCCTGCGTGAGAGATTGAAAGAATGGAGGAAGTAAAAATGAGTGTGAACGATATTGAACGATATTGACTGGATGACACGGGAAACGATTGAATGAAGCGCCAGCTGGCAGCTCTTCAGTCGGCACTACCCAGGTAGGCAGCCCGTTGTGTGTAAACGAGTGTGGATTGTAAAGCGCTTAGAGCTTGGTCTCTAGCCGAGAATAGGCGCTACATAAGTATTCATTATTATTATTATTATCATTATTATTATATTATTATAACAGGATTTAAGAGGAGGGTATCACGGAAACGACAGAGCACATGTCCGATCTGCGTATGAGCCCAACGCGCTGACCAGTCCTTGGGTACCCACCCACCTAACATTGCTTACGCCGCTATTGCTATTGCATTAACGCGTGCGCGCGCACCACGTGTATGTGTGTGTGTATGTGTGTGTGTGTGTGTGTGTGTGTGTGTGTGTGTGTGTGTGTGTGTGTGTGTGTGTGTGTGTGTGTGTGTGATTCCGGATCGGACTCGTCCAAACAAGAATCTTAATACGGCCTAGGCCATATTATGATCCTAGTTTGGACTAGACCGATCCGGATCGAACTAGTCCAAACTAAAATCTTAATACGGCCTAGGCCATATTGAGATTCTAGTTTGGACTAATAGCCACTCAAAACTGGAATTCAGTCCATATTGGAATTCGAGTTTGGACTAGCCCAAACTGGAATTGTGTCTGCTGAATATGGTAGAATTGTGTTATTGTGTCATATGGATACAGATGGCACTGTTGTTTGCACTTCTTTTCCACAGAACAAACTGTCCTAATTCTAATGCTTCGTCCATAGATTTGTCTCTGTCGGTACATGTGTTGAATAAAAAACTTGTCAACTGAAATAACAACAAAATCTTCTTCGTCCACTTCCACACCATGTGCAAATCCCCAATAAACAATTTCTGTCCCTTCACCAACAATCAGTTTGTCACTTAAAAGGAGGTACTCTCTTCCTCGTTTCTGCACTTTCACATGTGTTTTCAGCAGGTGAGTGGATTTGTCCCAGGCCCGGGACTTGAAGAACCTGAATTGTCGCTGGAGGGTCTAACATCTACCTCAGATTGTTGTCTTGAAGATGCGTCACCAGCAGCTTGATGACCTAAAGCAATGGTGACGGCACATTGACATTCTGAATATTCATCATCTGCATCAACCTGGGATGTTGATGGGCCATCATCATCGAAACGATTCTCAGACGTCACAATTACACCACCAGCTGGCTGAGTAACCGATGTGATTTCAGTGTCAATCGACAAATTGACGTCGTCACCATTGGGCACTAATTGCTCGACTGACTGGTTGTCACCCTCTGGCACTGACTGTTTCACTGACCCCAAAGATTGCATGATAGCCTCAGGTAACTATTCCTCATTAGCAATACCCTGTTCAGCCAGTTCTTCCAAAACAGCAAGATCAAACCTGGGCTTCTGGCCGAAAACCTGTTCGTATGGTGTCGTCTTAGTCGCACTGAAAACTGATGTGTTGATGGAGGGTATGACGAATTTCAGCCCCTTGCTCCACTCAGGACCGTTCGTGTCCATCCATTTGCCAAGTTTGATCTGCAGGTCTCCATTGTCCCTCTCAACACCGCCTGAAAGCACGACTTACTGAGAGCGGGAGAGACAGTGAGAGACAGAGAGGGGGTGTGGGGAGGCAGAGAGAGAGAGAGTTTCCACACACACACACACACACACACACACACACACACACACACACACACACACACACACACTCACAGAGAGAGAGAGAGAGAGAGAGAGAGAGAGAGAGAGAGAGAGAGAGAGAGAGAGAGAGAGAGAGACGGGGCAGGGTGGCAGAGAGACTTGGACACACACACACACACACACACACACACACACACACGCGCGCGCGCGCACGCGCGCACAGAGACAGAGACAGAGAGAGAGAGAGAGAGAGAGAGAGAGAGAGACGGTGTGTGTGAAAGAGAGGGAGGGGCAGAGAGAGACTTGGACACACACACATATACACATACACACCCAGAGAGAGAGAGAGAGAGAGACAGACAGACAGACAGACAGACAGACAGACAGAACAGAGAAAGAGACAGACAGAGAGAGAGAGAGAGAGCGGATCTTACTTACCCTGACTTTCCGGATGTCTTGGGCGTCCGTGGATGATGACAGTGCCAGGCCAGAGTTCACAAACCTCCTTGATGACGCTTGCGGTAAACTCGCGGCCGTTGTCGCTCTGTAGAGTTCGGGGTGGTCCAAAGATTGAAAACTGTTCCAGCAGGTGTCTTGCAACTTCTGCCGCTAACTTGGAAACGAGGATATAACCCCAACTGAACTTAGAAAAGCAGTCTCTGCCGTGCAATATGCACTTGAAATCCTGGTCTGGACGACATCGAAAGTTGATCAGATCAATTTGTACACGGTGCAGAAATGTCAAATTTATCATTGGTTTCCTTGATGGCAAAGGCTTCACAACTTCTCGCTGGCCACAGCTCACGCACGTCTTCGGGAACATGTCTACAGCTCGACGCGTTATTCCAGCGTAGTTTCCACTGACTTCGGCCCATGTTTTATCACGGCCCTGCATGTCCGACGCGTCCATGGCACCGCAAAATTGTGTGGAACAACTCCTCTCTTGTCACCAGAGGACAATTCTGACTTTTACAGAACACAATGTCCCGACTTCCAACAACTTCGAGCTTGTAATTTTTTGGGCCCAGTATTTAAACTTGGGCCCATCGTCACATTTGGCAAGCTTCTCAAGTTTCAGTGCAGACACAATCTTGTGATATTTTACTTGGGAAACGCAAAATGTGTCCCGTTTCCGTTGATCTAGCGTTCGGATAATTTTGTCGACCTCTTCATAAAATCGTTCTTTTGGGACAGAATCCATCGTCACCACTGGCAGTCAAACTGTTTCAAACGGACTGACTGACTGCTGAGTGTTGGCGGCTGTGTTGCTTTGTATATTGTTCACCAGACAGGCAGAACACTACTCGGTCCAACAATTACAGGAGCAAAGAACGTTGAATTGATTTCAGTGTTTTGAGTCAGGTGTCAGTGACACAGCAAACTGTGCCACCTCTCACTCAGAAACTGATATCTTTTCATATTTGTGTTCCCAAGCAGAGTTAAATGCAGTATTTTCAAAAGAGCCCAAAGTCAAAAACATACTCAAAAATGTGTGTGTGTGTGTGTGTGTGTGTGTGTGTGTGTGTGTGTGTGTGTGTGTGTGTGTGTGTGTGTGTGGTGTGTGTGTGTGTGTGTGTGAAGAACTCAGGGCAACCGGAGTAACAAAGGGGAGTAAAACTGTATTAACCCCTGGCTTCCCTTGGCGTTTGCACACGTTTCCTCGTTCAAGGTAACAAAATCAAATGTTAACACTGTACCCGCCATCACAGTTCCAGTGCCAGTTGGAAGTATCAATGTCAAGTCACCATGAGGCCACCGACTGCAGGTGCCCTGCACTGTGCTGGAGTTCAGTACCGCTGTTCTCATTCAACGTATGCAGACATTGCCAACTAAGCTGTCTGTTGACGACAATAACTGTGGAGTGGGGGAAATAACCTGCGTGAACATACCCTTTCCAAGAACAGAACAACAACCACAAATATTTATGACAAACCCCACGAGCCTATCGGCGCCAGAGACCCTGACATGACAAACCTGGGGCATGAACACACGGAGAAATCAGAGCGGAGATTACTATTGGCGCTGGACACAAATGGAAATTGAATTTCTGACTATTTTACTTTACTTTGACAGTGGAAGAAGAGGATGGTGAAGATGCTGCTGAGATCTGTTAGGGTCCGGACAATCTGACAGAGAGCCGTGGCCTACTCTGCTTCTGGAGCACGGAAGGCGGAGCACATCTCTCTTCTTCCGCCGCTTCTAACCTTCCCTGAACTGAATCAGGTACCCATATGCTGCAGAGGGAACACGGAGGGATTTTCAAGCCCGTAAAAATGCTAACACCATGAATGGTTCGAACTCAAGACCATGAGCTCCGCAGGCAAACACGTTTCAGGAGATAAGAGTGCTCTTGTCTGAATTAAAACTCATCTACTTGCATAACCCATACAAATGTTAGTAAACATGCGCCCTTGTGGATCTACAGAGTAAACATGATCTGCTTGCATCAGCCAGATTCATGAACATCTGCATCTCTTTCCGGCAGCAGGCTGTAGAGTTTGGTTTAAGCTTGTCTGGTGTTTGTTACTTGTTGAGTCTGAAGAAGGTATCATCATCATCATCATCATCATCATCATCATCATCATCATCATCATCATCATCATCATCATCATCGCCTATTACCCCTCCTGGGGTACAGGCTGCTTACCAAGGACCTCCAGGCATCTCTGTCCTGGGCTCTTTTTCCAGCTTGTTCCAAGTCATCCCCATGTTCCTGATGTCTGCTTACCACAGGGCGTCATACATCTTCTCGTCGAAGACCCATCCCTTCCCAGGGCTGAGGTGTTGATCTGATCTCTGGTTGGCGTTTTTGTAGCTGTGGTTTGTTTTACTGGGTAGGGTAGCTGGCCCCACGTCCCACCCTCCTTTATCCGGGCTTGGGACCGGCATGATTCCCAAAAAGGGTCTCCTGGCGGAGTTCTGAAGAAGGCATCGTGGTTTAAAACATAACAAACCAAACAAACAAAAAAAGCCTCCTCTGTTTTCCATTGTGTGCTGCTCGTGTGAACAGTAAATTTATCTAAAACAGATGCTTCAAGCATGAACTTCTTCTTCTTCTTCTTCTTCTTCCTTTGTACGACCAACATCATTTTGCTGATGGTTTTGTCATATTTGGGGAGATTGTCGAAGATTGCACTGTTGTGAGGAATTGGGGGAAAAACTGTTAAGCTGGTTTTTCAAAGCACATGCTTCACGCCCAAAACAATACAAAACATGATTCTTTTCTGGTAGAAAAGAAAGTCCACGTCTTGTCAAAATCCGTCCACTCTGTCTGATGGTAGCTTTAACTAACATTTATACTCACGACAATCACATTAACATCTTGTTTGTACCTAAAAGTTATAAAATAATATGGACAATGTGAGATTGGTGAGAGCAGCAGCAAAAGAAAGCACAAAACGATCTATGGCGGTCAAGTAAAGGTTCTGAGCAGCTTACAAGACTAGGACTAGATGACTGGTCTGTATGACATGTTGATAACACCAACATGAACCTTCGTGACTAAAACAGGACTCTCTCTCTCCACCCCTCTCTCTCTCTCTCTCTCTCTGTATTTACGATTTGCATCGGGACTTTGGGAGTGAGTACTGTCGCCCAGTGTGCTCCACTGAAATGGGGGCCGCTCTCCATTTCTGTGGTGAGCTCCTGCTCTGTTCCTGATCGTTGCTTATTGCATTTGAAAAATGATAGCAAGCGAGATAACTTCTACACTTTACGGCAACACCCTTCTTACATTGCTTCCCTTTAACCAAGAAACGGCTGCTTTTCTTCTCTTCGCGTCACATTTTCTACTGAAGGCGCCAGTTCTGATAAAATACCATGTAAAAGGTAAAATCAGCTTATTTGTAGACATGTCTGATGTTGGTCATTACAGCAGAGATGTGCAAAAGATTTTTAAAGCTTCCAGCCGATTTTTTTTTAAGTAAACGAAGAAGCAGTACTGGGTTTGGTGTTGATCGATGTTTAATTACGGCCTCTATGTTCTTTATCGTTGTGGAGTTTTCTCCCTTCAAAATATGTCCGTTACACTGGTCAGACTTTTCGATGTGTGATCAAAATTCTCATTTACTTGCCTGTGCGTGCCTGTACCCATCGTCAACACAGCGCTGGCCTCCAAGGGTGGTACAGGACTGCTCTAAAGGCAGGTGAAGACAGTGCTTCTCTGGGTCCTCCCCAGCACCTTCGGGTGTTTCTTTTTTCTTTCTGTCTGCTAGTCTGGTCAGACTTTTCGATGTGTGATCAACTTCTCATTTACTTTGCCTTTAACGAAAATAATAATAATGACAGATCTTGGTAATGAGAATAATGATGATGATGATGATCACCACCAGCAACTTCATCGTCAAAACAATAACTAGGCGGTCAGGAAATGCTCCCCATCCCTCTGTCTTTACTCGAAGTAGCATTTTAACAGTCGGCAATAATCATATGTCTTCTTTCTACTTTTGAGACAAATCCAGCTGCAAATCTGGATAGTGCGCGTGTTAATTACTGAGGTCTTCAAATTTCACGGCCGATGCCCGTTTCTCTTTGACAAGATCTGTAAACATGATGTGTTACTTGCGCATCAAGATTCTGGCTAGGTGGTTCCAAGTAGAGCTGGCTGTCAGTTCAGATATGCAAACCGGCGTGTGTGTGTGTGTGTGTGTGTGTGTGTGTGTGTGTGTGTGTGTGTGTGTGTGTGTGTGTGTGTGTGTGTGTTGTCAATACAACATTATGTTAATCTGACAGTAAATGGTTTCATCAGTCAGTGTGTGTGTGTGTGTGTGTGTGTGTGTGTGTGTGTGTGTGTGTGTGTGTGCGTGCGTGCGTGCGTGCGTGCGTGCGTGCGTGCGTGCGTGCGTGTGTGCCTGTGTGGTTTTCCTCGGCTCATATGAAGTGTTTTTAAAACGCAGCGTCCCAACAATTGATAATTTTCATTTGTCTGGGGGTTTGTTGTTGTTGTTGCTTTTTTTGTATTGTTTTTGCTTTGATTTGTTTTTGAGAGAGAGAGAGAGAGAGAGAGAGAGAGAGAGAGAGAGAGAGAGAGAGAGAGAGAGAGAGAGAGAGAGAGAGAGATTTGACCATGACTTAGTACTTCTTGAGTTTTTTCCGTTTTTGAGCAAAAATCAGTTTCAACGCGGCAAGCTGATTTGTTTTGAATGGGATGCAGCAGTTTTACGGAATAAAGTAGCGTCGAGAGTTCTAATGGCGGTGCGATTCATAGCTTTAGGCCTACTATTCTTCCTGTAAGAGATGAGCAAAGACGGACTACTCACATTACAGTAGTTTGCCATGCTTAGGGCCTGTAGGTCAACCGTTATGACCCAACACTGACAGAGCCCAGTCCAGTATCCGACTGATTCTCTGCAGTTTTTTTCCCCCAGTGAAGTATGATTACTGCTTGAGAGAAGATGGGTATTGTGTCCAAAGGGAGGGTTCACTGGGCTCTTTAGGTATTGTGTCCAAAGGGTGGGCCCACTGGGCTCTTCAGGTATTGTGTCAAAAGGGTAGGCCCACTGGGCTATGTAGGTATTTGTGTTCAAAGGGTGGGCCCATTGAGCTATGTAGGTATTGTGTCCAAAGGGAGGGCCCACTGGGCTCTGTAGGTATTGTGTTCAAAGGGTGGGCCCACTGGGTTCTTTAGGCATTGTGTCCAAAGGGTGGGCCCACTGGGTTCTTTAGGCATTGTGTCCAAAGGGTAGGCCCACTGGGTTCTTTAGGTATTTTGTCCAAAGGGTGGGCCCACTGGGCTCTTTAGGTATTTTGTTCAAAGGGTGGGCCCACTGGGCCCTTTAGGTATTTTGTCCAAAGGGCAGGCCCACTGGGCTCTTTAGGCATTGTGTCCAAAGGGTAGGCCCACTGAGCTCTTTAGGTATTTTGTTTCCAAAGGGTGGGCCCACTGGGATCTTTAGGTATTTTGTCCAAAGGGTGGGCCACTGGGCTATGTAGGTATTGTGTCAAAAGGATAGGCCCACTGGGTTCTTTAGGCATTGTGTCTAAAGGGTGGGCCCACTGAACTCTTTAGGCATTATGTCCAAAGGGTAGGCCCACTGGGCTCTTTAGGTATTTGTCCAAAGGGTGGGCCCACTGGGCTATGTAGGTATTTTGTCCAAAGGGTGGGCCCACTGGGCTATGTAGGTATTTTGTCCAAAGGGTGGGCCCACTGGGCTATGTAGGTATTTTGTCCAAAGGGTGGGCCCCACTGGGTTCTTTAGGCATTGTGTCCAAAGGGTGGGCCCACTGGGTTATGTAGGTATTGTGTCCAAAGGGAGGGCCCACTGGGCTATGTAGGTATTGTGTCCCAAAGGGTGGGCCCACTGGGCTCTTTAGTATTTTGTCCAAAGGGTGGGCCCACTGGGCTCTTTAGGTATTTTGTTCAAAGGGTGGGCCCACTGGGCCCTTTAGGTATTTTGTCCAAAGGGTAGGCCCACTGGGCTCTTTAGGCATTGTGTCCAAAGGGTAGGCCCACTGGGCTCTTTAGGCATTGTGTCCAAAGGGTAGGCCCACTGGGTTCTTTAGGCATTGTGTCCAAATGGTGGGCCCACTGGGCCCTTTAGGTATTTTGTCCAAAGGGTGGGCCCACTGGGCTCTTTAGGTATTGTGTCCAAAGGGTGGGCCCACTGAGCTCTTTAGGCATTGTGTCAAAAGGGTGGGCCCACTGAGCTCTTTAGGTTTGTGTCCAAAGGGTGGGCCCCACTGGGCTATGTAGGTATTGTGTTCAAAGGTGGGCCCATTGAGCTATGTAGGTATTGTGTCCAAAGGGAGGGCCCCACTGGGCTCTGTAGGTATTGTGTTCAAAGGGTGGGCCCACTGGGTTCTTTAGGCATTGTGTCCAAAGGGTGGGCCCACTGGGTTCTTTAGGCATTGTGTCCAAAGGGTAGGCCCACTGGGTTCTTTAGGTATTTTGTCCAAAGGGTGGGCCCACTGGGCTCTTTAGGTATTTTGTTCAAAGGGTGGGCCCACTGGGCCCTTTAGGTATTTTGTCCAAAGGGCAGGCCCACTGGGCTCTTTAGGCATTGTGTCCAAAGGGTAGGCCCACTGGGCTCTTTAGGTATTTTGTCCAAAGGGTGGGCCCACTGGGATCTTTAGGTATTTTGTCCAAAGGTGGGGCCACTGGGCTATGTAGGTATTGTGTCAAAAGGATAGGCCCACTGGGTTCTTTAGGCATTGTGTCTAAAGGGTGGGCCCACTGAACTCTTTAGGCATTATGTCCAAAGGGTAGGCCCACTGGGCTCTTTAGGTATTTGTCCAAAGGGTGGGCCCACTGGGCTATGTAGGTATTTTGTCCAAAGGGTGGGCCCACTGGGCTATGTAGGTATTTTGTCCAAAGGGTGGGCCCACTGGGCTATGTAGGTATTTTGTCCAAAGGGTGGGCCCACTGGGTTCTTTAGGCATTGTGTCCAAAGGGTGGGCCCACTGGGTTATGTAGGTATTGTGTCCAAAGGGAGGGCCCACTGGGCTATGTAGGTATTGTGTCCAAAGGGTGGGCCCACTGGGCTCTTTAGTATTTTGTCCAAAGGGTGGGCCCACTGGGCTCTTTAGGTATTTTGTTCAAAGGGTGGGCCCCACTGGGCCCTTTAGGTATTTTGTCCAAAGGGTAGGCCCACTGGGCTCTTTAGGCATTGTGTCCAAAGGGTAGGCCCACTGGGCTCTTAGGCATTGTGTCCAAAGGGTAGGCCCACTGGGTGTTCTTTAGGTATTTTGTCCAAAGGGGTAGGCCCACTGGGCTCTTAGGCATTTAGGCATTGTGTCCAAAGGGTAGGCCCACTGGGCTCTTTAGGCATTGTGTCCAAAGGGCGGACCCACTGGGCTCTTTAGGCATTGTGTCCAAAGGGTGGGCCCACTGAGCTCTTTTGTGTCCAAAGGGTGGGCCCACTGAGCTCTTTAGGCATTGTGTCCAAAGGGTGGGCCCACTGAGCTCTTTAGGCATTGTGTCCAAAGGGTGGGCCCACTGAGCTCTTTAGGCATTGTGTCCAAAGGGTGGGCCCACTGGGCTCTTTAGGCATTGTGTCAAAAGGGTGGGCCCACACTGAGCTCTTTAGGTATTGTGTCCAAAGGGTGGGCCCACTGGGCTCCAAGGACTTTATCCCATGTCGTAGAACTCCACCAGCCCCAGACGTAATGTCACAGGACGGGGACCAAGGACGGGGATACAGGAGCGGAGGGGAGGGGGGGGGGGGGGGGGGGGTAGCAGGATTTTAGACCATCCCCTCCACACACACACACACACACACACACACACACACACACACAAGCACACACACACACACAAGCACACACACACACACACACACACACACACACACACACACACACACACACACACACACACGCACGCACGCACGCACACACACACACACACACACACACACACACACACACACACACACACACACACACACACCACACACATACACACGCACACACACTTCTCAAACATAAAAAAGAGGGAGAGAAAGAGAGAGAGAAAGATGAAAGAAAGACTTCTGATGACACTTATTATGACATTGCTTTTGTCTTCCGTAAGTATCTTGTTAGCAAGGTTGTAATGAACTTTGGTTGTTTTGTATATAAAGGCCAAGGTTGTAACGAACTTTGGTTGTTTTGTATAAAATCCCACCCCAAACCCCTCCCCACCAACCCTCCACTCATCCCCACCTCCACCCTCACCCACCCATCCCATCCCATTCCATTGGAAGATCTGGACTCCCCCCCCCCCCCCCCCCACGCCCCTTTCGCCCCCTTCTTTCCTTCCCGTTTTCTGCCAACATACCTCGATGATTGACAGACAGGAGCTGTGTGTCATTCATTTGGAACAGACATGACGAAAATTGTAACGTATGAAAATAGCCATCATCATATACACCACATCTAGTGTATCAACATTTGAAATGCCCCTTTTTGTCGTATGTTTGATTGTTTGTTGGTTGGTTTACTTTCATATAACCTTTATATATATATATATATATATATATATATATATATATATATATATATATATACATATATATATATATATATATATATATATATATATATATATATCCGTCATCATGTACGCCAGATTTAGTGTATCAACATTTGAAATGCCCCCTTTTTATTGTATGCTTGATTGTTTCAAAACTGAGTGACTGAGGTTTCCGACCGGTGGCCATTTTGATCGTGCGCCGAATATGAGAAGATAAGTGGTTTCTTGCTCTTCGTTTTCACTGTCCTAAATGTTATTTGTTTTTTTGCCTGAAGAAGACCCAAGAGGTCGAAATGCATTGTGTCTTGTTCTGTACTTTGTTTGTCTATGTCCTTGACGGTAACTTACCCCCTCTCTTTCTAAGTATATTTGATTGTTTGTTTACGTTTACCTGTCATCCAGTTCAAACCCATAATCTTCTTCAAGAACGATCACGTGGGAATTACTTTGTTTGGCAGCATATATTATTACCCCCCCTACCCCCATCCACCCCACCCTCCTCCAACCCCTAGGTCCCCCCCCCCCCCCCCCCCCCCCCCCCTCTACTTCTCCCTCTACCCCCCCCCCCCCCCCTCCCGTCCCCCAATAGGCCTGTGTTCTTCGCTAGTTCTAAGACAATGAGAAAAGAGAGGCGATTAGGCAGAATCCACATCGACCCAGTCACCACACACGTAAGCCTGTACATGCGGAACGACCAGGCTGAACAATAAATTAGCTGGGGGAAAAAATCCCCACGAACGAACAAGTCAGGCGATGGTCCCACCTCATCCCTCCACCCCCACCCCCACCCTCCATATTCTCAGCACATGCCACTGAAGTCCGCGGCAAACAGCGCTGCTCTTCATGACTGGTCCATGCTGGCGAACTGCGTGCTGGGAGTGTCGGGCATGAGGCTGGTTCGGGACAGCGGGACTGGTTCTCAAAATAATTATCTTAACAAACGGGCCACTCCTGGTGATCTGGAAAAGTGTAGAGAGTTGAAAATGGGCTCTGTGACATGTCATCGCCGCTTTACGAGGAAGACGAAAAGCAACATACGACGCCAGCTTCCGCCATGCGCAGCTGTGATGTGCACGCTGAAAAAAAAAAAGCCCGGATGTTATGATTCGTGTTAGCTGCTTGAACTGCCAGTTAATACCAGACAAGGACATAACCGGTCCAATTTACAGGGGAAGGGGGAGGGATGGGAGAGACAAAGTGTGAGTAGAACAAGAACGTGATGATTCGACAGTGCTTTACATGGCAAAGTGCATTATAAAGCACACGCAGTTGGAGATGTGAAAGCCAGTTGTGTCACATGTAAGCCTGTGTATGTTCTTGAATCTATGACAAGCGTACATTGTTGCCTGCATGTGTTGTCTAGACGTGAATCTGTGCTTGGTGATTTTACAAATGAGTAAAATTTTAGTCATATATGTTTTCATGTTTGATCACGTGGAGTTGTAAGTGCGCCTTTGCTTTACGGGTTCATTCTGTGTGTGTGTGTGTGTGTGTGTGTGTGTGTGTGTGTGTGTGTGTGTGTGTGTGTGTGTGTAAAATGTGACCGATATGAATTAAAACAAGTAAGAAAAAAAGTTAATGTGAATTTTTCAACAGCGAAGGAAATTGTCATGATGACATGTAGGCCTATTCTCACCCTAATATATAAAAGGTGTTTTTGCATCACACACACACGCGCGCGTGCGCGCGCGCTCGCGTGCGCACCTCCATTAATTATTCGAATTATTCAACTGGCTGTTTCCAGCTGAACAAGCTCGGGGCCCATCAGCATGTGCACCATGACGACTAAACGTCGAGGGTACTTACATAGCGTCATTCTCGGTAAAGAATCAATCTCTCCACGCTTTCTAGTTCACGCTCTCGTGTATACAATGTGCTGCCTACTACCCGGATAAAACCGACTGAAGAGCTGCTGATGGCGCGATATTCAGCCGTTTCCCGTGTCATTTAGTCGAATATCAGACACTCACTTGGTCACTCATTCTGATGATCGTTCATAAAGGGTGCATACGATCATATACGTATCATTCGTATCATCAACTGCCAAAGTGGTTTGCTCTTCCGAAAGTTGGTGACGGGATTTTACGTGTGTGCAAGATATTGTGCGTTTGTTCACAGTTCACAGTTTTGACTGTCTCATTCGAAGGACTTCTCACGAAATGGAGTCAGAATGAATATAACCCGATGGGGAAAAAAATCCTCCTGTACCGAAACGGCCTGGCGGAGATTCGCACCGGTAACCCCAGGACACCAGGATAACGAGTCTAGCCAGCGCTCTACCAACTGAGCTATTCTGGCCCCTAATTTCAGGTCGCTGAGTGCAATTCATAGAATGATAGATTGCCTGTCTGGTCGTTGTTGCTTACCTGGGCATATAGGCATCCACATTTCATCTTCAGATGACGGAACTCATCTCACAGAGAATAAGTGATGTCAAGCATGAAGCATAAGTATGGTTAAGATAATTCAAAGCCGACAGTTTAAGTTAAGCTGAAGGGTCTGCCTTGTGTTAAAACCTGACAGACCACACGACCAAGATTTCTTAACAACAGTTACAACAGGTTCGATTAAAGACGATTTTTATCACGCTAATGCAAAGGTTCGAAATGTATGATATTGAAATACATTAAAAATACTTGTGTTGAAAAATTGATATAAGAAGCAAAGTCAAGGACTAAAGGATGATCCTGTGATGACTTCGGGCTACTGTCTGATCAGCGGTAAGAAGTGAAATTGGAAATGAAATGAGGCAGGGAACAGTAAACAATAAAACTTACTTGTTTACAGGTAAGAAGTGAATCAAACAACTCCACAACCACGCTGGATGGGGGAAGAAAATTAGAACAGCCATATAAACCAATCTACCTGTAAGAAACGCTTCACTCACAAGCTCGGTCGTTTATCAACTTTAAAATATAAGCCTGGATAATTCCATTTCAAAAATCAACCAAGGAGGCAACAGCAGACATTCTTTCCTCTTTTTTTTTTTTCTTCTTCTTCTTCTTTTTTTTCTTCTTCTTCTTTTCTCCTCCTCTCTCTCCTCCTCTCTCTCTCTCTCTCTCTGTTTCCTTTTTTTTCTTTCTTTTCTTTCTTTCTTTTTAGTGCAACTAATTAAATCTGGCGACGCTGTTCATCCCACCCAGTAACGACAACTCTGATGGCGAAGCCATGCCATTACTGACCTGCCCGCCAACTCTCATCCCAACACGCACTTCCGCCCACCAGATCGGCCTGAAGAGACTACCTCATCAATTATTGTGTCACGCTTTTAATGACGCGGGCAATATGGCGGCAGTGACGCGTCGATGTTTGGCGCGAGCCGCCATCTTGCCAGAGCCGACGCGCCGTTCAATGAGAGCGCGTGCGATTGCAGCCCATAAGCGCGCAATGAGAGGGCTGGTGTGTCTGTTCACTTCCCTATTGCTTTGCTAACGGCTTCGTGAAGGATCTCAATTAACTGCTAGTGTAATCACCCCTTTCAGACCACCACTGGAAACCACGCTCGCCGGTCGTTCTGGAAAGATGGTCTGTGTCGGAAGATTTGGGGAGACGTTAGTGCGCTCGACGTGTGCGTGTTTGGGATGAAGTTTATTGCCTGTCTGTGGTGTGCATCCTGCTGTCTTGTACAGAGGGATTGATAACTCTGACAAGCGTGTTGCCCAAAGAGTGAGGTGCCTTGGTTATGTCTCTTTGCGTGAGCGTGCTCAGCTGGTATATGGATAGACAGACAGATAGAGAGACAGACAGTCATATAGATAGATGGATAGGTAGATAGATAGACAGATTCGTAGACAGACAGTAGGCCTAAATAAATAGACCGATAGATCGATAAGTAGGCAGATAGATAGATAGACAGATATATATAGATAGACAGACAGACAGGTAGATAGAGAGATAGATATCAGAATAAAAACAAGTCTTTTTGTGTCTTAAGACTTGAATATAATTATTTGTCATCAAATTTTCGGTATACACCAGCTATTTTCAGATCAGGGTACAATGATGTACACATACATACATACATGCACATGCACGCGCGCGCGCGCACACACACACACGCACGCACGCACGCACGCACACACGGACGCACGCGCACACACACACACACACACACACACACACACACACACACACGCGCGCGCGCGCGCACACACACATACACACGCACGCACGCACACACACACACGTACACACACACACACACACACACACACACACACACACACACACACACACACACACACACACACACACACACACACATATATAGATAAACAGCTAGATGGATAGATAGATAGATAAAGAGATAGATAGGTGTGTGTGTGTGTGTGTGAGAGAGAGAGAGAGAGAGAGAGAGAGAGAGAGAGAGAGAGAGAGAGAGAGAGATCCATTGTGATACATCAATCTAGTTATGCGTCAGATCATACGTCATTCTCTCTGCTAGTGGAACGTAGCTGTACGTGCTCACCCACAGTCAAACACTGGCTGTGAACGCACACTGATTGCATCTGTACTATAGGATGTACAAAATATACCCCACCTCTCTCTCTGTCTCACACACACACACACACACACACACACACACACACACACACACACACGCATGCACGCACACACACACACACACACACATGCACGCATGCACGTGCACACACTCGTGTACACACACACACACACACACACACACACACACACACACACACAGAGATGTGTGAGTGCGTGTGAGGAACATGCTCCTATGAAAGAGAACTCTCCCAGACAGCCTTCATATCAAGGGCAAGTGTGCAAGAACTCCGTGTGAATGCACGGTTCATGGCTTGATTGATGATTTGAGAGAAAATGATACATTAACAACGTACATTGCTACCTTCAGTGTGGATTCAGAATTCATTACTTGGTTATTTTTCAAACAACATTATAGATCATTAACTTGTAATGCTAGCCTTGGTGTGAATGCAATGTTCATCATCTGATCATTATTGTGCAAAAGAGTCTACAATCGATTTCCATACGTACATATTGACAGCTCTTCACGTATAGAGCCAGGTCTGGAAAATGACAGGATTTATGGATGCAGTCTACGTTGCTGCAGAGTTATGAACGTGTACGTGTTTGTGTCAGTCGGTGGGGATTGGAAGGATGACTATATCGTGCATGTACATAGACTTCTTTACTTAGCTTTTTTTTAATATCTTCTTTTTTTCAGAATGCTGGCTCTGTCTCATTTGTTTCAAGTCTGGCCGGCAGTTGTATCAATGCGTAGCTCAGGCATCTGCCGAGTCTGGTCCAAGAGCGACTCCACAAGTTTTTTTTTCTGTCTCATCCTCTGTGCCAGCTCAGTGGCGTTGCACCCACGCCCCTCGTTCTGACCCCCCCCCCCCCCCCACTCCCCCCCCTCCTCCCCCCCCCCCCCCCCCCCCCCCACACACACACACACTACCACAGCCCGCCCCATCCCGCCGCAGCCTCGGCACCGGCAATCCACAGGGAGCAGTCAACGTCAACTCGTCGAGAGGCAGCCCACCGGAGGAGACACTGCACTGCTGCCAAGTCACTTCGGTGGAGTCCAATGGCACCTGTTCTGATCAAGCATACGCAGGACACCACCTACTAAACCCCTACTGACGACAATAATTGCTTAGTCGCGGAGCCGACGTGAGTGAGTCTCTCCCTCCGGAGGGAGCCATCACGTCCGTCCAACAACATCCCCTGTGAATTTGCTGATACCT
>JADBJO010000464.1:407500-410000 GCA_016801955.1 Conus betulinus | reverse complement strand
CTGAAACACCCATTTTATCTGCACATTTCTGATTTTCTGTTAAAGAAAATCTTCCAAAGGCGAGGAACCACGAGGACAGACTTAAAACAAACAAGCGAACAAAACAGCAAACAAAGAAACAAACCGAAAAAAAAAACCTTGAATAGATAAACAAAATCAAGGAGTCTGAATGGTGGTTGTCGTTGGTGTCGGTTTTTTTTATTTGAGTGTTTGTTTTTTTTGTGTGTGTGTGTGTGTGTTAAGTCATGTGTGGTGTGGTGAGTGTGTGCGTGCGCGTGGCGCGTGCGTGCGTGCGCGCGCGCATCGCTGTCCTATCCTCATCAAAAAAGAAAGTAACAATTCAGCATATAACCAAAAGCACCAAATCCAAATCACTCTCTCTCTCTCTCTCTCTCTCTCTCTCTCTCTCTCTCTCTCTCTGTGTGTGTGTGTGTTGTGTGTGTGTGTGTGTGTGTGTGTGTGTGTGTGTGTGTGTGTGTGTGTGTGTGTGTGTGTGTGTGGTGGTGGTGGTGGGTTTTTGGGTTTTTTGTTTGTTTTGGGTTAGCTATGAACGTCCATCTATTGCGGCCATAAAATTGCCATAGAAAGAGAAGCGCTGGCTGACAAGGCGAAAAGAAAACCAGGTGGCATACACACCACGGAGGTCCGCACCATGGACACAAGTCAGACTGCTACTGCTATCGGCTACCTCCCCTGCTCCTTCACCTCGCCTTAATTCCTCGCAGCTGCTGTGAATATAGGTGGTAGTGGGCTTACGTGATGCCTGGTCTCGGCACCACGGCTAGCGCTTCCTTTCTCTGTCTGTTCCGAAAAACTGTCCTGCAGTATTTGTTTTTTTGAAGAAGGAAGTATGGATTATGCACACTCGTGCAAGGTCACGTAGGCCTACATACCCCGCTAAGGTCTCGCGTTAGACTGAACAAACACGAACGTTTTGAAGCGTTAATTCATTGTCACAGATGAAAATAGAAATCATTGCTATAATGTGGGGGAAAGGAATAGTACTTGTAAAGATGAGAATTTAAAGAAGAAGAGGAGAAGAGGTGGAGCAGACGGAGAACTACTTGAAACCGAGAAGAGGAGGAAGGCGGAGAAAAAGAACTGGAGAAGAACGAACGAATGAAAGAGTCCAGTGCTCAAGTTACCGCAGGTTACTAATTTTGTCTAGCGGTGAGGAGAACAACGACCAAAAAAAGACAGTCAGAGCACGAGTTGGGAGTTAAAGAAAAAAAAAGTCGATTTAAATCAACTTTATTTCTCGCTGTCTGGACGAGCGAGTTCCCCATTGCCTGTCTGTTAGGTTCTGCAGGCGTTCCACTGAAAACAGCGGCAGTCCTACATCAGTGTCAGTCGCCTCTTGGCATTTTTTTTTTTTTTTTTTTTTTTTAACTCAGTACCTGAAAGGGAAGTGGTGGAGAAGAAGAGGGAGGCGGCAGATCTTAATTGTGCATGAACATGTGGTAAACAAAGAAAACACATATAATTTTGACAATCGCATCATGTTCCAGTTGTTGGCATTTTTAAAAAAAGAAAATTGATGACAATCTGGTGTTTGAAACATGTGAAAACAACAACAAACAAACAATATTATGTTGACCTTTTTTTCCCCTAACCGTTTATGAAGCACTTTCACGCTGGAAAAATCGGGGAGAAAGTATCTTTTTAGCCCCCCCCCCCCCCCCCCAAAGAATTTTTGCCCCCCCCCCCCCCCTCGCCCCCCCCCCCCCCCCCCCCCCCCCCCCCCTTCCCCCCTCCTTCCTCAGCTTCAGTGTCCAGTGCCAGCCTAAACAAATCCTTGCCTCGCCGGACAAAGCGCTCAAGCTGTGTCTGACGTGGCCTGTGCTGTGACGACAGAAACCGCGGAGAGGAGAGGGTGAAGACCTAGGTTATCAGTTCCCCTTGGAAGCCGAAATAGCTCAGTTGGTAGAGCGCCGTACTCGTAATCCAAGGGTTGCGGGTTCGAATCTCCGCCGGGCCGTTTCGGTACAGGGGGATTTTTCCCTCGGAGTTAACATTGGTTCTGACTCCATTTCCCATACAGTCCGAATGTGAACGCACGCATAACATCTTGCACACACGTTAAATCCCATCACCAACTTTCGGAAGAGAAGGCCAGTTTGGCGTTGGTGTGGATGACACGTTACGCATAGCATGCACCTTCCCGAAGATGGAATATGGCTACTTTAATGGCGGGATAAAAAAAAAACGGTCATGCACACAAAATTCCACTCCCTTTGTTGGGCAGATGGGATTAATAGTTATACTTGCCGGTCTATACAGGGAGTGTCCGCAGGAGTATCAGCCTGCGTATGCAGAAGAAGAAGTTCCCCTTTACCTCGATGTTATTCATTGCCGCTCTCATAGAAAAACAAACAAAAAACAAACAAGATTTTTTTGTTCATGTATACAGACAATCAAAATGGATATAAACCCATGAATATTTCAGGCACGCAAAAAGTGGCAGAACGCAAGAGTAAAGAGAATGGCTAGGATTAGTTGG
>JADBJO010000464.1:387500-395000 GCA_016801955.1 Conus betulinus | reverse complement strand
TCTTCTTTTTTCTTCTTCTTCTTCCGCTTAATTTATAAGTATTCTCTTTTTTAAAAGCTGCAATTCTAGATTCCTGTTTTGTCTGTTTTCTCGTTCTTCTCTTTTCTTCGCTCGTTCTTTCTCGGTGTGAGTGAGTGCTTGTTCTTCTTTATGTCGTCACTTGATATCAGATGAAAGAAAGAGACAGAGGGAGAGAAAGAGAAATAGGGCGCGCACGCGCGAGTGTGTTTGTATGTGTCTGTGTCTCAAGATCAGGAACACATGTTTTATTGCTATATGAAAAGCAGAGGTTTTGTGGGGCACAGATGATCAAGTTAAGACATTTCATTAAACAAATTCCAGCGTTGTCACATCTTGCACATATCATTAATAGCAGAAAGAAAAAAAGCATAATGTGTATCAGGGTCTGATTAATTTTTCTGTCTCCTAAGACAAAAACACAACAGGATATACTGGGCAAATACAGCAGGTTGGAAGCAGTCCGATAACACGAGCTCCGAGGGTTTCGTCATTTGGGTCTTTGGTAGAAAATCTGTTTTTGTGATATTTGTCACTAGGTCATAACGTTGTTGGTCAAATAATTTGCAGTCATCGAGAAAATGTAGTTCGTCCTCAACAACGTGGCATGTCGTGCATAATCTGTCTTCTCTGTCAGTGTTAGTATAACGGCCCCTCTCAAGTTGGAGTTCATGGGCGCTTATTCGTAATCTAGTTAGTGCTCGTCTGCAATCTGTGTCAGTGTGTTGCTCCAATTAAGCCGCCTGTTTGTATTCGGTGGCAACTGTGGCATAACATTTGAGCCTGGGTGTGCTGTCGTGCTTTTGTTTCTTCCAAGAGTCAACAGAAAACGTTTCCAGCTTCGCATTGATTAGAAACTCCAGGCGAGTCACGCTAAATGTACCTTGATTTTCTCAGACATGCAGTAATCCTATCGTTGACAAGGTTTGTCGTATACATTTCGTCCATTTGCTTTCTTCGGTGCCCTGAGAGATCATTGACTTGATAAATCTGTTGTTGACAAGAGTCTTGGTCCGACTCTAATATGTATCCAGAATGAGATAATCAGGGTTATCACTTTAAAAGTAATCGGGAATCTCCGTAGTTCGCCCAAATTCGGCAATGTCATAGTTTTTCTATGGACTCTTAATAATTGCATGCAAAATTTAATGTGTGCAGTTTCATGTGGGAATTTGTTTGCAAGACAGGTTTTGAACAAATGCTGCAATTTCTTTTCTTGACATATTTTATCATTGTATTGGTAAGAGGATGGGAACCACACCTCCGACCCAAATGTGAAGATGGGAGAGGCTAACGAGTCAAATAGGGTTGTAACTGTTCTCATGTGTACATTTTGACCATAAAACGTTCTCTTCAAGGTAGGCCTATGTGCAGCTTATTCCCTTGTCTTGCGAAATGTTCTTGGGCTTCTGTAAAATGTCCTTTTTTGTGGAAAATGACTCCAAGATATTCATATTGATCTACTGTTTCAATGATGTTTTCACCGCAATTGAAGAATAGTGGTACCTTTGATATATATATATATATATATATATATGTGTGTGTGTGTGTGTGTGTGTGTGTGTGTGTGTGTGTGTGTGAATTATTGGTCCAACAGCACTTTCGCCATTTTTATAGCAGTAGCTTCTGAAGTTATGCCATGCTCGTATATTGAAATGTTTAATATAAATAAAAAAAAAAAAGGGTTGGGTGGGGGGGAGGGGTGGCAATGGGGGGCGAAACAAATAATGGCAAAACCAGTTTTCGAATATTACTTTCTTTAAAGACATCAATGCCCAAATTTATTAAACAAAACGCGATTGTAATATGACTTGCACAGTTTATTGATATATTCCAAAAAAGCGCGCGCGCCCGTGTGTATGTCTGTTAAAAAGATATTGTTGTATCCTTGGTGTGCTTTTGTTATTGTACAGAGCTTTGATATTTAGGAAAGCGCTATCAAAATGTCCTCAAGTTATAATTGTCATAGCCAACAGATAAACAAACAACAATAAAACCGTGTTACCTCAGTAACCAAACTAACAAAACAAAAACGATTATAAGGAAATAGTAAAACCAAACAAAAAAAACACTTTGACTAAGATTGTTTTTTGTTGTTTAAGGAAGCGAAAGAAAAGAAGGAATTTAAAGGCGATTACTAAGCCACAAAATAATACTGTTAACAGATATTCACACCGTACATTCTCCAGAAACTGATCTGGGCGCTTTACGAAAAATAATAATGATGTATACAACATACGTACTATTATTCATGACACCTTTAATGAATATTACACACATACACCCCGAAATGCACCTCGACAAACTATACACATAAGATCAAACAAAGAAACATATCCGTATACATATTTCTATGCAATAGCAAATACATACATGCATTTGCACACTTATTAGATATATATTGCAGAAGAACAAATTTGTATTCTGTTTAGATAGGCATGCCACAACCAGACATATTGTCGAGAAGAGAGATGATGAGTTTTAAGATTTACAAGAGATGGAGGAATCAAAAGTGTCGAACGAAGGTTATCAGAAAGTCTGTTTTATGTTCAGAAAGTCTGTTATATGTTCAGAAAGTCTGTTACATATTCAGAAAGTCTGTTACATATTCAGAAAGTCTGTTACATGTTCAGAAAGTCTGTTATATGTTGCTGGGGATTGAAAGGAAAACTATGTTAGTACGTATGCCGTAAAACGAATGAAACAAAACACATTGAGACTCAAAAGTAAATAACCTGGACCTTGGTGTTGCTGTGTTTGTTTGTTTGTTTGTTTGTTTGTTTGCTCGTTTGCTTTTGCTAGATGCGACCAAGAAGAACCAACCAACAAACCAGCCAAATTAAGACAAGAAACAGACCCTCCAAAAAGAACACAGTGAACTCGGTGAACTTGGGAACTCTCACAAAAGGGGAACGGGGAGGGGGGGAGGGGGGGATGTCGGTGGGATGGATGGGGTGGGGGGTGGGGAGGGGGAGTACTGACAGGCAACGATATTTTGCTCAGCATCTACTAATTCGGACAACTTGAAAATGTTTCCACTGACCTTTCTGTCTATCGTCTATAGATTTGTATGATCCGAAAGTACCCGCACTGGTCTTCTCTCTCTCTCTCTCTCTCTCTCTCTCTCTCTCTCTCTCTCTCTCTCTCTCTCTCTCTCTCTCTCTCTCTCTCTCTCTCTCTCTCTTACACTGCAAAGAATGTCCTTAGCGAATTCTGACAGGAAAACGAAGTGTAGGTCTGAGCGAAGGCTTAGAGAAGGCGAAGATGGGGGATAGGTAGGCGGTGGGAGCAGCAGGGGAAGGCGTGAACAAACAAAAGGTTGAGATGTAAACCTTGAATTCAGTGACATCATGTGGGTATTGTTGAAATCCACAAGATTTACAACAACAAAAAAAACAAACAAACACTTTTTGATTAGATGGTTTGAAAACCTTTTTAAAATCTTATTTTACTTTATTGATTGATTGATTGATTGATTGATTTTTAGTAAATTTATTCAGAAGCGAACAGTGTAATAAGACGCACAGTTACGCAGTACAACTTATGCACAACACCGTATTCTTGGAAACATACATATGAAGATGTGCCTACATGGGGGCAAGAATTAAGGTGAAGTTTGGAGGGATGATTTTATAGCCAAAATAAATGTATTGGTCATCATGTCATCACACACACACACACACACACACACACACACACACACACACACACACACACACATGCACGCACACACACAGAGGCGCAAGCGCGCGTCCGCGCACGCACACATGCACGCACGCACGCACACACGCACTTGCGCACGTACGTACAGAGGTAGGTAGATAGAAATTATTTTAATGGATTTTTTTTTTCACCAGAATAAATTTTGGATGCTTGCTTCCCATTTTCAGTGCAAAATGAATTCAGTGCTAGGGTCTGGATTAATTCTGTTTTATTCACTGCTACAAGCCTCGGTGTATAATTGGTCTATTGATACCAGTTTCGTGCTGAGAGGTGTAAATGTATTTTTTTTCCTTGATTTTTTTTTTTTAAGAGCTCCCTCCTGATAATTAAAAATGCAAATTAATCAATACAAAATATAATGTTTTCACCACCAAAATCAGTTTGGTACAATGACACAGAATCGTTGAAAGCGTGCTTACGCACGCATGCACACGTGCGCGCGCGCGCGCGCTCACACACACACACGCACACGCACACACGTGCATACTCTCTGTCTGTCTGCCTGTCTCCCTCTCTCTCCCTCCTTCAGTGTCTGTCTGTCTGTCTGTCTCTCCGTCATTCTCATCTTTTGGGTTTCAGTGTACCACTATTACAGCTCCCTCGTTTTACCGCCGGGACCACCCTGTCTTCCCTTTGAGTCTTCCTGCTCAAAGAATAGATTATATTATATATATATATATGAATCATCTCCTCTGTCATTGACAATAGTCAGCATTATCTCCCCTGTCACTAAAAATAGTCAGCACTATCGCTTCTGTCACTGAAAATAGTCAGCGCTATCACTCCTGTCACTGAAAAAAGTCAGCGAGCATTATCTCTCCTGTCACGAAAATAGTCAGCATTATCTCCCCTGTCACTGAAAATAGTCAGCACTGTCTCCCCTGTCACTGAAAATAGTCAGCGCTATCACTCCTGTCACTGAAAATAGTCAGCGCTATCACTTCAGCGCTATCACTCCTGTCACTGAAAATAGTCAGCGCTATCACTTCAGCGCGCTATCACTCCTGTCACTGAAAATAGTCAGCGCTATCACTTCAGCGCTATCACTCCTGTCACTGAAAATAGTCAGCGCTATCACTCCTGTCACTGAAAATAGCATTATCTCCCATGCCACTGAAATAGTTAGCATTATCTCCCCTGTCACTGAAAATAGTTAGCGCTGTCACTCCTGTCACTCAAAAATAGTCAGCGCTATCACTCCTGTCACTGAAAATAGTCAGCATTATCTCCCCTGTCACTGAAAATAGTCAGCATTATCTCCCCTGTCACTGAAAATAGTCAGAATTATCTGCCTTGTCACTGAGAATAGTCAGCGCTATCACTCCTGTCACTGAAAATAGTCAGCGCTATCACTCCTGTCACTGAAAATAGTCAGCGCTATCACTCCTGTCACTGAAAATAGTCAGAATTATCTGCCTTGTCACTGAAGTTAGTCAGCGCTATCACTCCTGTCACTGAAAAATAGTCAGCGCTATCACTCCTGTCACTGAAAATAGTCAGCACTATCTCCCCTGTCACTGAAAATAGTCAGCGCTATCACTCCTGTCACTGAAAATAGTCAACGCTATCTCCCCAGTCACTGAAAATAGTCAATGTTATAACCACTGTCACTGAAAATAGTCAAGGTTATCAGCCCCGTCACTAACAATAGTCAACGTTATCTCTACGGTCACGGGATGTAACCACTGTCACTGAAAATAGTCAAGGTTATCACCCCTGTCACTAAAAATAGTCAACGCTATCTGTACTGTCACTGGAAATAGCGTTATCTCCTCTGTCACTGAAAATAGTCAAGGTTATCTCCCCTGTCACTAAAAATAGTCGACGCTATCTCCATTGTCACTGAAAATAGTAAGCGCTGTCTCTCCCGTTACTGAAAATAGTCAACGCTATCTCTCCCGTTACTGAAAATAGTCACTGCTATCCTCCCCTATCACTGATAACAGTCAACGCTGTCACCCCTCTCATTTATAATAGTAAGCGCTACCACCTCTGTCATTGAAATTTGTCGGCACTAGATCTAACTAACACCCCTCTAACTGAAAATAGTTAACGCTGTCTCCTCTGTCGCTGAAAATAATTAACGCTATCACCCCTGTCACTGAAAATAGTCAGCGTTATCACCTCTGTCACTGAAAATAGTGAACGCTATCACCCCTATCACTGAAAATAGACAGCTGTACCATCCCGTTCACTGAAAATAGTCAACGCTATCAACCAGCACTGAAAATAGTCAACGCTATCAACCAGCACTGAAAATAGTCAACGCTATCAACCAGCACTGAAAATAGTCAATGCTATCACCAGTCACTGAAAATGGTCAACGCTATCAACCAGCACTGAAAATAGTCAACGCTATCACCCAGTCACTGAAATCACTACTGTCAGTGAAAGTAGTCAACTCTGTCATACCTGTCACTGAGAATAGTTCACTGTATCACTGTTTTCATTGAAAATTGTCAGCGCTATCGTAGTTGTCGCTGAAAAGTATCAACGCTATCACTTGAAAATAGTAGACCCTGTCAATCTTGTCACAGGAAACAGTCGACATGATCAACTGGGTCAAGGAAAATGGTCAGCACTAGCAATCTTGTCATTGAAAATAGTCAGCGCTATCTCCCCTGTTACTAAAATTAGTCAACACGCTCAAAAGTTTCAAAGAAAACAGAGAACCTTGTCAATGAAAATAGTCAACAGCAAAAATAGTCAACCTTGTCAATGAAAATAATCAAGACTGCCAACTGTGTCAATGAAAATAACACTGTCAATCTTGTAACTGAAAATAGTCAAACGCTGTATCACTCCTGCCACTGAAAATGGTTACCTCTATCAATCGTGTCACTGAAAAAAATAGTCAACTCTATCAATCGTGTCACTGAAAATAGTTAACACTGTCAACCGTGTCACTGAAAATTGTGAACATTATCAACCACGTCATTGAAAACAGCCAACATTATCAATCGTGTAATTGGTCAACAGAACCGCCGTCACATCCGGTGTGGAAAACATGATAGTGCCAAAAGTTGCAATGAAGGAGGTTTTTTTTTTTTTGTTTGTTTTTTTTTTTAAACTATGTGCAGTCACTGTTATTGCCCTCCGTGCACCAAAACAGTAACGGTTTCCGACAGATGCGCCGTCATGTCCGGTGTGGAAAACATAATAGTGCCGCCATGTTGGCGGTGAAAGAATGAGCGCCCCCACAGTAAAACGTACACGTCCACTTCAACTAGCTTTTACCTTGAGAACCAACAGGTGGAATGAAACCCTCACTGCCGAGAAATGCCCACGTTGGTTGACGCTACTTGATAAATGATGCATGTCTTCCTGAGAACGTTCGTTTCCTAATTAGGCACAGTGACTTGGCATTCGGTTCGGTGGCTTTTCGATACGGTTGGTTAATTTGATTACCTACCGGTTGGTGTCTGACCTTTATAATTCATTCATGATTATTATTGAAGTAGTCATAATGACATTCAAACGGGGGGCTGTTGGAGACCAGTCAGTACACTGATCATATGACTGGTGATTGAATTATTTAGTCATGCTGTTTATTGCTGTTTAGCTTATCAGATTCGAAGGAACGGTAGTTTTGGAATAACGAGCAACAAGTCCTCGCTGCCCGCACACACACAGTCTGTCTGTTTATTTGTCTCTGTCTGTCTGTCTGTCTGTCTCTCTCTCTCTCTCTCTCTCTCTCTCTCTCTCTCTCTCTCTCTCTCTCTCTCTCTCGATCTCTCCTCTCGATCTCTCCTCCCTCCT
>JADBJO010000464.1:375000-380000 GCA_016801955.1 Conus betulinus | reverse complement strand
GTGAGCTGACTATCATTTTGACGTGAGAACAGAAACCGGTTTTCAAATCTTGCCGAAAGAAATTTTACAATCCAGCCACGTATCACCAATTACGATTTAAACTTGAAATAGACAGCATTACAATATTTGAAATGGTGATTATCTAGGGGTAAGAAAGAGATGGCATACGACAGAGCTCTTGTTCCAGTTGCATTTAACAGTATATTAGGTTTCCTTATTTTTACTCGGCATTTTTTTTTTTTTTTTTTTTTTTTTTGGTTAATTGTAAAGACATTGTGAATAGAACGGACAACGCTTTGAAATGTTCAGTTCAAAAGTCAACTGGTCTCTGTAATTCTTCAGTCAAATCGTTTATCGAGTTAACGGGGATAACTGGGCAGTCAACAGTCTTCCAATATGGTTTCCTTTTTCTTTTCGTTATAGTTAAAGTCGAGGGTGTCTAGAAAACGATGTAGATACGTTTACATACGCATTCCGCTAGCGTTTCGTTTACTGCAGATTGTAAGAATGGCGCGCGCGACTGCACATGCGCGTGCACACACACACACACACACACACACACACACACACACACACACACACACACACACACACACACACGCACACGCACGCACGCACACACGCATGCACGCGCGCACGCACGCACGCACGCACACATCTCTCTCTCTCTCTCTCTCTCTCTCTCTCTCTCTCTCTCTATATATATATATATATATATATATATATAACATTACGGTAATGATGTTTGTTAATCGAACCGCTCTTATGGAGTACTGGACATGGACAGACATTTTGACTGTTTATTGTACTGATCCGACTGTGAGCGGGAGGTCCATCGATTGCTACAGGTACAAAACTGTTTGTATGTGCAGATTGCCTGATCAGAATTCTTTTGTTCTGTTTTGCTGTTCAGGTGTGAGAAGTCATAACGCCTGAACAGATTTTATTTAGATTGGTTACATCAATCTTTACTGATGTTATTGTTAAACATTTTGTGTCTTCTTCTTGCATTAAAAAAAAAGTGAGTTTAGGAAAATATCATTTTTCCTGCCCCCCCCCCCCCCCCCCCCCCCCCCAAAAAAAAAAAAAAAATAATAAAATAAAATAAAATAAATAAATAAAAATCTTTGGTATCACAAATGTACTTTTTTTTCATATTGATGCTACTACAGACTGTCACTCATGACAGTCCCCTTTGGAGTATTGCCTACAAGTGAAAACCATGAGATCTGAATGTCTTTCTTTCGTTTCCTGGGCGGAGAGAGAGAGAGAGAGAGGGAGAGAGAGAGGGAGAGAGAGAGAGAGAGAGAGAGGGGGGGGGGGGGGGTTCAAATGCTCTTCCAGTGCGAACAGTTCTCACACCTCCTGCACGTTCTGTGAGAACAATTTCCTCTTGTCGGTAACAGTCTTTGACTCTGCATTCATAGAAAATGTTTTTTCTTTACTGGCGCCTATCGTTTGTTTGTTTGTTTTTTTCCTGCCATTGTGCTCCATTCTTCTGTCTTTGTTTGCGAATTATCGTAAAATTATCTTGTAGCAATGTATGACATGCCTGCTTCAAATTTTCTTTCTTTTTCTTTTTTTTCTTCTGGCATTTAGGTAATGAGAATTGTACATAATTATTATCCAGAATGAACACAAACTATCCAGTCCGCAGTGTCTCCTTGCCTTTGAGGCTTATCTATGTCATTTTTTGTGTGGCGGTTAAATCGTTTTCATTATTATTATCATCATTATCAATTTACTTATTATTCAATCTGGAAGCTATGAACGATGGGCAATATCAGGCGCACGGCTCCCAGCACAGCCGAATTTGACATGGCGTAATCATTTTGTCAATTGTTTAGCTACCATCTTGGTTTGGTTTGTTGTTGTTGTTGTTGTTTGTTTGTTTGTTTTTGTTTTGTTTGTTTCTGTTTCAATAGTTTTTTTTCCCTTCGATGGTCAGATTTATTTTTGAGATGTGACTTACTTCCCGTGTGACTTTGGCAGCCCTGAAAAGGCTGTGTGTGGTTGCCTCGGCTGTTTGGATTACAACTCGCGCGAGCGCGCGCGCGCGTGTGTATGTGTGTGTATGTATGTGTGTGTGTGTGTCTGCGCGCGCGTGCGGGCGTCTGTGTGTGGGTGGAGAGAGAGAGAGAGAGAGAGAGAGAGAGAGAGAGAGAGAGAGAGAGAGAGAGAGAGAGAGAACCGTTGTTTTTAGTAATCTCATTCAGGCGGTTTGAGGGATTGTCAGGTTGAAAATCATCAACGTGTCACCGGCTCAACATGAATATTGATTTATGATAGTGATATAGACATGTCATTCAAATACGAAGAGATTGTATTGTCATCATATTATCTTATTGTTATATCAAGAGCGTAAAATCTAACATTATGGTATTCATTTCAAATGAAAATTTCCTTGAATCCTAGGAATTTGGATACTTTGTGGGCCGTTTTCAAATTTGATGTATGTTTGTTTCTTTGTTTTACTACGTTTAAAAAATCCTTGAAACGCCGAAAATATTATCTTATCAAGAGTTTGTAACCTTGAGCATAGACGGACCAGTCTTATCCGTCTTTTTCATCCTTTTTTTTAAAGGAAATTTCTCACGAAAGTATTAATCCTCATAACTTATATTGAATTTCATTATGTGTTTGTCAAGAGTCACGTGGGTTTTAGAACTATTATTTACCATAATGCCCAACAACGAATAGAAACATGAGATACGGCATCCTTTTGAAAGCTACAAATTCTCTCTTTTGGACCCGAACCCTAATGAAATACCAACCCTTTTGTCCTAATCGACTTCAAATCAGCGTGAACGTGAGGCGCGCGAGTTGCGAGCATGCACCCATCTCCTTCCCCTATCCTCTTTTACACTGGCCCCCCCCCCCCCCCCACCCCTCCATCACTCCACTCCATCCACATAAATGTGTGACATTTGCATAAAAAAAAACGGAAAAGAATGATTGCTCGAGTGCCTATAGCCACAGGACTAAATGGAAATAACACCGGAAGCACATAACTCCAATATTAGTCATCATGGGATGTTTGGGATGCAATGCGTTCCAACGGGTGAATATTGTACATTCGTTTTTCAATTCGGTTCAAAGAAATGATCTGTCTGTCTGTCTCTGCTTATCTGCCTGTTTGCTTGTCTGTTCGTTCGTCTGTTTATAACTCCTGTCTATTTTTGTATGTCTGTCTATATGTCCACACATCATTCCATCCCATCTGTTAGTGTCTGACTACATGATTGCACACACACGCACGCACACACACACACACACACACACACACACACACACACACACACACACACACACACACATGCGCGAGCGCGCGCGAGCGCGCACGTACATGCACGCACACGCACACACGCACGAAGAACAGTAACAGCAATATACGAGATTCATGATCCATGTTGTTTATAGTCCAACCGACTGCTAAGGACCATATTAGGGCTACCACCCTGTCGAAGTCGGATCTCAATGTTGATTAGAAAAAAAAACAACGAAAAAGTCCAGCCCATCTATGCACACAAAACTCAGCCAAAACAAAACAAAACAAAACAAAAAAAAACAAACAAACAAAAAAAAAAAGAAACAAAAAGAAACAAAAATTCAGTGCACCTGAATTTCATATGACTCTTCCTTCTTTGAAATCTTGACTCAGATGAAAAATGTGTACCTCTTTCAGAAATTCAGTAATCACATCACATCAGGTGGACATTACTGAACACGGGTTTTCATGGAGTCCGCTGTGAAATGTTTTGATTTATGTCTGTCATCATGCACGTTCCCAACACTCCACAAGAATATGATTTACAGCGAGTGGAACGTCACATGGAATGCACCACGGAGCTCTTACAACTTGTAAAAAATACCAGTGGAAAGTGGGAAGTGGGCAAGCTATTCCATTGTCTTTACGACAGCATGTTAGCAGATGCAATACGCCTCATTCGTACGTGTGCGGTAAAAAGACAAATGCGCGACGGAAACAGCAGAATAAGGGACTGTAGTATAATAGGCATTGCATCATCAGACAAGAAACTTCCTACAAGAAATGAAAATGTATGATCTTATGAAACAGAGCTATCAGGTTGTGTGTGTGTGTGTGTGTGTGTGTGTGTGTGTGTGTGTGTGGAGAGAGAGAGAGAGAGAGAGAGAGAGAGAGAGAGAGAGAGACAGACACAGACAGACAGACAGACAGATAGACAGACTGAAAGACAGAGACAAGGACGCAGAGAAATTAATAGAAAAAATATAATTGTTTTATCCCACACATTCATTTAGGCCTAATTGCCTTGCCACATTCATATTCGGTTGATATGAATTAATGAACGGTTAGCTAAATCCATCTATAGTTAATTAATTGATTAATTAATGAGAACTAGTTCCCTTCTTTCTGTGAAACCCAAAGCACGGGTCGAAAAGATAAAAACATTTTCAAGTTTCCTTATGTATCATAGGCATGTTTTAATGAAAGCTGACAGAAGATAGATCACAAACGTTGTCATAGTCTTTCTTTATCATACAATAAACCAATTATAAATGAATTAGTGAATAGAACGAGATTTTTTTTTTAGATCTTCAGGTGTTTTTTTTTTTATTTATTTTTTTATTTATTTTTTTTTTTTTTTTTTTTTTTTTTTGGGGGGGGGGAGTGGGCAGCCATTCGTAAGTATTACTTGAATAAGCGGGAGGGGGGGGGGGGGGGGGGGTGGGCAGCCAAGCCATTCGTAAGTATTACTTGAATAAGCAGACCTCAAATGAACTTAAAATGTACAGTATGCAATTTCTTTTTCATGGTGAATGCAAAGTATGTAGCAGAGAATCTCTTATGCTGCTCATCATATTTTCTTTTGTTTTCTTTTCTTTTCTTTTTCTTTTAATGTATGTCTTTCGGTTGTCCTCGGAATTTTCTGCTTCATTTCAAATTGTAGAAAATAGTTTTCAAAGCGTTTATGGAAAGAAAAAGTCCACAAAAATAAGGAGACGGTCTAAACGTTCAT
>JADBJO010000464.1:362500-370000 GCA_016801955.1 Conus betulinus | reverse complement strand
GAAAGGTCAATAAAGGGTGAAAACGACGAGGAACAGTGAAAGGTCAAAGGGTGAAAACGACGAGGAACACAGAAAGGTCAAATAAAGGGTGAAAACGACGAGGAACAGTGAAAGGTCAATAAAGGGTGAAAACGACGAGGAACAGTGAAAGGTCAATAAAGGGTGAAAACGACGAGGACCCTTGAAGGGTCAAATAAAGGGGTGAAACGACGATGAACAGTGAAGGATCAAATAAAGGGTGAAAACGATGAGGAATAGTGAAGGGTCAAATAAAGGGTGAAAACGATGAGGAACAGTGATGGATCAAAGTTTATGAAGAATTATAAAAAGTCAAAGTTGTGTGGGACAATAAAGTATGAAAATTACGAGGAACAATAAAGAATCAAAGTTGCAAGAAACGATAGAGGATGAAAGGTGTGTGTGACGATCATGAATGAAACATTCGTTAGGAACAATAAAAGATCAAAGTTGTAAGGAACAGTGTGAAGGTTCAAAGGTGAGAGAAGAAAAACGGTAGAGGACGAACGATGTAAGGGTCAATAATGGATGAAAGTTGTGAGGTTCAATAAAAAGGATGAAAAAAAAGTGAGTAACATATGTTGAAAGATGTGAGGAACAATAAAGGATGAAAGGTGTGAGGCTTGAAAATGGAGGAAAGTTCTGAGGAATAATGAAAGGTTCAAAGTTTTGATGAAAGTTGTAAGGATGAATAAAGGAAAAGGTTCTGAGGAAAACTTTTGAGGAACAACAAAAGTTTCAAAGTTTTGATGAAAGTTGTAAGGAAACAATAAAGGATGAAAGGTGTGAGGCTTAAAAATGGAGGAAAGTTCTGAGGAATAATGAAGGTTCAAAGTTTTGATGAAAGTTGTAAGGATGAATAAAGGACGAAAAGTGTGAAGGGTCGGTAAAAGATGAGAGGTGTAATGCTCAACAATGGATGAAAGTTGTGAGGTAAAGGTTCTCAATTCTGAGGAAAAATGAAATATAAAAGTTGTGACGTTCAATTAAGGATCTAAGCTGTAAGAACTAATACAGGAAGAAAGCTGTGAGGAGCAATTATAGATCAAAGTTTTGACCACTTGTACATCGAAGTTGTTAGGACCTATTATAGTTTAAAACTGTGTGTGCAGCCCCTGTCAGAACGTGTGTGTGTGTGTGTGTGTGTGTGTGTGTGTGTGTGTGTGTGTGTGCGTGCGCGCGCGCGCGCGCATGTGTTATAATAATGATGATGATAATGATCGTGTTAATAGGATCCCCACCCCCTCCACCACCAAAAGAAAAAATCACTCCGTCCAGAATAGTTCTCCGGTCAGTTCTGAGAGAAAATCAATTCAACCATCTGTTCCCCAAGCCTGCAGGTGGGTATGGCAGCCATGAAGAACCATTCCAGGAGAGTTGGGGAAAGGATCGTATCTAGCACTACAAACACCACCAGAACGACAACGCCTTAAGATGGGTAGCGAAAATGTCACTTTTTGGGGTTGGATGTCCGAGATTTGAACTCGCTGTCTGTCAGGACTCTCAGTCGTGTTACATAGGTGGCTTAAAGAAAGAAAAAAGAAAAAAGAAAAGGAAAAAAAAAAAAAGTTGTTGGCGGGTGGAGGGGAGGGGAGGTGATGGATGTGTCTGCTTTGAGTGTGAACACGGAAAACGAGTAACCCGCAAACTCAGCACATGAACTGCGTGTCTGTGGCAAAGCCCAGCTCAAACACAAACCTTGACCTCAGCAGTATCTGTCATGTTCGTTGTGCAGATTTTTTTTAATGCACTAACAGTCTGTCGTTCATGAACAGTATCTTGCTGGGGATATGAGAGGATATGTTCTCCAGTCTTCGTATCTCGTATCGCCGTTTTCCTAATGAACCAGTTCCTGTTTTGCCATCAGTGTTAGGGTCCGGCCACTGGTCACCCCATACCTTTTCGCTAAAGCTGACCACCAGTGCGTACGTTGTCACAGAGCAAGGAAAATACAGGCTCGGTGTTTTAAAGACCATCAAACGTATTCATCACAAGAATGATCACAAAAAATCATCGTCGACTTGAATTGGTAATGTTCCTCATCACAGTTAAGTTAAAACAATTCTCGTACCATCATACTCACTGTCAACTAGTACTAGAGCTCTTTTCTTTGTTATGATGAACGGCGAGATGCAAAGAATGCGAGAGTATTTGACACGGGTTTGCGTCTTTAGGGAAGTTACGGTCAGTAGTTGTCAGTTTTATATTGCGATATGTGATACGGCCAAAAGGCCCAAAACCGAGGAAGAGGAGTGGGGTAGGACGTACGGGAGCATGTTTTTTTTTTTTTTTTTCCCCAACTCTGTATGTATTTCAGTACTCGAAAAACGTGTGCATATTTCTACCGAGTGCACACCAAGTAGCGAATCAAAGCCTACTTGTACGACTTGAACTAATGCTTTGACGGTCGGTCTGGCTCCAGATCGCTCGCGCGTGCGGATGTGCGTGTGTGCGCAAGCGCTCCCCAACCTACATCCCCATACCCCCTCCCCCCCTCCTCCTCCCGTCTTTTCTCTCCCTCTCTCTCACGCCTGTCTTGTGGCCAGACTGGAAAACTACACAGAACCAGAGCTAAAGAGTCTTAACCTCCTTCCCGAGTCTTCCGAGAGAACCCCCCCCCCCCCCCCCCCCCCCCCCCCCCAAAAAAAAAAGACCTTCCCTTCCCTTCCCTTCCAGGATCTAAACAAGTGTCACTGAGCTCCGCCAGTGTTTCTAAGAGCTGCGAGTCCAGCTTCAAAGGCCTAACGTTCAGCGCTTCACTGCCTTCAGCCTTCCGCTCCTTCATCGCACGTTCTGCTCGTGCGTGAAGACGGTGAGGTCAGATGAATGTCCTGCTGGCCGACGTGTTGATTCTCAGACCAAAGTCTGTACGGAGTCACGGCCGTCCGGTGTTTTGTTGTTTAGGTGGCAAGTAATCCGTATTTGTTGAGTGGTAGGTAGCCCGTATTCATTGGCTGGTAGGTGTCTAGCCATGCTAGTTAGCTGGTAATGTCTATCCATATTTGTTGGCAGGTAGGTAGTTCTTATTTGTTGGCTGGTAAGTTGTTCATATTTGTTGGCAGGTAGGTAGTTCATATTTGTTGGCTGGTAAGTTGCTCATATTTGTTGGCAGGTACGAAGTTCATATTTGTTGGCAGGTAGGTAGTTCATATTTTTTGGTAGGTAGTTCATATTTTTTTTTGTTGGTAAGTAGTTCATATTTGTTGGCAGGTAGGTATTTGTTGGCTAGTTCGTATTTCTTGCCAGTAGGTAGTTCATATTTGTTGGCAGTATGTAGTTTATATTTCTCGGCTGGTATGTAGTTCATATTAATTTTCTTGGCTGGGAGGTAGTTCATATTTGTTGGCTGGTAGCTATAGTTCGTATTTGTTGGCTGGTAAGTAGTTCATATTTGTTGGCTGGAAAGTAGTTCATATTTGTTGGCAGGGAGGTAGTCCGTATTTGTTGGCTGGGAGATAGTTCATATTTGTTGGCAGGTAGGAGGTAGTTCATATTTGTTGGCTGGTAAGTAGTTCATATTTGTTGGCAGATAGGTAGTTCATATTTGTTGGCTGGAAAGTAGTTCATATTTGTTAGCCAGTAGGTATTTGTTGTCTGAGAGGTCGTCCATGTTTCTGGAGTGGTAGGCAGTCCGTAGTTTTTGAGTGTTAAGTAGTCCATAGTGTGTTGCTGGTAAATAGTCTATGTCTGTTGTGTAGTAGGCCGTGTGTGTTGAGTGGAAGGTACCCATACGTTTTGGTTGTCGGCAGTTTGTATTTGCTGACTAGCAAGTAAGTCCATATTTGTTGAGTAGCAGGTAGTCCATATTTGCTGGCCGGTATGGAGTCTATATTTTTGGGGGCTGGCAGGTAGAAGTCTGTATTAGTAGTCCATTTTTGTTGAGCGGTAGGTAGTCCATATTTGTTGGTTGGAAAATTCTCCATATTTTTGTTGAATGATAGGTAGCCCATATTTGTAGAGTGATAGGTAGGTAGCCCATATTTGTTGAGTAATAGGTAGCCCATATTTGTTGGTTGGTTAGTTGTCCATATTTGTTGAGTGATAGGTAGCCCATATTTGTTGAGTGGTATGTAACTCACATATGTTGTGTGGTGGGTAGCCCATACTTGTTGGTTTATAAGTTGTCCATGTTTGTTGAATGGTAGATAGTCCATAATTTATTGAATGGCATGTAGTTCATATTTACTGAATGGCAGGTAGTCCATATTAATTGAGTAGGAGGTAGTCCATATTTATTGAATGACAGGTAGTCCATATTAATTGAGTAGGAGATAGTCCATATTTATTGAATGACAGGTATTTCCATATTAATGACAGGAGATAGTCCATATTACTGAATGACAGGTAGTCCATATTAATGGAGTAGGAGATAGTCCATATTTACTGAATGACAGGTAGTCCATATTAATTGAGTAGGAGATAGTCCATATTTATTGAATGACAGGTAGTCCATATAATTGAGTAGGAGATAGTCCATATTTATTGATGACAGGTAGTCCATATTTATTGAGTAGGAGATAGTCCATATTTATTGAATGACAGGTAGTCCATATTCATTGAGTAGGAGATAGTCCATATTCATTGAGTACCAGGTAATCCATATTCGTTGAGTGGTACGTTGCCCATATTTGTTGAGTGGTAGGTAGCCCATATTGTTGAGTGGTAGATAGTCCACATTTATTGAATGGTGGGAAGATCATATTTGTCGAATGGTATATATCAATATCTGTTAATGGTAGGTTGTCCATATTGTTGAGTGGTAGATAGTCATTGCTGAATGATAGGTAGTCCATATTTGACAGCTGGTAGGTAGTCCATATTTGCTGAGTGGTGGGAAGTCCATGTATTTTTGAATGATAGGTAGTCCATATTTTTTGTCTGGTAAGTAGCCCCTATTTGTTGTGTGGAAGATAGTCCGTGTTCGTTGGCTGGTGGATAGTCCATATTTGTTAACTGATAGTAGTCCATATTTGTTGGTTCGTAGATAAAATGACTGTAGTAACGATTTCCGTACGACATTTCACACGCACACACACACACACACACACACGCGCGCGCGCGCGCGCGCGCGCACGCACGCACGCACGCACGCACGCACACACACACACAGAGCTTCACACAACAATGGGGGGGGGGGGGGGGGGGGAGACACACTTTTGGGGGTTCGTTTTGACATTGTCAACTTTTGAAACTAAAATTGATGGAGGAACTCTCAGCTCTAAATCTTGAGTACATCTTTGATAGGAGCGCTGGGTAGGATTCAGTCGGAGACTATCATTAATATGTGTGTGTGTGTGTGTGTGTGTGTGTGTGTGTGTGTGTGTGTGTGTGAACACCGAGAAATATAATTATCAACTTAGGTTAGTTGTGCTGCTTTTTGTAACAGAGGAAGATCGACGTCGTGGTGTATCAGCTCTGATGTGGCTTACGTAATCGTCTGGCTGTACACAGCATCATTTCACTCGCAGTGAAGTATGCAGATGCCGTCACAAAACACCAGCCACGAAAACATTCTGAACACCGCCCTTTCTTCTGCGTTATCTCCAGACATACCTTCAGCGTACTCAGTTTGTAAATTCGTCCTCAGCTACAAGACAAGGTGACAGAGTCGTTATGTTCTGGTTTATTCCCAATTCTAACGGAAACCAGGGCCATGTCTCTGAAGACGAAGGACGTTGGGCTTGTGTTTCTGCTCCTCAAATCATCACGGGGTAGTAACTAAAATGTAACTGCTCCACCCGAGTATTCCTCCGGGAGGAAAAAAAACCAAGCCCGGTCTACCGGTTTAATGCGGGAAGTCGTCGGCGTTTATCAGCCGGTGTGACTAATGCCAGGGGAGAACGTGTTTGACACGAACGCCCGGGCTCTTCTTCCACGGCCCCTGAGAAAACCGGGCCGGCAAGATGAAAGCGTTCTTCACAGTTTGCAGCGCTTTCGATAGAAGCTTCCCAGACTAAATTGTTTTAATGCGTTTTTGGGGAAAAACATCGGGGGGGGGGGGGGGGGGGGGGGGGGGGGGGGGGGGGGGGGATAGGGGGGGGGGGGGGGGGGGGGGGGGGGATGGGGGATGGAGGCTTGGGGCTTGGGCAGGCGGGGGGGGGTGTCTTTGTACGGCGCTGTGAGGTCCTGGAGAGAGTTGTAGGGGAGGAAGATAAAGAGGCCTCCGCCCCGTCACCTGCCTTCCTCCCTGAGGCGTCTCAGCGCTAGGCCTGGCCTGCCGCGGGCAATTACACCCTTACAACCCTTTTCTCTGCCGTGCACGCGCGTACACAAACACTACACATGGATACGCGCGCACACACTGACGCACATGCACTTGCGCTTGCTATTGCGTATGTGCACCAGTGGTCTCTCCTCGTATGAAGGATAGGATGAGGAGAAAGAGGCGGGAGAGAAAGGAGGAGAGGGGGCGGGGGGGGGGGGGGGGGGGGGGGGGGGTCGAAGGGGAAGAGGAGCAGCGAAAGCGTTGGAAAGGGGGGAGGTGGTGGTGTTGGAAGGGATTAGGAAGAAGAGGGAAGCGCCAAGGAATCGGGTGAAGTGGGGGCGGAGAGAGGGGGGAGGTAGGAGCTGGGTGTGGGTGAGATGTTGGCAGGAGTGCCAGTGGCGTTGCATTGTGTAGTATTGTATCACCTGTACCGTCATCACAGACGTGTCTGTGTGAAATCCTAGTTGTTCTTCCCCGGCCAGGGGAGAGGAGAGAGTGCGTTCCAACGGCACGGTATCACGTTATCCCCCCCACTCTTTATCTGTTTTTGATTAGCGAACAAAGTAGATTTTGTGAACAGAACTTTGCCAGAGCTAACTCCCTGAACGCCTTGGGGTCTTTACCCTGCGCTTAGCTCAAAGGACCCCTTCCAAGGGATCTCTTCCGAAAGCCTAGCACGTTAGTACTGGAGGAGAGAGAGACACACACACAGAACACGCTCTCTCTACGGGACTGGAACCGCAGACTGGCACTGTGGACAGTGCAATGACTTCATACAGACACATCAGTCCTATCACCACCAACAGTGTGGCTCTGTGGGCAGATCACTGCTGGTGATGCACCGATCCTGCTACCGGCCAATAATTCTGTCGCTCTGTGGGCAGTGCGTTACACTCAAACCGATTCTCTTACCAACTCACAAATTCGCCGTTCTGTGGGAAGTACACCACCCACTGACGCACCGCTCCTATTACCAACCAACAATTTTGTCGTTTTGTGGGCTGTACACTCTCCACTGATAACACCGATCTTACCACCGAACTAACCAGTGCACCACACCAACAAGCAGCTCATCGGGACATACGCTACGGCCACGTCACAAGTTCCAACGACTTTAGGCCTCCTACAACAATCCTCCAGGAAACATTGGCAGTTAACAAAACAAAGTAGGAGGACTGACGTGAGTGCATGATGACTAGAGGAACCCATTAGCAGAGACCCTCAGCACACAAGTGACAGAGCTGAATGATCATGGTGTGCTGTACCTCAGTGTGGGC
>JADBJO010000464.1:342500-357500 GCA_016801955.1 Conus betulinus | reverse complement strand
CACACACATACACGCACGCGCGTGTACGCGCACGCATGCACACACACACGCACACACTCTCTCCCAAGCACCCAAAGGACGTGGCGGATCCCAGAGAAGCGAGCAGGCCATAAATCTGTCGTCACACAACTTGCCAGCCGGCAAGGGTCAAGCTCCCAGTTGATGTTCCGCCCTCATCCTCATCCTCCCCTCCGTTCCCAGAAGAACGCCTCAACAATGAATAAAGAGAAAGTCGCTAACCCAGCGTCAATGTACGAAGCAGCCTGCATCATCACCAGCGATACTGTGCAAAGATAGTAGTGACCGTATTCCAATGCCAACTCATTTAAAAGACGTTCTTCTTCACAGCAAGATGAGCCAGGCCTATGTCGAAAATGCCCAAGAACTGACAATGAGATATAGAAGATAGATATAGATAGATGGATAGACACAGATATAGGATATTTTCCATCCCTCCCCCCCCCCCCCTTTCCAAACAATGATTCACCCTCAGTAACATTTGTATTTATGCAAGAGATGTTTGATGATGCTGACGTCAAACAACCGGTGATTCTTCGTCATTTAGATTAGTGACGGGTTTGGAATATTGAGTTTCTCCCAAAATTATTCTTGGGGGTACGGGCGAAGAAAGAAAAACAGATATGTTTCATGTTTTATTTGTATTTGAGCTAGCTGTGATCAGAAATAATTAGTCACTTTTCGGATCGTCCCGATTGTCCCCGTGGGTATACCGTAGGCTCTTTCAGTGTTGATTGTATTCCCGCCTTCCGGAGAGTCATTGCCAGACCCTAGTCTTTTTTTTGGGTTTTTTTTTTACAATCTTTGAATTGTTGTCATTTTACTACTATCGTCCACTGTCCCTTACAGGACCACTCACGTGTCTTTGTTCGGGGGAATCTCTACACTTTTTCACTTCTTTTACAGAATTCATGGCATATCCGTTTTCTTTCTTGTGTGTGTGTGTGTGTGTGTGTGTGTGTGTGTGTGTGTGTGTGTGTGTGTGTGTGATTCGGTGGACTCGGTAGTGAAACTATCCACACGGTCCGGAATAGGCATTATCCATGCCCATTATAGTCTATAGTGTCTGCCTATGTGGCGTTTTCGCGTATTTTGTCTCTCTTGAAAGTAATTTCATGCATTCGTTTTTCTCCTTTATGTAAACTGGGGGGTAAGCAATGAAGGGGAGCGCTCTCACGGCAACCAATTGTTATCACCCAAGGTGTAGTAGTCATCGTGGTATCTGTATCATGTGTGTTTGTAAACAGTTCTTCAACGCCATATTCATGTCAAAGTGGTGCAGCGTTATTGGTTTGTGCGGTACAGAGCTGCTTTTCCCTGAGTGGTGTTAGTCCCGGAAAAGCCCTTTGCGGTCGGCTGGGCTATGATGACAATAGTTTTGTTTGTTTGTTTGTTTTTGACGATGCTTGACAACATGGTACCACCGATAGTGGCGGTCCACTGGCATTTGAATTTAACGATTGTCGTTTAACAGTTTTCCGATCAACCGCGCTGCCATGGGTAGACTATCACTGTCAAGAGAGAATTTGCTCTGTGTGTGTGTGTGTGTGTGTGTGTGTGTGTGTCCTCCTCCTCCACGTGTGTGGCTCAGCCAACAGCTGCGCACGTGACGCCTAGGGTCGTGGCAGGACCTGACCCACGACCTCCGACACCTTCACGTGCTCAGTGTCACATGACAGTTTATATTCGCGCCGCTAATGGTTATCGCCCATCGCCCGGCGAGCGAGGGCGCTGGCATGCAATATGGCCGCTATCTGTCAGTGGTGTTTTTCAGTTGCTGATTCTGAGCTACAGGACGCCATTGTTTGGGGCTGGTAGGGCAGGTCAGGAGGAGGGGGGGGGGGGGGAGGAAGGGGGAGGGGGAGAACAGTTGACGGCGGAGTTATTATCTCTGCCGGTGGTAATCAGAGGAACACACACGCAGTGGCGGTCCGGGTTGTTATCAGGGAAAACAGAATTAACTGTGAGAAATTATGGGGAGGAGGAAACTGTGTGGCCCCTTTCAAAACAGGTGGCCAGCGCATGGAAGACACCGCCCATGCATGCATGCGTCCCTTCCTTCCCTTTCCGCGCTCCCGTCCTCTCTCCTTTCACTCTGTCACTGTTTTACGTGTTAACGAGTGCACCCCACACATGCGGACACACAGGACATAGACATAGAAGAAGAACTAGAGCTGCTCTTATACCGCGCCTCAGTGTCGATTCTCTGTGTGTGTGTGTGTGTGTGTGTGTGTGTGTGTGTGTGTTGCATCTCTTGATTTTCTCTCTTTTCCTTTGTCATAATCTTGTATGGTCATACATCGTTGTTATGAATCAAATTGCACTGATGCTAGACTACCCAACAAATGTGTACGACAAAATTTTCATTCAACAACACAAGTTCATATTTTAGTTTTAATCTGTTAGTTTACTCCGTTGTCATGTGAATTTCACCGTTAAACATCGTTTAGTCATGTACCGTCTGGGCTTCCTCTCCTCCTCCTACTTCTTCTTCTTCTGTCTTCTCTTCTTCTTCTCTTACCTCAAATTTGAGGAGATCACATTTTTCAAAAACCCCCCCACCCCCCCCCCCCCCCCCTTTCCGGTATTTTCAGAACCGTTTTCTTTGTGTAAATTTGTCTCAATAGAAAACCGAATCTGTTCGTTTTTTGTTTCACATACATACATTCAGATTCTTGTTGTTTGCTACTGGCCATAACTGCAACGAAACGATCACTTGTTCTCGAATTTGTGATAGTTAAATTGCGTCCTGTCACTAACGGCATGCTATCATAAATAATATAATCGGTTTACTAACCCTGCAGCAGTCACGACTTGATCCTGATTCTTCATTTGAATTCAAGGATATCTTGTTGTCTGTGCAGGCCCTACTCCGTGTTAAACACAGACGCCGGAAGTGGGGGTCACGCCAAGCGGAAGCGGTCCTGGTCACGTGCCGTGTTCTCCAATCTGCAGCGCAAGGCTGGAGCGGCGCTTTGCTGTGCAGAAGTACGTCACCAAACCCGACAGACGTCAGCTTGCCGCCATGTTGGGTCTCACTGATGCACAGGTACTTGTGACGTCATGATTCACTTTTTTGCCTCCACCTCTATCTTTCATGATGTGGACGTCAACAGCCGATTCGTTGACATGATTGGGGAAGATAAAAGTGTAGTTTCACAACATCGAGACTTTTATTAGGATAGGGAATAACACACACTGGTTATGATACATCCGGCTGTGGCCTAGCAAACCTTTTTTTTCTTTTTCTTTCTTTTTTTTTTTTTTTTTTTTTTTTTTGAAGGGGGTGGTGTGTCGGAATATTTGCTGTATTACTTACCGGCTTTCTTATTTGTCGCTTTGCTTACTTTCATTTAAAATGTAATGTCTTTTGCTGGGAGAAAGAGGTTATCTATAACACCACAACCGTACATACTGTTTTATGAATTGCACCTGTGTATGTACTTTCTAACCCATGCATTTTCTACAAGACAACAACAACAAAAAGTATTGCCCACAGAATGAACCAAAGGAGCAAGAGAAAAAAAAAAAAATATATTTGTACATATATTTCTTTCTTTTTAATTAAAATAACAAGCGTTTGTATAGAGCGGGGTAGGAGCTCCGCCCCCACGCCCTACCCCCCCCCCCCCCCCCCACCCCCCAACCCTCCCTAACAACAAAAATACTCCCCGGTGAGTGATTAGAGACATTGTCCAGAAACGCCCGTATGAGGTGATGTAGGCACATACCCATGTCCATCTCCCTGTCACAGGGTGGGTTTGTTTGGGCCGTGCTTACATTCACTCCAAGGACTGTTTCTGGACCATACCAAGAACACTCACAGGGTAGATCTAGTGATCTGAGAACGGGAGTTGGGGAGAGGGGGGGGGGGGGAGGGGTGGAGGGGGAAGGTGCTAGCTCTGGCTCATTTGCAGAATTACTTCCCATTCCACATAAGGTGCAGTTTCTTTTCTTGATATGTTTTGTCGTGTAGGACACTTTGCGATTAAAAAAAAAAAAGGGGGGGGGGGACGGGGGGGGGGGGGGGGGGGGGGTAATTTTGAAACAAAGGCAAAGGTCGGTATGGCTTTAGACCTTGGGACGTGAGCTTAGGAAGTGCCGTGCCGCTTCTCACCTGTCCGGGATGCGATTTGGGCGTGAAATTATCACGGAGTGTTGCTGTATCGATTTCTTTAAGGTTAATTTCTGTTCTGAAAATTGCCAAGACACTTTTTTTTTAACGGTTATTTTCCGTTCTGAAAATTGCCAATCAACTGAACAGCTTTTGTTTGGAAAAAAAGAAGAAGAAGAAGAGAGAGAGAGAGAGAGGCGGGAGGGAAGAGAAAACTCATGTGATATTATATAGCTGCCTTGTATTAAAGCTTCAGCTTTTCCCCCAAGGCAGTTTGTTGAATTTTAGGGGCCGAGTGATCGTAATTAGACGTTCTAACAAAGTCAAGAGTAGCGTTAGGACTTCAAAGCATGTTAGGAAATAGTGGATCCCTTTTCTGCTTCTTCGCCGACGCGTCGCAAGTGGTTTTCATTTCCCTGTACAGATAAATCTCCACTCCGGCACGCGGAAGAGGGCTGGCAATGGGAAAGCGTGGAAGGAACGGAACAGAGAAATGGGAGGGAAGCGTACGTATATTGGGCGACTATACCATGAAATCATTACCGATTACTGTCATGTTTCACGAAATAAATGAGCGTTTCTCAACGTGTGAGCGCCGGACGGTTTTTTTTTGTGTGCTCGCGTCTAAACAGTCGGCTGCCAGTTTCCGGCACAGAGTGAGGTTTCCCAGGCACACCGCTTTCTCTGGCAGCTGGCTGACCAATCCGTCTCCTCCCCGTGCCTCCGCCGTTCCCCTCGCCCCGGGCATTCCTGGCAATCCGCCGTGCGGACGGACACCTCGCTTTATGGCCTGACAACATCAATGACAGCGTGGAAACCTGGCTGGGTCCTGTACCCCGTCCTTGTATGGTGCAGGAGAGAGAGAGAGAGAGAGAGAGAGAGAGAGAGAGAGAGAGAGAGAGAGAGAGAGAGAGAATTTGGTTTTAAATTGCATTTTATTTCAACCAGGTCACAATAATGGCGCATGCATGCATTATAAATTAAAAAAAAAACTAAGTCCTGTCACAAAAAAACTGCGACAGACGTCACTGAAAACAATGCGAATTAAGATACCACTTTATCACTGATGACAAATGAAACAAATATGAAAGAGTTATTTCATTCAAGAACGATTGAAATCATAATACAGAATCATTACACCGCGTTATCAAGTTTAATAAACTGGTAAAAAAAAAAAAATGGGGGGGGGGGGGGGGAAGAATTACGAGAGAGAGAGAGAGAGAGAGAGAGAGAGAGAGAGAGAGAGAGAGAGATGAACGCGATACGCGATACTGAACAAAAAAACTGACGATATTTTGCACATTTTGATCGATTTCGTAGTTCGAAATTATAACATGTGCTGTTAATGCGAATCCGATTCGCGAGATTTGAAACATGAGCGCTGATCTCACTCTCATCTTTGTCAGAGAGACTTACTGGAGAGAACAGAGGGAGGTGTAGGATATACTGCAAACGCACAGGTTTTGTCTTTGACCATCTGAAAAAGAGACAACTGGAGAAAGAACAAATTTCTTCTTTCAACTGAGGGGTGTTGCCTCCAGACGTCAGGACTGGGGGCATCAGAAAGCTGTCAGGACCAACGGTATATTGAGAGTAACCACAGTGGACAGAGAAACACTGTAGAACAGAGCGAAGTCAAATGAAGTGAACAGATAAGTTGCAGAAGATCGGCAAGGTGTTTTTTACTGGCTCAAAGTGCAGAGAGTTAAAAAAAAATTCTTTTTTCACCTTTTCATCTTCCCTTGTTCTGTTTCGTCTTTCTCTTTTCGTCTTTTTCTCCTTTTCCCTATTTTTCGTCTTCTTTTTCGCCTTCTTTATTTTTTTTTTTTTCTCTTTTTCTTTTTTTCTTCTTCTCCTTCTAGTCTGCTTCATCATCATCATCATCATCATCATCATCATCATCATCATCATCACCTTCTTCTTCTTTTTCTTTTTTTTTCTTTCTTTCTTTTTTTTTTTTCTTTTTGTTGTCATCTTGTGCCGTCTATTTTTTGTGTTTATTGACATTGATTTTGCTCTTAGTTGTATAAGCGGCAATAAGATATGGGTTTACTCTTTCGGCTTTCATTTTGGAGAAGAAATTCCATCAAAGCCCTGATTGTGTAATTGACATGGCAACTACCGTCTTGGTATTTGAAATATGTACAGGAGCATTCATTGAAATCGACCAAAAATGATGTCCGATTTCGACTGCCTAAAGAAATAGTAACACATGATACTTATGATAACGATGACAATGGTACAAAGTAAAAAAATAAATATGTTTTAAAAACAGCCCATAAAGGCCACTCTCTCTCTCTCTCTCTCTCTCTCTCTCTCTCTCTCTCTCTCTCTCTCTCTTCTTCTTCTTCTTCTTCTTCTTCTTCTTCTTCGCAAAAACATAATGAAGTAATCTGTACCCTTTTTTTTTCATTTTGGAACAGCTGATTAGTTAGCATCGTGCATTTCCATAACATATTCAAGCGAATAAATTGACATTTTGATTTTTATTTAAGAAGAAAAAAACAAGAAAGAAAATTCTCTTCAGACGCCTAAAAGGTACATCTGGTTATAGACCATTTTTTTTTCTTTTCCATTGAGGGCAGTTACTTGCAACATCGTACATAGTCCTGAACGTAATGGTAAACAAAGATGCACACATTCAATGTGCAGAATGGATACGTGTTGTCTTTGGGTGCAACATGGAAGTGAACAGGAATTGAAAACGTTCCCTCTCCCATGACGTTTCCCCGGGCCACATTGCCCAGCCAGCGGCTACGTGTTGGAGGGAATGATCCAGGGGGGGGACATTAATAAATGGAGACACAACGATCCTGCCTTTTCTCTTCTGCCAGTCTGGAGTGCCTGGCTGTGTACGTTACGGACAGAAATTGATATCATCCCCATCGTCTGTAATGTGGAGTATCTGGAATCGGAGCACCACACCTCAGCAAACCCTCCAATTAAAGCGAATATTCATCACAAAAAGATTAGCCAGCCGCGGAAATGGCGGTCGTTTCAACAGCGGGCCTGTTTATAGAAACGGTACGTGCGCCTCCTCTGAAAGAGCGATTATCGGGTAGCCTGCTGTACCCACCCTGCCTCATTCATTTATCTGCGGCCTCCGATCGGACAGTCCCTCTTGGCATCAAAAAAGCCCGGCCCGTAAATCACTCGCCACTTCTAACAAAACGCCTGGGAGTTTGAAGAGACCTTGCGGAGGTCCACTCTTTCCCCTGTTGTTTACCCCGGCCGTCAGCGTGGTAAACAGGCCCCGTGATTCATGGCCGTCATTTTGCTGCATGATAAACTGTTTGTTATCGGCTGTTCTGCCACATCCTGGCCTGGGAATAAGGTGATGGCGATGACGATGGCGTTTTGATGGTCTAGCTAGATCAAAAATGGCACCCGCCTCTTTTATGTGGCTTCGTTGAGGACATCCTTGTATGTGCTTGAAGCTTCAGATCTGGAGTTTTGGGCGATACGTTTGCTAACTTCAGTGGGCGTAGTATTGGTGTAAACATTGTTGCTGAAGTTGGACGAACGTGTGTATTTTCTGCAGACGGGAGTTCATTGTCAAAGGAGAGATGTTTTGGAAATCCTTTTAAACGCCGAACCAGTCAGATCATTATTGGCTGGCTAGTCGGTATTGGCTGGCTAGTCGGGTTATTGGTTTGGTTGTTTGGTGTTTGGTTTGTTGATTAGTCAACACTGTGTGGACCTGAGATTTGTGCAGAAAACATGATATAACTCCGAAATCTGGGTTTCAAATGCAGCTTGGCACGATTGTGTTGACTACCTTCTACAGCTGCAGCAACTGAGCGTAAAGTATGAGGGTTTGTTACACATCTTACAGACTTCTGTGAATTGTATTCATGTTATCGGCTGCTCTCGTGTATTGCCTTATCTTGTCGATGACTTGCAGAGAAGCTAAGCTGAACGAATTGGAATGGAAAAGCAGTCCGGTGTTTCATTTTTTTAGGGGGAAATGCACAGAGAATGGGGAGTAGACGGTATGCGTCTCGGGATAATGTAGCCATGATCCTGAATGTTTGCATGCGAAGCGTTTTACATTAAAAGCCTCGAACTCCCTAACTGGCGTATTGAAACATCAAGCGGGCGTTTAACTCGCGGTCCAGACTTATCGTTACCAGAGTAAACTGATGCCCCGGCGTGAACTAACTGACACGCCCACCAGGATAGCTGATTTACTTTATCCCCAACTCCGGGGAATAATTCTCCCAGTCGCTCTGTAAACGCCAGCCCAAAATAATGCTATCTGTTGGCTAACCACTAGACGTCCAAATAATTCTTTTCGCTCTTACCGGCCCACTAATCAGTACGCTCCGCGTTTGTGGCCCGCTGAAAATGCTGCGATAACGCTTATACGCGGTCACGCGCACGCAAGCACGTGCGCATACCCATCCACCTGTGCAGACATACTGACGTGCCAACGCATAGGCACGCGCGTATGATACGGAAACACACACACACACACACACACACACACACACACACACACACACACACACACACACACACACACACACACACACACGCGCGCGCGCGCACTGACAGAAAACCCATCCGATCAGATTTTTTTTTTTTTTAAGTAGGACACATCGAGACCGCACGTGCACAATTGTTTTAATGACGTAGGCCACGATGGCTGCGCGTTTCATCGCGTCAGAGAGGCGGGCACAGACACTTTACGTGAAACGCCATGCTAATTTGGACGTGGTCTTGCCTCCAAACGAAAAGAGGGAAAGGAGAGAGAGAGAGAGAGAGAGGAGGGGGGGGGGGGGGGGGGGGGAAGAGGATAGGGAGGGGAGGGGGGGGGGTGTTCCTGCTTTCACGACACGACGAATAAGTTCCAGTGACGGAACCCAGACTCGGGTTCCGCAATGATGCTCAGACGCTGTGCGCCTGACGACTAGCAGATCAGAGGAAAGGAGGATGGGCCTGCGAGTCTGATACCATGTGGCAGCAGAGCAGCGGCAGGGAGAAAGCTCAGGCTTGAAGGAGGCGGATGAGGAAGGGGTTGGGGAGGGAGGGGAGGGGGGGGAGGGGGGAGATAAAGAAAGTGCTTCTCAGGAGAAAGTGTCGAGGTGGCCGGAGTGGGTGTAGAAAAACCTGAGCGCGGGGGGGATGGAACATAATTCAGTTGTGAAAATGAAAAAATAATGGGGGTTCATTTGCCAACGAAAAAAAACACGACGACAGTTCCGTCTAGTTACGGCTGTTCGTAGCTCAACCAGCCGCGAAGACCACATCGGGATAGCATTACAGCTCTCGGGTAGACAGACAAAAGAACGACAAAAATGACCATCGTAATATAAAAGATTGATGCGATGATCGAGTGGTTAAGATCCGGTGTTTTGCTATTCACTTTGAAGGGTTATGGGTTCTAGCCTCCTCAGCGTCTAACGGGTGAACGGAAGCAAACATCCCGACAACTTTTCATACCAGTCAGTGTACATTACTGATTCTGATGGACTGGGAATAAAATAGTTCTGAACATAATCAGAGAAGATACGTTTTGATCTGTAGCCCTGAATGACGGAAGCTGAAGTGGATTTTAAACGGGAAGAAGTTGAACTAGGAACTGGAAGATCGTCATATGACACGTAAATAACCCTATAATCCATATCAACATTTAGTGAGTTATGGAAACACTGAATACCCAGCAGACACCAGAGAGGGAGGAGAAGGGCATTTCCTAGTGTCCGCTGTATGTGTCTGTCACTGAAACGCCGTAGTGAAAACTTTGATGATAATACCGTTGTTCATGTGTCCGTCGCTGAAATGCCCTAATAAACAAAATCTTAAATAAATGTTAGCGAACCGCTTAGAGAAACGTAGCCAAACGAGTCACAAGACAAAATACAACGCGTTACGACCTCTTAGGTCTTCTTCAGGTAAGACACAAACGAATAGAACAACGAAAATTCACTTGGCTTTGATCGCTTCAGAGTTCCGCCTGCAGTTGTCTCACTTTGCAACTAGATCTGCCTGATAAACATTCGGATAGCAGCAACATCAGTGTACGTTTGTCTCTATCACGGCTTTTCTACGTTTATTAGTTCTGGCAAAAAGATTTCAATAACCGTGTTTGAAGACTCTTTGGTTCTGAGAATAACAATAATTATAGTAATAATGATAATAACTAATTATTATTGATATTTGTGTTGTTGTTCTCGTTGTCTTTTGTTAATGAACATTCTTTCTGATAGTAGCAACGTCGTTGTTTATTTGTCTGTCACGGTTTCCCCTACACCAATTAGTTGTGGGAATAAAATAATATTAACAACAATAATAATAATGATAGTTATTGTCATTATTATCATCATAATTATTATTATCCTTATTGTTGCTGTTTATGATGATTAAGTTTTTTTTTGATTATGGTGATCACGAGCAACAAAGAGAGAAATGGGACTTGAAAAAAAATAAAACCCGCATGTTTCCCTTAGAGATGCGAAACACACACACGCGCGCGCGCGCGCGCGCGCGCGCACGCACACACACACATAAAGTAGTGCGTGCAACTTGGTTCCCCCCCCCCCTCCCCAGCATCAGCACACACAGTTACCAGTGGTGTTCCTGTAGTTCATCATCTATCAGGGTCTCTGTGATTATTATCACCATTGTCTAAGCCGTCTGAAAGAGAGAGAGAGAGAGAGAGAGAGAGAGAGAGAGAGAGAGAGAGAGAGAGAGAGAGAGAGAGAGAGAGGTGTGAGTGTGTGTGTGTGTGTGTATGTATGCGGAGGAAAAGAGTAGCTTCTGATGTTGCATTTCTGTCTACAGGCACTCGAGAAGGTATACCCCCCCCCCCCCCCCCTCCCCCCTCTCTCTCCCCTGTCCCCACCATCACCCCCCTCCCACCCCCACTCCCTACCCCCACCTCTCTAATTACCTCTTTCCCTCTCTTTCCCTATGTGTGTGTGTGTACGTGTGAGGAAGAGAGACGATACATTTATTAGGCCACGCAGTCCGGGCGGGGGTGCCATGATAGTTGAACATGCCGCTAATCACCCGGAATTCCTTATCTACTGTTTCCCGGCTGCTTCTTTCCCCCTACTGCAGCCAGGGGCTTTCGCGGTCTGGTCTGTGTCCAACTGCCTCACCGTCAGCCGGGACTCCCCGCTCAATGAGTCATAGGTATTGTCAGGTAGTACCCACCTGCAGTGCCTTCCGTGGAGGGGAGGGGAGGGGGAGGGACCGTTGGGCTCATGGAGTTTGAAGCTCGGGCATTCATGGGCGTCACGTGGGCGATACGGGTAATATATGTGTGGGAAGATACTGGGGATGCTTGCCATTTCTCCGCAAAGTGAACTTCTTGTCACACACGTATAGATGAAACTTGATTTCTGAGTCGAGAGCTTTGGTCATCTTTTTGAAATTGTCCCCGGATTCATAAACCTGGGAGATCAGCTGACCAATGGAAACACAGTACAGCGATGTTTCTAGCTGCGACAACGCATTGGTAATGATTATGATCTGGAGTGTGTGTCAAAAGATTGAAAAACAAAAACAAACAAAAAAACAGACAATCATGATCTGGAGTTTGTGTTGAGATTGAACAAAAAACAATTATGATCTGGAGTCTGTGTCAAGATTGAAAAAAAAGATAAAAAATAAACAATATGTATATTGTTTGAACCAGAGTACTATAATAATTTCATTCAGATAGGAAATGTGTACAACGTATAAAAAAAAAGTCACAAAAGTGATCATTGTATTCCACTTTTTGTCTAAACGATGAAGGATAATTTCTTCCCCAGAAGCGTTTCAAATGAAAACTTGTCAATATATGTAGATTTTAAAGTCTGTTACTTTTATTTGGTGGGTTACTGCATGGTTTTGTGTAGAACCTAACACTATCATTAAGAAATAATGTTTTGTAACTACGCCATGCAGTTTCAAGAATTTTTTTTTCTTACTCACAAAAGACTCTAGGCTGTGATACAACATTTATGTCCCCAAATGATATGCTACGTGATTGCTGCGAAGGATAAATATTCAAAATCTGTAGCTCATTTTTAAAAATCAACCCTTAAGATGCAGGTTGTCACGTTAGAAATGGTTTCCACTGAGAAGTATGTAAATATAGGCTCAAAAAGTATGCTAAAAGAAAATGCAGTTTGCAACAGCGATAAATATGAATGTGCCATAAACAAAGAATGATGATATATATTGGATATGGACTTCTGTAAAGCTTTTTTGGAACACGTCTACAAACACTGCAGAGGACAAGTGCTGTGACGGGGAACTGTAGTTAAACAGAAGAGATTAGATTACTAAGCTTTGATGTGAACATTACTGTTGCTAGTATTTTCATGTTTACAAACCACTCAAAGGAATAAAACAGACAACTGTCCATTCTCCGCGTTGTAAAAGAAACCCCTCTGTATCTTATCGTTCGCATGAAATTTGAATTGACATATTATGAGCATTCGTCCGAAAAGTCGAAAAAAAATAATTGTCCATTAAGTATGATTTTAGAGCACGTTTGACGAGTGATATATTTTTGTCTAAACGAGATATATATATATATATATATATATATATATATATATATATATATATATACATGTATGTGTGTGTGTGTGTGTGTGTGTGTGTGTGTGTGTGTGTGTGTGTGTGTGTGGTTGTTAGAGATTATACTTTCACGATTTTCTTCCTTTTTTTTTCTCTTTCTTTCTTTCGTTTTCTTTTCTTTTATGTTGTAGTTAGTTTGTTTTGTTGTCATCTTCCTTTTTGTGTGCAAACATGATGTGTTCGTGCTGTGCGTTGTGATTTGTTCTTTCAATTTCATGATGTATGCTGGTAACAGGAGCCGTTTTAACAAATAAGCCTACGCCAACTGAGTAGAGACAATGTATAAAAGCGAGTGACAGTAATTCCGAGGGTTTGTTGTTGTTGTTGTTGTTGTTGTTGTTGTTTAGCACAAATATATTTCCAAAACATTTCTTATAGGCCTATATGTGTACATCTCTCTCTCTCTCTCTCTCTCTCTCTCTCTCTCTCTCTCTCTCTCTCGCCTATATATATATATATATATATATATATATATATATATAAAAATACCACTAAAATGCCTAATAGAATTCTTAAAATGCTCGACCCCTTGGGGAGCAACATCTGTTCCTGAGGAGAGCCAGCGCTCGAAACAGACCTGTCGATTTTAAAACTACCTTTTACCATTCTGTTTAATATATATATATATATATATATATATATATATATATATATATATATATATATATATATATATATCCATCCCAGTAATGGTTGTTACTTCATGTATCATTAGCATTATTACAGGCGTTTGAACAACTACCGGCATGACAAGAGCTTTGATTAGTCACAGTGACTGCTGCTATAGTATTACACTAATAACGCTCCTTTCGTTTTACCTAATTTCTATGTTTGCTTGATTATTTATCTGTCTATTTTGCCTTGCTAAATAGTTCTTAGAAAACTTTCTGTAGTTTATACTCTTTTACAGGGGCTTCTATCGGTCACAGTGAATGCTGTTATATTATTACGCTTATAACGCTCCTTTTTTTTTTACTTACATGATTTGTTTGTTTATCTCTTTTTCCTTGTCATATTGTCCTGGGAACAACTTTCTGAAACGAATGCCCCAATATGGCCCTTCGCGGTCGGCTGGGCAATAAACAGCAGGAATTCTTCGTTCTTTAGCTGGAACTTGGAGGTCCACATTTGTGGGATTTTTGTGTATGCAACACTTTTTTGTAATCCCATCACAAAGGTAGCCACGTGCCTGTAGGGATGATGGCTAAATACGACACCCCAGTATGCTTGTGAATTATTTTTTGTGTTATCCATTCCACTAGAGTGTAATGGGACTGCTCTTTCTTCTCCGAAAGGTGAAATGGGATTTAAGGTGCATGCAGACTTTTGTTTTCTTTCATTCCTTTTCTTTCGGTTTTTTTTTTTCCCTTTTTTTCTTTTTTTTTTTTTTTTTCTTTTTTTTCTCTCTCTCATTTACATTCTAGCACTACGTCAGGCTGGGGGGGGGGGGGGGGGGGGGGGGGGGGGTGTAATCGTTTAAATAATGGCTTACTTGACTGCAAATACTTACACATATCGATTTTAATTCTCCCCTTTCTTGATAGTGCAAAAAACTTCCACAAAACAAAGCTGGAGCGGTGTCGTGGGTGGGGGAATACAAATGTATTACCGCTGCTGGTAATAGTTAAAGCTGCCATACATCTGTCTATCTACTGCAGCTTTCTTCTCTGCATGTTCCCATGTTTAAGAACGTGGTTATCGTTCTTGCTGCCAGTGACAGTCAGAGAAGTGACAGTGCCTCAAAACTTTCTGTCCTTCATCTCCACCATTTCCCCCTGTCCTGTTGATGTTGCCGATCGTCGTCATCATCGTCAAGAGTGACGCTGTGTGCAGGTGAAGGTGTGGTTCCAGAACAGAAGGATGAAGTGAGACACGCCCAACAACGCGCCAAGGCTCAAGGTCAGACAGGCGGCGACCCTGACCTTGGTGAGGACAACACCCAAGGGGACTCTCAACTCAGAAGAAGGAAGAGAGACAGGCCGGTATCAACGACGGTGGCCCGGACACCGACACAGCGGAGCCCCTGTCCGTCGGCAACTGCGAAGACGTCACCTCAGCTTCGCGTGACGTCATGGAGTGCTCTGTGTCACCCGAATCCGGGAACTGTGACGTGACTGCTGTTGATCTCAGCACGGCGGACGTGACGCCCAATGACGGGGGGATGTTGCGTTACGACCTGCGGGACTCGGTGTCGGAGCCCAGCGACAGCGACAGCGAGTGTCTGGACGTGTGAAAGAAAAACAAACAAAAAGTGTCTCGTTTGAACGTCTCAGCTGCACGATTAACAG
>JADBJO010000464.1:332500-335000 GCA_016801955.1 Conus betulinus | reverse complement strand
TTGAATGTTAATACTTAAGCAGTATTACGGCTAATAAGGAGAAAAAAAAAACCCAAACTGTTCATTGAAAAAAAAAACCTGATGCGCTACCATTATGTTCAATTTCAATCAAAAAGAAGTAGCTTATATACAGTAACCATCGCTGTTTCAATTCCTGTTTTCTACCGTTGATTGAAAATCACACCTCTTCTGTTTTCATGCCTATGTTTCATCTGACTAAAAGGTATCTGTACTGAAGGCTTTTACCCTCTGGACTTCGCATTCATAAATGAAAATCTCTGACGGAGAGTAACATTAAATCCATCGGTCTGTCAGTGCTAACATTTCAAACAGCTCAAAAGTGCAAGATTTTCACAAATCGAAATTTTGGTTCGATCTTTATAGTATGTAATGATCTTTATAATGATTGCTTGTGGCAAGGTGATGTGCGTCATTTATTTTCACACGGTTAGTGTTGTTTATGTAATCTGGTGGCGAATCATCACGCGTAATGACTGACGCTACGTGCACGGGTTGGCTTTCTCTGCTTTAGACAAGTCACTGCATCTCCTTAACATGAGCTTGGCCGTCTCATGTTCCCAGTTTCTCCATCTTCAACCCCCCCCCCCCCCCCCCCCCCCACCCCTCTCCCCTTAAGTCCAAATCTTTGCCAAGTCATTACTATGAAGACAGTTGAGTTGTTGGCCTGCGCTTGTTTCCCCCCACTGTTAGATTGTTCGTCTTTGTATTTGTCGGACTCCACTATTAGATTGTTCGTCTTTATATTTGTCTGACTTAATTCAAGTTTAAAAGGCTGTGCCAGTCTTGAATAAAAGTACTCTGTGTTAGGTTTTCTTATGGGAGCAAAAGTTACCCTACTTGTTTATTAAATACTTTTGGGTAACGTTCATGTAATGAAGACAGGCAGAAAGGCTATTGTACACATTTCTGTAACTCGGAGATATGTGTGTGTGTGTGTGTGTGTGTGTGTGTGTGTTTTTTAACACGCTGTGTAACAAGTACTTGCTTGTCAACATCCCCCTTCACCACATTCCCTGGTTCACTGCTTTGTTTTAAGTGGTTGTTGTGTTTATTGTCTTTGTTCTTGTTGTTTATCATTAATACACTTGCAAGGATAGAGTTTAGCTATGCTGCTATGATGAACTGATGTGGATAATCATATGTTGTCTGTTGTTGTTTTTCTTGTTTTCCATGATTGGAGTTTGCTTTCTCACGTGGTAATACCCCTAACACAGACCTTGGTATTTGGCTGGGGGGTTGTGAAACGAAGTGAAAACTACCAGAGGTGGACGGTAGACCATCGTTGTCATTACCGGGTATTCTGATCAAATTCATCCACGAGTGAGTGAAACACGACCAAGCTAAGACATAAAAGTGGTTCTATTTTAAAACAGGTTGTTCAGTGGACATCATAACTATGTTTTCTGTGAATATTTCTTGTTCTATTTAACACTATCTTCTGCAAGTTCTACTTTTAAAAAAATGATAAATCATTCTTATGTGTTGACGACAGATTTTTTTTTTTTCTGTTTGGTTTCGGGCTGCTTATGGTTTCAAGGACCACCACCTGTGTGTGTGTGTGTGTGTGTGTGTGTGTGTGTGTGTGTGTGTGTGTGTGTGTGCGCGCGCGCGCGCGCACGCGCACGCGCGCCTTTGTGTGTGTGTCTGTGTTTTACGTTCCTTAACTGGCCAGAAAGTTTTTTTTTTTTTTTTTCCCAGTCTAATCCTGATTTTTTTCTTCTTCTGTTTTCCCCTGCAGCTCTTTCTGTGAAGAAAAAGTGGCTTCCTTTATGTACAGGCCAATTCAACAAAAAACTGAAAGTGTGTCTGGGTTTGTTGTTGCTGTAATGCCTATGACGGAAGGCGTGTGTTTCTTTCTTTCTTTCTTTCTTTTAACCTGCTCTTGTGTCCCTGCACTACTACTGTTCATTCCGTCAGTGTTTCATTCTCCTCGCCAAATGTTCGGACCAAGTCTAGTGCATCTATCAATTTAACAGGTGTAGAATGAATTACAATGTAAATGCACATGTCACGTGACAAGCACTCTGTACACTTAAATAATGTGGACGGCGCAGCCACAATTTGAGTCCCATTACCGTGACATGGACACTCCAAACTTGCTATGCAACACTTTTAACTGTTGCACGCTATCTGCATGCGAAAAAAAATTGTATTGTCATTTTCGTAAACAAGTCAGGCATCAAACTTGCACATGCTGACTTTTAAGACTGGAGTTTGATACAGCACTGCGGCTAACGTCGGTGTCTTGAAATCTGCATATAACACTGAAAGTCACGTCATCCAAACGAAAGCTCCAAACACTTGCTTTCTTCCTCTTCTTTTTTTTTTTTTTTTTTTTTTTTTTTTTTAATACGACATTTTTACGTTTAATGGTCACAACGGGACAAGGTGATTTATTTTGAAATGCATGTATACTTGGGCCCACTGTTTGTCCACGCTAACTAGAATTGTGTCATTTTGAAGAAAGCTTTTGATATGA
>JADBJO010000464.1:320000-327500 GCA_016801955.1 Conus betulinus | reverse complement strand
GGGGGGGGGGGGGGGGTGGGGGGGGGGGGGCAAGGGGAGAGATTTTTGGCTGTGTGGTTCTGTGTAAGGGGGGAGGGGGGGTTTATACGTAGGACAAATGAAGTGTGTGTGTGTGTGTGTGTGTGTGTGTGTGTGTGTGTGTGTGCATGCGTGTGAGCGCGCGTGCGTGCGTGTGTGTATGTATGTGTGCATGTGTGTGTTCGAGTGTGCGTGTATGTGCACGCGCGCGCGTATGCAGCCACACGCATCTATATGTATCCACACTCCTGCTGAATTTTCTTAATTTGATTTTATGAGGCCTTTTTCGATCAACCGTTTGTATGTTTGTTTGGGGGGGGGGGGGGGGGGGGGGGGGGGGGTTTGATGCGTTTTACAGTTATATGCAGATTTCTCCGCAATAATGGTCTGTAACAATTATTGATTCATAATTATGCTGATGAAAGAAACATCGACTGATACTTGATGCAATCATTGCAATACATACGAATATAGGTTACATCCAAATGAGATCAGATTATTTCCTATCAGTTCTATGGAACAGAAGAGCAGAATCTTGTCCTACATGAAGGGCTTACCACATGACTTGACAATCATGAAAATCTGAATTCATTGTTCATGGTGAATTAAAGCAAATGAATCCATGTAAAAAAGCGAAACATTGAATGGCCTTACATGTTCTTGCAGTAACAATTACCAGAAGTATACGAATACATAAAAAAAAGTTACAGTTGTGGCCCATAACATCAAATGAATAACGCCAATAATCGAAGAAAAAAAAAGTATGAAAGGCTCGCTTCGAAACAAATTAGCCTTAAGGGCGTTGAGTCTACAAAATGACAAAGTTAATCAACGATGAACATTTTCAGCCTTGCACTTAAACTTTACGATCTCCATTCATTTGCGTCACGCATCCCAGAGACACGGTGGGTGGGGGGAGGGGAGGGGAGGGAGAGAGAGAGAGAGAGAGAGAGAGAGAGAGAGAGAGAGAGAGAGAGAGAGAGAGAGAGAAGGCAGGCAGACAGACAGACAGAAACCATCGATGGAAGACTGTCACTGAAACGAATGTTCGACGATTCTAATTTAGTATTTCAACAACAGTTTTCAGTTTCTTCCCAGTTAGCAACGTCTGTATAGCAAGCAAGCAAGCAAACAACAGCAACACATCACGGCGATTTCCTATTTTAAAACAACATAGCGAGCAAAGACTGCTGCAAGGTAGGCAACAACGCTGCTATAGGTTCCAGTCACAAGTGCAGATTAAACACAAGTGACACCTATTCCTTACTGCACTCGTTGAGTCAAAACTGCATACAACATCAATACTAGAACGAACCTCCAAAATACATAAATAAACATGAAATAAAATCTGGAAAGCTCATTTATTTAGACATTTTGTTTACGACTCTGCGACTCTTGAATCAGATTTTCCCTAGCAAGTAGAGCTCAAGTGCCCTCAGTTCAGTTCAGTAGTTTTTTTAACGTCTTTTCATCACAAGATGATCTTAGACCTTTTTAAACTGCAATATACATTCCATTGTACTATTAGCACCCCCCCCCCCCCCCCCCAAAAAAAAAAAAAAAAAAAAAAATCACTATTAACACACATATCTCAAATGTCTTTTTTCACAATAGTTTTGCAACTAGGGACTGAGCAATAACCAAAGCAATATAAAAAAAAGCAAGGGTTATTTACCACACTATCAACATTGTCAGAATTATTTATAAAAATATTCTTCTCCTTATAAGCTGGGGTTAGTATAGGGCATTCAAATAAAAGATGACGAATTGAGATATTCTCCTGACATATACACGCTATACCTCGTGAATATTTTGTATTCCATGTATTTAACCGTAATTTATTAATCAATCTGGCTAGATACCTTGGACATGATGGCAGGACAAATAATTTCTCATTAAAATGTTTCTTCCGCATATTCTTTTCCAATCGCTGGATCAATTCATGCGGAGAAAAATTTAAGACTTTGTTGAAGGGTGTTTCAAAAATTGCACAAGCTCCCTGCTTTGCCAATTTGTCTGCTAATTCATTCCCTTTTAAGCCACAATGTGAAGGAACCCAGCAAAAATCAACTGCAATACCTCGGGAAAGTAAACAATGTAATAGATGCTTAATTTCAAAAAGAAAATCAGTTCTAATTTAGAGTTCCAGTGCTTTAAATGATTGTAAAACTGATTTTGAATCAACACAAAATAACACACTATAAAATGATACTGGTGGCGTGTCATTTAAGATGTAATTCAGAGCTTTCATAATTGCATATAGCTCTGATGTATAAATTGAAAATTCTCTGCCTAGATAGAAAGACTTTTGCACATTTTAGGATAGTATAGTGAATCCAGCACCACTGTCAGACGTTTCCATCATTGAACCATCTGTAAATACTTTTAAATGATTTGGATAAGTCTTTTCGAGATGTTCTCGAACTTCATACTAGAATATCTACATTGTCATCTTTCTTCAAAGTAGTATATTCATCATCAGTTTTTGCGTTGAGATGCTCCCATGGGGGCATTTGAGGAACAAGTGCCCTCTCGATCGCTTCCTTCCCCCTTTTGTATGTAAATTTCAGATCATTTTGTTCAGATCACAGTGAATCATGTCGTGGCTGCCATCCTCCCTTTCATTGGTTCATGCCCTGATGTGGCCTCCGTGGTCGGCTGGACCATAAACATTAAGGTTTGACTCGTCTTCGTTTACACATGGGTCGAAAAATGAGTCGAAAAGACAACACGGCTTCTCCTGTTTCACAACTTTCATGTAAATACACACACGACCACACTGATCAGATTGTAATGGGCGCTAATTTCACTGGGGGTGGGACACACACACACACACACACACACACACACACACACAGATAAGTCATGATAGGTCTGTTATGCTAAGGCAAAAAAAAGAAAGGAAAGAAAAAAAAAAAAAGGTGGAAAAAAAAAGTAAAAACAAACAAACAAAAGAAATAAATGAACCACAATCCATTCTTCACCACCTACAGCCACAAACAGACTCATGTCCACCAACTAGCCAAATGAGATTTCCCGACAGACCATTCGACGGGCGGTCGATCCTTTTAACCCCCGTGTGGACAAAGACGAGCGAGCAGACGATTGACGTACCGATAGCTTCCATTTCCCCATGACATCACTGTGCATTGCCGTCTGCGCATGCGCCGCAGATCCAAGCAGACGATTCCTGAGGCGTGCAAGTTGGCGACAACATCCCGCTGAGCTGAGCTTTTCATGGCGATTACCGTTTACGTTGGCTGACCTCTTTAGTTCCCAGCTGTTGTCGTTGACCGATGCTTCCCTCTGATGTAAGCATGACTGGCAGTCTGTGCGCAAGACATGAGGTAGGTCATCTGTCTTGGAAACTTACGATAAGGGAGTGATCTAGATCTAGAGTTTCAGCGTACTGTTGGTATAAATGGTAAACGATGAGAATGTCTGGTTTGTTAATTTCAATTTATTTGATTGATTTATTTGTTTACTTTTGCCTTTTTGTTTTATGTCATTGCTTGGTTTCTTTTCACATTTGTTTTGTTTGTTTGTTTGTTTTGTTTGCCTTTATTTGGTTGTTGTTTGGTCATCGCGTTAAAGCTTTGTTTGTTTTACTCCTAACATAATGTAACTTTAACTTTTAAGTTCAACACTGCCTATTTTAGTGTTCTTAATCCAAAGACGTTTCCCAACTTCACATTTTCATGCATTCGCAGTGCTACTAGTGCTGATTGTGAAAGACATGGCACAGTTTCCTTCCATCAAATATTAGTTCGACATTGCAATAGTCGACAATTAGATATGTATTCTGAGTTATATGTTGGAGACAATAAGATATGCGGGTTGATGGTAGTAAGGTTTAACCAGAACGATCAAACCCATTGGAAATTCATGTACTTAATTAAGAAATAGCCCATTACTTCAAATACTTCATTGCTGCAGACAGACTGATTCTAGGAATCTTTTCTTGACTGAGGTAGTTGTGGATGCTTATGTAGGTTTTACTGAAAATGTTTCTCTCTCTCTCTCTCTCTCTCTCTCTCTCTCTCTCTCTCTCTCTCTCTCTCTCTCTGAGTCGCCCACACCTTCTCTTTACTTTCCTCACACATTGCAGATGTCTCATTACTTCATCACTTTATTCAATACATTTAAAAGAAAAATCAAAATGTAGAAGGCGGTAACTTTAAATTCAGACTGATCTTACGGCAATTTATTTTCAGAATCTTGAACATATTTCTCTCTCTGTTAACTTTTTACAAATAAAAAGTTATAATGACCAGCAGCTCTATCCATTCGAGCAGTTTATAGCTCAACGTGATTTGATATGAACTTCTAGCCTTCCAAATAGGGTTTCAGTGAAAACATCACATGCAACAGAAGCCAGCGATATGGCTCTCTATGGCCTGATTATATTGTTTCCATCAGAAGTCCATAGTTTGACTTACAAACATTGTCGCCACCTCCCTCTGTTTGTTTGGTTGAAGCACTTGCGCTGTCAAAGTGTGAATTGGGCACACACCTGCAGTTGATGGAGATGGTCACAGGGAGATAACCCCCTGCTGTGCTGGCCGAGGAAGGGAGATAACAGGCACTTTACTTACGGCAGGTGTGAGTTGTCAGGGAAGGGGTCGAGGTGTTATTCTATATGATCGATGCACCTCCTTGCAATGGCTGCCAGACACCGGCGAAGATCGATGTTCCGGGGGGTGATTGTTTGTACAGAGGTAACGTGCACTGTCAGCAACCGTTAATTGCATTCAGAAACCTTAATGTTTTGCTGCAAAGGAATGAGCTGAGATTCGTTTTCGGTTGTTCACTTGTGTTTTTCTTTTTCTTTTCCCTTAACTGTGTGTTTCTTGCGATAAAGAGGGAGAAAGGATAAAAGCGTGTGGGTGTGCGGAGTTTGCACTCACTCACCGACAGATAAATGGTTTATTTGAGTCATCCCATTTTTTTATACAGTTGTGTTTTGTGCCAAGTGAAGGAGTGGAGGGTAGAAATCATTCATATCAAAGGAATGCGAGCGCGATAGATTTGGCATGACGATTACTCTCTCCGACATCCCTCTCCATCCCCACATCTCACATCTCTCTCTCTCTCTCTCTCTCTCTCTCTCTCTCTCTCTGTGTGTGCTAATATTACAAACATTCTGACCACTTTGGATCGAGTATTCTATAAGCATCGGGGAAAAGAAGCGTTTCCAGTCTATTCATGTTAAGCGTTTGGGGCGTGTTGAGCTCTCTCTCTCTCTCTCTCTCTCTCTCTCTCTCTCTCTCTCTCTCTCTCTTATTCATTCTTCTTTGCATTACTCTGTGCCACAGCGGTTTGGGGAAGGGTCTCTCTCTTTCGACCCGCTCTTAAAAAGAGAGAGAGGGGAGTTTGGGGTACTGGAGGAGAAGCAGGGGTTAGAAACTCAAAGAAAATTGGTTTCGACCAAGCTTTAAGTAAAATACGGTGTAACATCTGTAAACATTGACAGACAGACAGACAAAAAGGGGATTGGGTGGGGTGGGAGAATGGGGGGTGGGGGTGGGGGGAGCAGAGGATGGAAACTCAAAATGGTTTTCAGCACGTTCAAAATGTAGTTTCGACTAAGCTGTGATTAGAATACTGTGTAAAATCTGTAAACATCAAGTCAGCAACACGGATAGTTTTGAAGAACATAATCCTCTCCAAAACCATAGCACTCAGCAGAACGGGCTAGACATTAAAAGTGCGTGCGGGCCAGTGATTAGCGGCACGGCTGCACGGCAGGAGCGCCAAGGCAAAGCAGCCTGATGTTCAGCGTCTGTCGACACACGATAGAGAGAGTAACGCTCGCTGGTCACGCCTAAAGGCTGCGTTCAGAGAGAAATCCGAAAGACTCATTACCGCGATGAGACGTGTGAGAGGGCTTATCTTTTCCCCCTGCTGTGCGATATGTCTCTGATCTCTGGCTTCCAGCCTGCTGTGAGAGCTCTCCGCTGGAGGGCCCGGCCGGTAGGTTTGTCTGACGGGTCCGCAAATAGTGCGCGCTGTAATCGTTCCGGCACTTCTCCGAGTGTACTAAACCTATACTCGGCGCTTTGGCGATAGGGCTGCAGCCGAACAGGCTGTTTTCATCACGTTCTTAGTTCCCTTATAAAGAGCAATACTAAAAAAAAAAAAAAAAAAGAAAAAAAAAAAAAAAAGAGACTGAAAGAAGTTAAACAGAAATCTCTCTCTCTCTCTCTCTCTCTCTCTCTCTCTCTCTCTCTCTCTCTCTCTCTCTCTCTCTTGTCTCTCTCTCTCTCTGTCTCTCTTGTCTATTTGTTCACCTCTGTCTGGCTGGATCTTGTCTATCTCTCACCTCTCTCTCTCTCTCTCTCTCTCTCTCTCTCTCTCTCTCTCTCTCTCTGTCTGTCTCCCCCCCCCCCCCGCTCTCACTCTCCCTCCTCTTACACTCCCTCCCCTGTCTCTCTTTCTCTTTTTCTCACAGTCCCTCCGGACCCCTCCATTATTGCTTGTAATTCAGTAAAGCCCCCTTTCACAGATGGAAACAATTGGTCTGTGGTTCATCATTGTTGTGCTCCCGCGGCCTTGGTAGGCTCTGGTCGAATGGAAACATTAACATAAACCCGGTTTTTTTTTTAAAAAAATCAGTTGAATCGACAGAAGGAGACATTTGAATTAGCAAAAACTGTGTTGAAATGCTGCTTGATTTGCGTTCCCGAGGGCAGTCAATCATAAAGCCTTTGACACACAACAGCACACAATAGAATTGAATTTGTGCCTTACAGTGTTTGTTTGATTCCTTAAAGGAGCAATCGTTCAATTTTCTTGCTCTCGCATTGTGTTGTTTCAGATATATTGAATAGTTTTACTGCTAATGAGGAATTCAAGTGAGCTGCAGACGTGCTTTAATACACACGGAGGATCGGCAGTGCAGTGGTTTTTTTTTTTGTTTGTTTGTTTTGTTTTGTTTGTGGTTTTACTTTTAAAGTTGTCAAGCAAATCAGTAGGCCATGTTGCGAGGGAAAACATCTTTTATTCCATGCAATTTTTTTTTACATCATCTTGGACAGCGTCAGTTTCCCGCAGCTTTGTCCAACAAAATCCTGCTTTCTCTTCAGCATTCGGAATTTCCTTTTCCGACTCGTTCAGGTGATCATACGTTTATTTCGCTGATGTTTCTGCAGATTAAGGTTGCACATCGAAGTGCAGAGGGGCCCGGGGAAAAGCTGATGTTTAGGGACGAGTCTGCCAGAAGAACGTGAGAGGCAAGAGGACACATCTGTCGTGGTGTCAGGCCGCTATCACGCCGCTGCACTGGCACCGTGTTAGTTTACAGATGTCCTGACACTGAGTGCCCGCCCCACCACAAACCACTTTCTCTGGCACCACTTTCCGCTCCCGCATTCGATGGGTGCAGGCTGAAGACAAGGGAGACGATTCCTGCCCCACACTGATGCATCGGCAAGGGTTACTGGCCTTCCATGACACACTGAACTACGATGCCGATGAATAAAC
>JADBJO010000464.1:255000-310000 GCA_016801955.1 Conus betulinus | reverse complement strand
AAGACTACTGAAATGAAAATAATAGCAATTATGATTATAATGATAATAGTGATGATGATAATATGTATTGATGAAGGGGTAGGGAACAATGATTAAACAAAACAGTGTAGAATAAGAAAGAGAGAAGAGAGAGAGAGAGAGAGAGAGAGAGAGAGAAGGTGGGAGAACGAGGGGGGGGTGGGGGGGGGGGGGGGGGGGGGGGGGGGGTGCAAGTGACACACATGTGACTAAGGAAGGTCGAATTTGAAAAAAAAAAATGTCGCTTTTGGTTAGGTGAGGACCAGTTTAAGGTTAGGGGGACGTGCACAAGATAAAACTTCATAAAATTCGGTTCTCAGATTGGGTTCTGGAAAATGAGCGGAGATTTCGAGAGGGAATATGGCCTACGTGAAGATACACCGGGAAAGAGTCGGAAAACGAGTGTCAGCAGATACTTGAGATTTTGACCGAACATCTGGGAAAAAATAGTTATTAGTGACGTTCCTTAGGAGAAGCATGTTCATGCTTACTAGCTCGAACATTACAAAAAATGTTTGAAGTTTTTGTTTGTTTGGTTTGTTTTGGTTTTGTCTCACATGAAGCCACAATAATCAAAACTTGGAGAGCTGGAACTTGGAGGCATAGACAGTTTTGGTTGTGTGCGTGTGTGTGTGTGTGTGCGCGCGCGCGCGCGCTTGAGTGCATGCGCGCTCGCACGCGCGTACACGCGCTCATACATGCTCGCGCGAGAGATAGGGGGGATTGTATTGCTCAAGGGTAACGATTTTTGGCAGTGCCTGTAGTCTTCCAATCGAACCTTGCCTTTTTATTGTGTTCTGCTTATACATGGCATCGAGTAAGACCACAGGATGGTAACAACAAAGAGAATAAAGCAATAAGGATAATAGTAATAACGATAACAATCAAAACGATGATGATGGCAATGGTGATAATTAATACTGATGAAGGGATAGGAAAAGAGAGATTAAACAAAACATGGTAGAATAAGAGCGAGCGAGCGAGAGAGAGAGAGAGAGAGAGAGAGAGAGAGAGGGTGGGGGGGGAGGGGGAGTGAGGCAGGGGCAAGTGACACACTGTTAGGACAGCAAGTTTGAACATTTTGTGTTTTCAGAGATGTCTGAAAGCTAGAGGAGAGGCAAAGTGGTCAATATTGGTACAGAAAGAAAGAAAGAAAGCAGCAAGGAAAAGACACTTATTCCTTACAAGCGCAGATTTATGCCATAATCATGGGAGGTCACACTTAACACGTATCAAGAACAGCGGGAAAAGAATAACGTTCATGAAGTTAGTTTTTGCTTACGATTAAGGTTAGGTTCCGTCTGGGTTACGGTGATGATCAGGTTAAAATTAGGCGGACGCGCAGAGATAAAGTTAAATGAAATTCAGTTCTTGCGAGGAGTTCTGAAGAAACTCTCTAGCGGAGTGTAGACTACACGGCAAGAATGTTGCGAAGATACGATTTTGACTGAACTTCTTGGGAAAATTGCTTATTAGTGAAGTTCCATTTGGAGAAGCTGTGCAGGTCCATGCTTTCTCGAACGAACTTTGACACAGAATTTTAAAGTGCCTTTTTCTGAATAGTCTGCCTCATATGAGACATTTTGAGGACTGCCTGAGAGAAGAGAAATGCAATAATCAAAGTTTGAAAAAAAACAAAGGCACAGATGCGCGCGCGCGCATTTGTATGTAGGAGGATTTAATGGTCAGAAAAAGCCGGATGCTGTGATTCTACGTAGATTGAAGCTTGCTAATTCGCAGATGTTTGAAACTGTGTTTTCACTGACAAAGTGTTAGTGATCGGGATACCAAGACTTCTAGCTTCTGCAGAAAATTCATAACAGAGTTGTCCAAAGAAATGGAAAATATAACAGATGTAAGACCCATAGCGTGATTGCCATAGGGACAGTGAACTGTCAAAGGCTTGCCGTGTGGAGGGTACAATATCATGAAAGACGGAACCTATCCTTCTCCTGCCGCCGTCTCAACCTTCCCAGACATGAAGCAGGTACCCGTTCACTGTTGAGCGGATGGGGAAAGGTTTACAAGCTGTAGAAATTCGACTCCTCGAGTTTCGAACTACAAAGTAGACAAACTGGAGAAGGTTGTTTATTTTTTTTTTATCTGATTAGCAATGATTCTGTTTTGTCGTCATTTCACTTTAGCTTGTTTAATGTCACGTCTTCCATGCTGTGTAAAAGAAAGGGAGAGGAGGAAGAAAAGCTGACAACAAATCTTAGAGATCACGTCAGCAAATTCTAGGGGCAGGAAGATCCTGACCGACAAATTTGAAAGAACAGAAATGGATAGAGAGACAGGGAGACAGATTAGAGTCACAAAGACAAAACTAAAGATCCAGGGGGTAAGGGCGGGGAGGGGTGGTAGATTTCTGTCTCCTCAGCTCCGCACCCAATCCACCACCCTTTTCCGCAACCACACACAAACACACATATGGAGAGAGACAGAGAGAGACAGAGACACAGAGAGGGGATTTCACAGCCAGGAAAGGGTGAGAGGACGAAGGGGAGGTAAGAAGCGGATGGAGACGCAATTAATAAAACGCAAATATTTTTTTTCCGGATTGTCAAACTTCCTTTGTGAGAGAGACCGTTAGTGTTGGGGGGAAATATTTAGAGGAAGAGTGCCGCAACCCGCACACGAATTATTGATAAATATTTTGTGGCTGCAGGTTTAATTCGTGGTGGAGTGCTTCTGTGTTTTTGGAACCGATGTACAATCCTCCTCACCAGTGGGGCTGTCCGTCTCCATCTCAAACAAAAACAAAACAAAAGAACACACACACACACACACACACAGAGAGAGAGAGAGAGAGAGAGAGAGAGAGAGAGAGAGAGAGAGAGAGAGAGAGAGAGAGAGAGTTTTCCCGCGTTTCGTCTCGTTCTTCTTTGTGACTTCATCAACATTCGTTCTCTCTCTCTCTCTCTCTCTCTCTCTCTCCCTTGTCAAACACACTATAAAGTGTCGGTTGAGAGAGAGAGAGAGAGAGGGAGAGAGAGTGAGTTTGTCCACGTTTCTTCTCGTTACTTTTCTTTGTGATTTCATTGACATTCTCTCTGTCTCTCTCTCTCTCTTCCACACCCCCCCCCCCCCCCCCCCCCCTGTCCCCCCTGTCTTTCCCTGGAATGGATTCAAAATGACGTCGGTTTGCTTGCACGAGAGACGATATACGCATATACAGGCACACACACACTCTCTCTCTTCTCTCTCTCACACAACAGTCACACGCACGCTCTCTCTCTCTCTCTCTCTGCCAAACACTGTAAAGTGTGAGATGAGATGAGATGAGAGAGAGAGAGAGAGAGAGAGAGAGAGAGAGAGAGAGAGAGAGAGAGTGTGTGTGTGTGTGTGTGGTGTGTGTGTGTGTGTGTGTGTGTGTGCCATTTCTCGTACAAGTAAACCGACGCCGTTCTTAAGCATTCCATTTAACTATTATCACTGTCGTCCCTAGTGCCGGTAGTTCACAAGATTACCGGTGTTATGTCGTAAAAGGGTGACCCGCCACAAAACACTCTGCTGATACGTTAGCTGGCATCCTCTGAAGTGCTTGTTTTCATTCATTAAAGTAACTATCATTAACTCTGTCCCGAAACTGTGAGAAACCCCCCCGTCTGGGTGTGGTAGACCATTCTCTCATTCCCGCATTACCCCTCCTTCCTTCTCTCCCACACTGTGTCCTTCCTCGGCGCACACGTTTCTGGCCTACGTGCGGGACACTGAGAGAGAGAAACGGAATCGGAGATGGGGTGTTCCAGACCCTCCGCCGACGTGAAGATGTAGGTGGCAGGATGCTGGATAGAGGGGGCGTGTGATTACGATAGGTCTCATACGATAGGGCGCACTCACCATTTACACCCACACTTGCAAGCTGCAGAGAGGTAGACCAGGGAAATGGAGGGGGGGGGGGGGGGGGGGGGGGGGGGGCGGGGGGGGGGGGGGGGGGAGGAAGAGGGGTGGGAGTCTTCCGTTAGCGCAGGATGGGAGCCGGCCATGGATTTCGGAAGGGGCGGGGTGAGGGAGGGAGGTATGGTGAGGAAAGAGGGGAGTGGTATGAGGACAAATAGTTGCCATCAACTTGCCACCAACTCCAAAAACTACCACACCACCACAGGATAGCGAGAGAAGGAGAGGGGGGTAAGGAAAAGGGTAAGTTGATGGTAGTCTGAGACTAAGGCGCCGAGCGCCAGGACCCAGGGTGGGAGGTGAACGATGATGTTAGGCACCCTACGCTCGTGGACCAGGGGGTGGTTCGGTTGGTTTATGACGTGTTTACAGGCGTCACTGTCGCCTGGTGGTATTGAGAAAGCATGCCATCAGGGCCCCATTATCGTTTCACAGAAAGACCGAGAGAGAGGGAGAGAGAGAGAGAGAGAGAGAGAGAGAGAGAGAGCAGTGTGAAGGCGTGGGAGGGGCGGGTTGTTGGGCCACGATAGTGGTGTCAGAAAGGCTTCATGTGGCATGCTGTAAACCACGGAATAGCTTTGCACTGATTTGCCGCGGGGCAACACTGTTAGCAACGTCAACCATCGCCAGTCAGTCCCCTGCACACCTACCTGTTTCTTAATGAAATTCGCTGTATACGAAGCGATTTTTTTTTTTTTTTTGTCATTTCTTTGTGATCACACACACACACACACACACACACACACAAAAACCCACGGGGTCTAACACTGGTTAAAATTATTAAATCATTTTGAATATAGCCAGACTTCGTTGTCTCAAACAGGTTTTCAGCTCGGATATAACAAACGCAGCAATACATTTTGCCTTTGCCAAAGGCAGCGCCGGCCTTTGCTAGTCTCAAAATCACCTTCCTTCCAGAGGTCTATCGCTTCATACGGTGCTGCCCAGATAACAGTACTTATGCACGGTCTTGATCTCCGTTTTGTTGATGAGAACAAATGGTGGAGGTCTGGCGGCCTGTTGAAACGTGGGTTAGTCTAGCAGACACTGACTGTGAGACCAAAGTGTTTGCAGGTTGTTGCAAAGCGGTCTGTTCTGCACTAGATGTTCTTGCGGAGGTGCGCAGCCAGTGCACAGACATCTGCAGACTGGAACTCAACCAGAATGGCTTCAGTCTCGTTCTGGCCCATTTATAACATAGAGCTCCGGATACAAGTCCAATGTGTGTTGTTCCAGTATCTGGGAATGCGTGACTTACTAATATTAGGAGAGTACCCTCAGCCATAGTATCTATCTATCCATCTATATGTTGTTTTCTCTCTTTCTACGTAGCTGGCCAGTGTTATATATGAGTATGCAAGATCAAAAGATGTTAAAGATTAGTATCAGTTGGCCGCTTTTGATAATCAACAGTTTATCCAGTGATTATGTAAGTACTTCTATCCAACTTATTAGTAATGGCCCAAGTAAACAAAAAGCAACAAACGTCAAAACAAACTCTTTTCCAAGCTGACTGCACATAACAGCCAAAAAACTGTTTTCTGGTACAATGGACTGTGTGCTGACCACCCCGTTTTCACCACTCAACAGAATAGTGCCCATATTGCTATCAAAGAAACTGGACAAATCATGAATGCTTCAAATATCATCTCAACATTTGTCTTGGGTTAATTCTGAAGTGAGCAAATGTCTTCTTTCATTGATTGACTTGTATAACGAGCTAACAATATTGGGAGGGTTACACATCAGGCAGTGATCGTTTTTAGTAAGGAAGAATACATTTTGTATATTTTAAATACAAATGTTTACTGCTTATGTAGTATTGCATTTATGTTTGTCTTTACTTGAACCGAGGTTCACGATTGTCATGTCATTCAATGCTTTTATATTTATTGATGTTGATGGCTATAAGGTAGTCTCATCTACTTCACTGGCACTAGCTGATGTAAATGAGTTAGTGGTAGTTTGTCTGTCATCCCTCCCTCCCTCACCCCCACTCATTCCCTTCCTCGCTGTTCTTTCTGTATTTCTCAATCCTTTTCTCTCCTTCTCTCTGTTCGTATGTATGTGTGCGAGCAAATGCCTTTGATAGCACTTACAGTGTTTTCAAAATTGCCTTACCTTTGTTGCTTATGAACTATAATTATCAAGCATTTAGATATGGGGACCAATATACACTGGGCTGTTACACCCAACATGTAAATCCTAAAATCATAGTTCTGAAGTCGGGACCAGAAGCATCATGACAACTCTTTTCTCGAGAGGCTTTCTAGAGTGGATTTGTCACAACTCATTGGAACCGCATGTGGCATCCAAAGTAACAAAACCAGGTATGGCATCATGTGAAGCAGACTGAGAGGTCGTGGGTTCAAGTCCTGTAAGAGGCATTTCTTGGTGTGATTTTTTTGTCCCAACCACTTTTTTCTCCACAGGAAGATGAAAAATAGAAGCCATAAAACACCCATGAGATAATGGCAATATTTCGGTTTATTACAACCTTTCTCAAGCCACACTGGCCAACTGACAAACATAACACTTAAGATTACTGTTGTTGTGTCGCTGAAAAAAATTCACTAGAAAGGAGTTCACTTAGAACCAAGTTCACTGAAAAAAAGGAGTTCACTACAGGATGGGAGATGGAAGGGGACTTGTTGGAGGGCAGGGAGAAAAAAAAAAAAAAAATGCTATGGTTTAAAATGGGAATACTGGGAACCACACAGTCAACTTTCATCCACTTGATGAATAGGTCTCAATGTTGCTAAAATTTTCTGAGTACTACAGGTGTCTGTATTTCCTGGATCTGTTTGACTCTGGAACATATTGTGAAAAGAAACATGGAGTACAAACTTGTCATTTAATCTGATCAGAGCTGAAACCCCACCCCCTTGGCATGATCATCACAGTTTTTCATATTCATTTTTTTAAAAAAAAAGGGTCTTCAGTATAAAATGTGTGTGGTCCCTCATTCCCAACCTTTGTCATGTCCTCAGTTTTGATTTTCCTCTCTACCCCCATGCCTGTGACGAGTTCATGTGAAAGTCACTGGTAGCAAGTTCATTGGAACTGTCCTTGGATGGTGGTACCCTCCGGAGAGGGGGCTCACTCATGCTGCCTTTGCCACCATGAAGTGATTGTTGTCAGTTGGGGGCATAGCTGTAGGTGTCATTAAGTAAGTTGGGTCAGGACAGGCACCAAAGCGACTCCCTCTAAACTACCAGTGGTGAGGTTGCAGTATGATATGTCCGAGTATGGCTCTGGAAAGGAGTGCTGGTATGAATGGTGTGGGAAAAATGTCACTTGGGAAGCAAAGACAAGACAACAGAACACACACACACACACACACACACACACACACACACACACACACGCACATACACACACACACAAACACACACTCACAACGACAACAAATTCCATCCAACCTAATGCCAGAAAAAAATTTTCAAAAATATACAGGACAAACACATGAGAAGAGTATTGATTCCAAACAAATGAGAAAAAACATGGTGATCTGCAGTGCACTATACACAAACAGCTGTTGTATACTACCAAGAGAACTGATGGATCAGGCCAATGGCTGTTAAGCCCAAGTGTAATATGCAACACTATGCTGCATAGTGTTGATTTTGTATTTGGTGAAGAATTACATCAAGCCTGAATTCTAAGGACTTCCAGAAAGTACCTGGAGTTTAAGAAATTTAAAATAAGAATTAGAAATGCAGCATGTGCATATGCAGATGTAAAAAATCAGTGTCAGAGAGTGTGTGCATGTGTGTAACTGTAGGTGTATGGGTGTGGCTTTATGCATAATGCTTATACGCAATTATTATCTACCTCTCTGAATTTATGGAGAGTATTTAATGGAGGGGATGTGGGATGGGGTTGGGGAATGGGATGGCCACTGTCACACTAAGAGAAGTTTCACATGTGTGCATGTGCACCCCACCCCCCCCACACACACACACACACACACACACACACACACACACACACACACACACACACACACAAATCAAGCATGGATTCCAGTTCTACTATTTCATTCATTAAGGCCAAGGCCTTTCCAAGAGGGAAGTACACAAGAATAAGTCACCTCAAGTTGCAAACAGAAAAACTGAAGATCAGAAATGACATCCACTTTACCACTCTCACACCTTCCTCCTCCCATTCTACAAGGCTTGTCAAATCAAACATGCAACACACAAAAGCTTTGGTTTATATGTTGGTCCCGTCAGAAGTGAGGGTGGAAAAAGTTGCTGCCAGCTGAAAAGCAAAGGTTGTGGGGAAGACAATGTGTACATTAGCAAGCAAGCAACCAAAGATTAATCCTCAACAACTATTGCACCATTTAACCACAGAATTCACTTGGAGAGTACCTGCAGCTTTGACTTTGCACAGACCAACCTTGGGTGTATACAAAAACCCCCTGCAATATCACAGACAAAACGTAAATATGGGTGCTTGAATGATCAATGAGAAATCACACACACACACAAATCCACAGTAACATGTTGGTTGTACAAATTCTTCAGACTATACTCAACGTACTGCAGAAAGCAAACTTGCAAGAAGACAATCAAGGAGACTTATGCCAAAAGACATATGTAACGAATTACCTTCAGCACGACACAGACCTGAAAGTTTCCGTGAACATTGTCGTGGGCTCTTACTGCAATATCTGACACTAATTTGCATAAACTATGATGAACTCTTCACATAACAGACCAAAGCAGAAAGTTTCAAGTATCAACTGAATATTGAATATCAAACCAGATTCTTGTGTGGCAGCAAGCACCCATTACATCAGTAAAAAAAAAAAACAAAAAAAAAAAACTACTATAAGCTTGGGGATATGGATTCAAATCATGTTGGGGTGAGCTAACAAGACACCAACCATGCAGGTGAAAAAAAAAAAAAATCTGAGGATGGAAGTATGGATTCAAATCATGATGGGGCAAGGAGGTAAACTATCAACCAAACAGGGGGAAAAAAAATGATGGTGGGGGGTGATATGGATTCAAATCTTAGGGTAAGCTAGAAAGCTACCACCAGAAAGGCAGAAAAATACGAAGAGGGTGGGGTTACAGGTTCAAATCCTTAAGAGAGAGGTTGCAACTAAGCAAGCCATGAACTACAAAGAAAAATACTTTTGAAGATGGGGGCTTGGATTTAAATCTTGGATTTAAATCTATCAGGGTATGCTGGCAAGTCACACAACACACAGAGAAAAAACAAAAACACTTAGCACGAGGGTATAGGCTCAAATCTCGGTAGTGTTAGATAGCAAGTCACCTATCACACAGGACAAAAAATACAGTGAGGGTATGGGTTCAAATCCTGTCAGGGTAAGGTTGCAAGCCACCCACCACATAGGAACAAGAGCAGCTTGGGTGGAGTTTGGGTTCAACTCCTGTTGGGATAGGTAGCAAGCCACCACACAGGAACAAAGGACAGCAATGGTGGGGAGTATGGGTTCAAATCCTCTTGGGGCAAGGCAGCAAGCCATCCACCATACCGGTATAACAACAACTAAAACAGCAATGAAAAAAACAAAGATGGGGGCATGGGTTCTACTCCTGTAAGGGTAAGGTAGCAAGCCATCCACCATACAGGTATAACAACAACAACGACAACAATGAGAACAAAAGATCGGGGCATGGGTTCTAATCCTGTAAGGGTAAGGTAGCAAGCTACCAACCACACTGGAAAAAAAATACATGGAGTGTGGGTATGAGTTCAAATCCTTCAGGATAAGGTAGCCAGCTACCAACCACACAGGAAAAAAAAACAAAACGAAACAAACAAAAAAAAAAGAACACTTTAGCTCACAAAACTGTAAATGCTACCACAGTTTTTGACAGTAAAGCCAATGCACACTCTCACTTCGTGCGAAGGCAATAACACTGCGCCAGTGAGGACTGTCACTTTGTAGGTAAAACGTCCTGTCATGAAAATAGTGGTAATTCATCATATACAACAAATCGTAGTTGTGCCGACATCCTTAAGGCAGATAAAAACTAGGTCATGCCGAAGTTGCCAACCACGCACTTTCACCCTCGAATCACAAAAATTACTTTAAAAAAAACAAAAAAAAAAAAACTTATGGTGATGAAAGAAATACAAAACAAAGGTCATTCAGACACTATAGAAAGGACAGCCACTGACTGGACAATGTTCACAATCTCATTACCAAGTTGCCAGATTACAACATTAAAGCTGGCTCGTCATGAACTGTAACAAGTGAAACAAGTATGAGAATTTCCACAACAAAGACAGATGCCAAATTAACATAAATATGTCTTGATGAGAAGGAAGTGATTTACAAGACTGTCATGAGAAGAAGGAATTCTATGAACTCTTGTCTGAAAGTAGAAAACACATACACAATCACCATCTCACACATTCATTTTTTTTTTTTTCTGTCCAAGAAAATAGAGTACACAAAGAAGCCATGTGCAGCTCAAAAACACTATAAACAAATGTGGTATTCGACCTGCAGAAACATGTAACAGAAAAAAACAAACAAAAAAAAAAACTGTGCACAATCATTACAAAATGAACTTCCATGAAGAGGAATTATCATGAGCTTTTAGTAACTTGTAACCAGAGATGCAGTTTTGTGTCTGAGAGATACGTTACTACCACTAATATGTAAAGATCTGATATGTCTGTTGGCTTTCAAACTAGTTTACTTACTGATTAAAAGAACTATTTCTCTTGTAAATCATTTGTACAGGTAACACTTCAAATGATCACACACTACCCATCCTAAGACAGGTGAAACAAAACGTGAATGTGTGTTCAATCATATAGCACAACTTATGAGATAACTTGTAACAATATGGTGCCACATCCTTCGACAAATCAGATATATATTCAGTTAGGATCTCAAGTTCTCATGTTTATCTCTCTTGCACAACTTTTTTCTGAACATCAAATGCCATTGCACTAGAACCTTCGGGTTGTTATTTTTATCGCATGCACTGTTTTGTGTGTATTTTCCAAGGCAACCCAGGCTGCAGGGTGGAGTTTGCTTCAGCAACAGAGACAAAAATGGGTTAGGGAAAGAAAAAGAGGTTTTCTACTGTCCTCCACCTGGAGGGAGTTGGGGTAAAGATGCATGCCCAATGGACAGAAACTATCTTATCTGGTGTGTGCGCACACTCACATACACAAACACAGAGAACTGTCACTATCATATTCTCTATCATCTCAAAGCAATCAGAATTAAAACAAGCATTCAAAAATGAAGCATACCCACCACAATCAACAGATGTTTCTAACATCAGTTTGCATCAGCTGCAAGTAAACAAAATAAAAATTTAAAAAAAAAAAAAATCTACAGCCTTACATGTCAAAGCATGTTATAAAATGGGAATTACTGGCGTAAGAGAAATGTTTTGGCAGCTGGAAAAAGACTGATACTCTGATACATCTTCCTTCAATATAAGTGAACAGAACTCGCTTTTCTCAACACAAAAATCTGAGACACCTCCTTATTTGCAGTCATCCTTCATGGTGAAAAAAAGGCGATTACTGCAGTGAATGAGTTTTGGAATCACTGAACAGTCAAGGGATGATCTCTTACTTTCAAAATAAGTCAAAAACTACCATTCATATTTACTGTATGTCTTGAGAATTTCCCTCCTCCTTGTCTTTTAGCTTTCCCTTCTTATTCTTTTTTTTTTTTTTTTTTTTTTTGAGTTCACTTCCACAATTCAGCTTCAAGGAATACAAGCAACTGTCTATGTCTTTTCCAGTAACATTCCAGATCAACTGAACCTCAACTGACCAACAAACACGTGCAAACACCAAAGAGAGAGAGAAAAGGTTGACATAAACATTGCTGCAGCAGTGCACAGTGTGGTCACTGCATCAGTCTGGGAATGACAGTGAAGGGCACTATGGGACTGCTGGCTTCTAGGCTGGCTGCTGTCAACTGGCAGTCACTGGCGGCTGCACCTTGGCCCAACGACAGCAGCACTGTGCCCAGAGTGTACCTGTGATAGACCACAGAGACGTCTCATTCACCAACTTTGTGCTTCACTTGTCTCCATTCTTTTCCCGTCTGTACTTGTTGTACAGCCCAACCTATTTTGAGTGGATCTGTGCTATACACCATGCAGGAGATACTTTCTTCATCCATTTTGTCTGGTTTCTTTTCTACTGTGTACCTACAGTATACAGTATATAGGTAAAAATGTCTTACTAACCCATTTTGACTTGCTTCTCTTCTCAGAGTGTATCTATAATATACACCAAGAAGAGACATTTGATTAATTAATCCATTTTTTTCTGGCTTTCTTCCCCAATTGCATCTGTCGTATATATGAAATAGGGATGTCTTCTTATCCCATTTTGTCTGGCTTCCTTTCCCAAAAGGGACCTGTTAATACACCAATAGAAAATGTCTTAATAATACATTTTGTCTGGCTTCTTTTTCAAAGCGCAGACCTATCATATTCTCCAAGTACAACTGGCTTTTTACTTCTTTTCACAGGCTATACATAGAGTGTTGACCAGTACAGATGTCTAAGCAACCCATTTTATCTGGTTTCCTTTCCAAGGGTGCATCTGTCACATGCACCAAATAGAGATGTTTTATTAACCCATTTTGTCAGGTTTCTTGTTCCACAGTACACCAACAGAGACGGTTTTTTTTTTTGCACATATTTTGTCTGTCTTCTTCTACACCTACACTCTGCCAGACCAAGCCTGCCAGTCAGCCAGCATGGAAACAGTGGGAGAGCAGTATCTTATGCACAATGTTTTAAGATTTACACTTTAAAACGTCTTTTTCTCTGTATCTGCTGCTGGACTGATGCCAGAGCTTGGTAAAAATCATTTCATCATGTCATTACCAGTATTAGAAATCAAACTTAAAAGTATGGATCAGCACTTGGCATATTTTATAGACTAAAATGGAATTCAACGGTGATGGACATGCATTTCATTCTGAGTACACACACATTTTTGCATACAAACACGAAAACATTAAATCATCAGACAGTAAAAACGTAACCTTTCCAGTTAAATGTGCAACAGTTATATAAAAGCCCTTTCCTATCTTCAAAATGTCTGCTGAAGCGGGGACTGTCAGGAGTGTGTGTGTGTGTGTGTGAGTGTGTGCGTGTGCGTGTGTGTGTGTGTGTTAAACTGTCAACAACATGTACCATGTGTATACACAATACAAACACTGAAATAGTGGTTATACCAGGCCTTGACAACAAGCAGGGGAAGATGGTTATACTGACCAGGATGCATGGGATGTGGGATCTGCATTGATGGCATCACGTAGGATCTTCTCTGCCAGCTTGTCATCTCCCAGCTGATGGAGCACCACACCCTGAAAGAAACCAACAGACAAGATTATTCCTACTACTATCAAGCATTCTCAGTATGTTCAGAAAACATGACTGCAAAAACACTTTCCTGGTCATATTTGCTGCTGCAAAAACCTGCTAAGTTTTATAATCCTCAATTTTTTAAATGGAAGTGACATTGGCATACACATCAAGTTTGCTTTTGAAGTCAAACTGACTAGCAGCGCGCTTTTCCAATGGAAGTGGACCACGGCAGCATATTGTTAGCTAAATGACAGAAAATATTTGATACCACTGTTAAGGTTCCTCTAAACTATGTGTAGCCAACATATCTGACAATTAAGATTTCACTATATTTCATGCATTCGCAATAGAACTGTCACACTCTCTTCTAAAAATGATCAACGATTTTTGTTCACAATTCCATTTTGAATGTGTGTGTACATGTGTGGAAGGGGTGTGTATTTATACATTTTGTGGGTAATCCTCAGAACAGTGTATCCCTCATTCATTTTGCCCTTGTGAGGGCCTCTTCTATCCTACTCCAAGTCTTCATGACCAGGCTGTCAAATAATGCAAACTCTCCCAACCCACCAGGTGATGCAGGCTCCGAGTGTGACCAGGGGTTGATGGCAATGGCATTCTCATAGCAGATCCTGGCATCCTGGAACTGCTGTTTGTGTTCCAGAACACGCCCACGCTGCACACACATTACCACAAACACAGGTGTCCACTTAAAAAAGTTGCAGTCCACTGGAAGACAAACTGCTTGGCAAGTCATAGATCCGATTCCAAGCTGTTCCTCATCCCAGTCTGCTAGCTTCCCACATCCTGTATCTCTGAGCAGTGAACTGAACACAAGTCATCCACAGGAGACAATAAAAACAAGTTTTGTGCAAAGCAAGACACTAGTAGTCACTTAAAACTCTGTGACACTAACTTGCCCACTGCTTGGCAAGAATTTACGGTGCAGAAAACGCCACAAAATGTCACAAATATTCCAAAAAATTAAAAATGAAAAATCATTAAAACTGTTCCAAGAATATTTCTCAAAATAAGTGATTCAATCAATTGAAAAAAAAAGTGTTTTTTCTCATACTGGGTATTACACACACACACGCACACACATATACACACACACTTGCACTTACTCACACACACGCACACTACTTACACTTGCACACACACACACACACACACACACACACACACACACACACAGGAAAGACCAAAAAGGTTGAACTGACCATGAAGTAGACTTGGTGAGACAAGGGGAACATGGAACTGGTCTCTACAACACAGGCCTCGGCTTCAGACACCTTGTCCAGCACCAAGTACAGCTCCGCTGTTCACAGAGGGAGACAACTCCAGTAAAGGGCTCCACAGAAAAATCTTTTTACTAAACCAATAAATGCAGTTGATATAATTAAGCATTGCTGTGTGTACACAAGTATGGAGACTGAAACAAAATGTAGCATTTCTAAAAACAAGCCAGAATACAAATAAATCCACAGAACTAGATGCAAAGTAATGCTTGCTCAATTAACACTAGACAAGTGAGTTTTTGATAAATGTTTTCTTCAGATACCACAATTAATACACATAAGAATGCACAAATCAATGCTCCCTAGACAGCTGTCAGCAGCTAAAAAAGAAAGAAAACACACACACACACATCTGACTTACTAGTCGAAAATTCATTTATCTTTTCAGTGTATTAACAACCCATTCGTTTGCTCTTCATCAAATGTTTACTTACTTTATCATTGAACCAGAGTGTTTCTACCACCACCACCCATCCTAACAACTCACCCAGCTGGAGCCAGATCTGGGCCTGGAGCAGCCACGACTGCTGGGACCCATGGCGAGGCATGTAGGAGCTGTTGAAGGAGGAGGCCACCTCAGACAATGCACGCTCCATTCGAGAAGCCGCGATCGACTCCGCCCGCACCGAACCTACAGAATCAAACTATACCATTTTCCTTTCAGCTCACTGGTCTCACACTACGACTCAAACTTATTTCTTCTATGTCAGTCATTTTAAACTTGCACTGCTCAGTCACAGTTCAAAGCCAGGTAAAGACTAGGCACTATCTTGGTTTAAAGATGGATAACCAGTGGTCATCACCAAACCAGTTACTTACCACTATCTGCAGGACATGACCAGAGTCAAACTGTCTCATCTAACCAGTCACGTACTGTTATATTATCTCCAGAAGTCCTTAAGAGTCAAACTGACTCTTCAACATGGCTGTTGAGAACCATATCAACAGTCTATGTTGTCAGTCAGTCTAAATCACAATCACACACAGACATTTAACAGAAGTAGATTGTATGTTTTTTAACTGCTACACCTTTGAAGAAACCTCCAGATTTGTTTTTTGCTATGGTCCTATTTTCTATGCCACTTCAGTGGCGTTACAGCAAAGCTACTCATTCCAAGCCCCCTCCACAGCCACAGACCGGCCTATCCCACCACAGCTCCGGCACCAACAATCCACAGGAAGCAGTCAATATCAAGGAGCAACCCACCGGAGGAGGCGAATGACTTTAGCGGTATTCAGTGGTGCCTGTTCTGATCCAACGCACACAAGATGCTACCTACTTTTAGTACTAAGTTTCCTACTGATGACCATTGCCCAGTCTCGCAGCCCGCATGAGCGAGCTCTCCTTCCGAAGGAACTACCCTCCAGATGAATTGTTCTCAAGCTGCTCATTTTGACATCCCCGTACCCCACCCTTCTCCGCAAGCTCCATCCCCCTCCCCCCAAATGCTGCAACTTCCATTCAGTTCAGAATCAATATGTATACTTTGCCTCCCAGAAACAAAATCAAATGATAATCACAGAATCTGATGACCTTCAGCCTATCATTAAAGCAGAGATTATTACTATGTCTCCCCAAAACATCAGCTAGCTTCCCTGAATCCCGTTACACTGAAAGCCTAGACATAAACCCATCACAGACAAATGAGGGTCATAACTCATAACCACTGAACAAAATAAGGGCACAAAATCTGAGATTTTTTTCTTCTCAAAGACAATTATGCACCTGTGACAGATACTGATTCCAATCTTCCCACCTAAGCTCACATCATTTGTCTTTAGGTACAAGTCAGCCATGAGCCAAAGATCTCACCATAATATATTTACGTTTTTGATGAGGTTCAAACCTATTATCTCCCAGTCATCAATCTGGGATACTACGCACTGAGCAAAAATGACAGTTCATCTTTCCATCAGTACTGAAGCATCAGAGCAAGTAGAAACCACTTTCTGCTTTTAAAAAAAAATTGGTTCATCTTGTTAACACATAAGCATGCACACAATACTCATGCATTCACACAAACCACATGCTTCCATACAAAGATAACCTGCAGAGTGGTTGCAAATGACAGAAATGCCTCACCTGATCCTCTGTCGCTGAACTCGTTCATGGTCAGCTGAGCCAGACTTCGTTTGTCAAAGGTGTTTCTGTCCATCCGTCGAGACCGTCCATCCGACTCCCTGTCAATACATAAGCCATATTAACGGCACCGGAAGCAAACTACAAACCCATCATCACAAACATACAAGTACATACATTGAGAAGTCAACTACATGAATCCTCCAAGAGAATAGATAAACAGAATGGGAGTTCCAGAGACGCCAATCAAAAGACGAAACAAAAGGAGCAAAAAATTTAAAATAAGGATAAAGCTACATGAAAGATAATACAGCAGCTTTCTCTAAGTAGAAAGAAATGACAAAAAGGACATGCAATATATATGTATAAAAATGTATATGTAAAAAATCCACAGTGATACAGAAAACTGAAAATCCATCTTCCTTTTAATACAAACATTCCAGCAATTAAAATGAAATGTGGAATATACCAAATCAGACACAGAATAACAGCAGCATTTCAGTTTTGAAAAAAAAAAAAAAAGTAAGAAAGAAGAAATTAAACCCAACAAAAGCAAAGATACACAAACCGATTTACTCTGGAGCTGCTTTCCTTTCAATCTTTTAAATGCAGTTGTTGTTATCTTTGAAAGCTAGCTTTAACCCTTCCTTTCTCTATGCATGTCTTCAGGAAATCTTCACCCTTCAGGAGGTATACTACTTGCATTTGTGCGGAAAACTCCCATTCATGTGTGTGACCATGTCAGTACAGAGCAAGTTTCCATGCAAGCATACATGCATTTTATATATGTACATGAAAGGCCTGAGCAATAATTCATGTGCGAGTTTGTTTTCTTAGAAATTTCATTTCAAATGACTGCTATGGGGCTTCATGGCCTACTTGTAAGGTTTGTGCTATGTAAATATGCCTCTTCATATAAAGAAAACTGTATGTTTGTGCGAGTGCAAATTATCTGTCTGGTCCCATGCACAAAAGAAACGGCCAACTTTCAAAAGTTAAAATTCTTTATTATCTTGGCAACCCCACATTATTTGAAACTCTTCTGTATTTTCACAAGATAATGATCAAAGCAATCACAGCACTGCCGCAGCTGGTAACTGCCATGATGAAGAGATGCTAAGCAAACACTAGGACGACTCCTACAATTGCTAAAATGTGTATGATCTATTAGTTAGAATGTGAAAATGGCATGCTGTGGGTCCCACCTTCAAATCCTACAACTGACCGTTTTCCCTTTTGTACAAATATACACACTGTTCCAATGGCAAACAGCTACAATGATCATTACTTCTGTCTACATCAACTAAAACAAAAAAGGGGGTAAAACTCTCAACAATCAAACAAAACAGACTGCACTACCCATTCCCAGTCAGATCATTCCAAAGGCCCAACCATGACAGCCTCATCTCCATCTCATATGGTTTTTTTTCTACATCAAAAGTCAGTTCACTCCCCTTTCTCCCCTTTCACCTAAAAAAAATGCAGCTCAAAACAGTACCATTTAAAACACAACTGAAACTGACCTCTACGAATAACAAGCAGCTTCTATGAAATGAGTAAGGATGAGAAATAGTTCTGGCACCTTTCTAAAAATTTTTTTGTCTTAAAAAAATCACTTAATGCATATTTCTTACTTAACAGGTATTTCAAAGACATTAAACAACAAATCTATCAATTCCATTTTCTTCTTTTTTTTTTTGAGAGCTGACTTATCTTCTATGCCACTTCAGTGGTATAAATTCCCGTGCCCCTCATATCAATCTCCCATCCACAGCCACAACCTGGCTTGCCCAGCCACAGCTGCAGCACCAGCAATCCACAGCGAGCGGTCAATGTCAAGTTATCTTGAAGCACCTCACTATAGGAGACTGCACTGCTATTTCACTTTGATGGTGTAAAGTGGTGCCTTTTCTGATACAACATACACAAGACATTACTTGCAAAGCTGCTTATTCATGGAGCCAGCGTGTGTAAGCATCTCCCCCAGCAGGGTGCCACCACATCATCCAATGACAATTCCCTTAAAACTGCTTACACCAACCTCAACATAAACTTGCCAGGAGCATAGGTGCGCTAAGAAAACTGAAACAAGGCCACCATGAGAGGAGGGCATAAAAGTCACAGAACTTGGAACTTTTTTTATGCTGATCAATGAGGATAAGATGATGAAGAAGATGCTACAGAGTTCCATTCCAGTCTAAGATTGCATGACAGGACAGTACTTTGTAATTTCTTTTACAATAAATGCTGTCGTCAACCAGACTGAACAGACACAAACACCTGTAGTGTTGGTAACAAAATTTGAGCACATTCCAAAACATGCATCCACTAAGCGGATCAAACTTGACTGTGCAACTCAGTCTTCCTAACGCTCACCATAGCAAACTCTGAGAAGAAGCCAGTCAGGGCAGAAAAATCCCACAAATATACAGCTTTTACTGAGCACTGAGCCCATGAATCCAGACAGAAATCTGAGACACCAACCACTTCTTGCAGCAAGCAGTTGGTTATCCTCAATTCTTTGAAAAAAAAAAAAAATCCCTGACTGGAACAAAATGCCTAGGCCATTTAGCAAGTTAAAAAGCGGGGAGAAATGAGGAGGTGGGAGTGTGGGGAAGCATCTGACCACATAATAAACAAATGAAGGGGCACAAAAGCAATAGGAAAAAAAAAAAAAACAGTAGAACATCCAGCTGACAATGGGTAAAAGGGGAAAAAAAAAGGGAGGGGTGGAGGGATATGACATTTGTCACCTGTCAACAAGTGACCACATTACATGCCACAATTTGTTATTTTTGGTTTTTATTTCCACTGCTTAGATCACTCGAGCGTGAAAGCAATATCAAGTCGTGAGAGCATGCCAAAGACAAACCAACCAAAAATCCAAAGTTAAAGAACCAAACACACAAAAAAAATCAGCCACTTGCCTGTAGAAGCGATACGCTCTGAAAACAGATGATGGGGATGTTGAGTACTGCTTAACTGATATAAGACAGGACCAACATGTAAGCTGTCAACTCTGCTGTGTTCATACACAAGCTTAAAAACTGCTCCATCAACACAAATATGCTTCATTGCTAAATATTTGCTTAGTTCCATATTGCAATCACCCTTATCATTTGTTAATTTGTTGGTTTTCTACATTTTTGACTGACAAAAAAAGATTAAGGAAAAAATAGACCACACCCAACCAATACACCAAACCCAACTGTAACCTATCACATTTTCAGCTATGTTTTACATATATGTCTGTTCACTTGCGAGCTATCAAAACACAGTACCTATGAAGAGCATGGTACGTTTACAGGTTATCTGTTGTGAACCTGGCTATTCACAGTGGCAGTGAAAGGTAAGGGTTCTCAGTGGAGTCATGAGGTCAGAATAATGCTTCAAAACAGCTCCTTTCAGTGCCTTGATGCCCATGTTAATTCTGTGTGTACACAGGCTCTACTCTGGGCATTCTGTCAGTTTGAGTCGTGCCTTTTGGTTCAATCTTTTTTCTTTAAAAATCACCAGATGTAGTTCACAACCGATAAAAATCTTACTATTGTGATCATTGGTACTTGTCAAAAAAAAAAAAAAGGTCTAAAGAAAATCTGACGCTATGAACAACCTTGATAATATGTGTGTGTATGCGTTACAGGGACAGGGAAGAGAACAGAGGTGAACTAAGGATGGAAACATACTGAGATGAAGAGTGGTTGGTGTTGGAACTGAGGTGGACGCTGAGAAGAGAACACTACCGTCTAAATTAACTGGTCCAAATGAACTGTTTCTAATTACCTCCCCCACCACCATCTATCTCTTGACACCAGCTGACAAGCAGAAAACATGCTAACACAGAGAACTGTGAATTCTCCTTTCCCTAACTTCTCTGGCATTTGAAAATCCTATACTCTCGTGGTTCACTGTAACAACAACAACAGCTCGTTCATCCAAAAAAGGCTTAAGACTTTTTCATCAGTCGGATCTACTGACAACATTCAAGTTCAGTGTCCATTACCATGGAAGGAGATACAGCAGGACAGTGATGGTAAGGATGCACTCTGTACTACACTGATACCAACAGAATGACAACACGTTGAAACAGGCAGCCCAAATGGCCAGCAGGATCTAAACTGGCTATTTGGTGCTCTGTCACAGCGCCAGCCTGACACCCTATTTAGAATAAGATTCTTCAGTCATTGTCATGCAGTCAGCGGCCCTTATTGCATCACAGTGGCTCCTGTTGCATCACAGTGGCTACATATCAGTCCACAGATTCTCAAATCTCTTGAGGGCAACTGGTCACCACTGAATCAATCATTTCCACCATGAATTAAACTTTACCAGTCAGAAGCCAGACAGATTTCTGTTATTTGACGAAAATAAAACGGCGAAAATGTAAGGGCTGACAACACCTCATTAATCTTGCCAAAAATGTTTATATCACCAGCTTCACAGTAAAATTTGAAAACCAAATTTTAAAAAAAAAGGATGTAAAACAAGCTATGAACGTACAGGTTTGCACAGGTTCTGATCAAGGGAGGCAACAACCCATCAACTTCACAAAAACAAAATGGTTTCCACAATTTGCAAACAATGCGACTAAAACTGTTCCACCAGAAGTCAAGCCAAAGAAATGTCAATATAACTGTAAACAAGTCTGAATTTATGTTAATATCTTATGAACAACCATATAATGCTCCCTCTTCCCAACAAACTCAAGGAGTTTTTTTTTTCTTATGTTGATAAAGCTGGGATCCTCGGATCGTAAATGGTATTAGGGGGCTTGTGTTGCATTATTCGAGGAAGTTATTTCAATTTAATTTTTACTTAAGTATCAGAAGTTTACACAAAAAAAGGTACTGTTGACTTATCGAAAGAAGAATGAACCCCAAAAACGGCCTTATAATTATTGAAATAGGAACTGGCCTCAAGACAGATGAGTGGCTATAACACTTCATTTCTAGTGGCGCTTCGGGCATTTATACATTTATGCATTACATGCATGTAAAGCAAGCACATACTAACAAAGCTTAATGATTCAGAAAGAGAAGGTTACAGAGACGTTGGCTCTGTGTCAACATAAATGTCTAGTGCAAGAGGTGAGCATTTTACAAATCAGGAATAGATAAGTTTACACTTCACTGACAATCATTTTCACAAATAAAACATACACTGAATATGCACACATCCATGTGCACACAGATATATACTCACGCACACACACACACACACACACACACACACTTATCCACCACCACCATCCCACCAACACCTTCCCCGAAACAGGCACACACAAATAATACATGGGGTATCTTTTATCAAAACAATAAGCTTATTTATACCACCATGTCAGACAGTTTAGAGCACTGTGTACTTCAAAAAAACTAACTAACTAACTAACTAACTTCAAAAAACCATGCTGAAAAAGTAGAGTTCTTTCACTTAATGCCCATGGTTGTTTTCTTCTCACCTCCAATTCTTTCAACATGTAATATGTCATATCAGCAAATCTAAGTATAAACTGCTGCCTGCTGGTTGTTAAAACGCACTGTACATCAGGAAATATATGCTACGAGCAGGCATGATGAAAGGAAAGTCTTTCAATACTGTCCTTCCCTGCCTCGTCTTCATGCATGCATTTTACAAGACAGGGGACTTACTCTGAGTCCTCGATCTCATGAATATCCTTCCACAGCTTCATCATCTGCCGGCAGCTGGTCAGGGCTTCTTCAGGTCCCAGTAGCAACTCTTCCAGTTTGGATTTGGTCAGCAACAAGCTGAAACAGGTTATCATCAAATCTGGGTTAGACACAGGAGTTTTCGCACCCATGTGCCTGCACACTGTCGTCCAAGTCAACATCCTCAGATCAGGTTAATATGTATGACTCCTGATAAATTGGCAGTTACACAGAATGTGTTCCCCAGAAGAAAAAAAAAATAGTTACCTCTCTAAAGGAATTGGCTCAGCAAGCCACCATGCAAGTTCTATCTAGGAGAACTATTGTTTCATCTTTGGTACTTTTGTTCAGACAGGATGACAAGGTTGCAAACCATCAAGATACTCATGAATCATTTCAATGATTAATTACTTGCCTCAGATTAACCATGTCCTCTACTGCAATCACAGAAATGTTGCGAAAATAAGAATCATACACAGCACACCATCTTCCAGTTCTGTAACAGTGTTGCCTATATCAGAAACACACACACACACGCACACGCACACACACGCACGCACACACGCACACACACACACACACACACACACACGCCTGATGGCTTTACATAAATCACCAAGCAAAGTGAAGAGGAATTAATTATCAGCAGTGACTGTCTCAACACCACCAGTGAAGGGTGAAACAGGGGGTGGGTGGGATGTGGGAGTGCGGGATGAGGGAGTGTGGGATGAGTACAATTAACCTATGGAGATGTGTCATTTTCATGTCAAACTTTTCTGTGTACACATGCGTGTGGTGTGTTTTTTTACTGCAGAAGCTTGCCAGAATTTGCTTTCCGATTGAAAATTCCCTGAAAAAGATTTGGTCAGCATGCGTTTTCTATATGTGGGTATCTAGATCATTTTTCAAACAAGTCATTTTTTTAAACACATCTAGAACTTTCCTAAACAGGTCATCAAAGTGTACTGATTGCAGAAGAGACCGTGCTTGCATCACTTATCCTTGTTCATATTACTTTTTTTATTATTAGATACAGACTTTTGGATCAGGTAGTATAAATATTTTCTCTTGCAAAGAATACTTTGGGACAGCAACAGATATGTTCTGGAAAGACAAATTTCTTTTGAACTTTGTTCCATTGCCAATGACCCACTTCAAGAATGACAATCTCTCACTGGAGAATAAATCTGCATGGGGTAATATCCTTGGCGTCTATGTGTCAGGCTTGAAGTTGGTGCTACAAAACACTTTTTTTTGTTACTTTACTCAAAATACAGGAAAAGCATCTCTCTCAGACAACAAGTAATCCAACATAGGAGCCATACCATTCCTCAGAGCTGTATCCACAAAACCTCAGACCTCCAGGGTTCCTTGTACAGTATGTTTGTGCATCATACACACTGTGCCATCTCCGAGTATATTTCAAAAGCTCAGACCAAGGGCAGAAACACGCAACAAAATGTTCACCAGTAAGTAAATCTATGCATCACATGAAGGTCAAGAGCATCCATTCTGTCTTGATTGATGCAAGAGCTTGAAACTGGGCCAAGTCAGTAACCTTCCCTTTGAAATACACCTTCCTAGGGAGAATATGACAGACTGCATTTTAACAAAGATTTTCCTCTATATGCATCAGTAAAGTCAACAGTACTGAACAAAGTTAGTTCAAAGGAATTCATTCACTCTTTCACTTTGTTGCAATGTGTTAAAATAAGAAAGTTTAAAAAGGCATTATGAGGAATCCTTCTTCAAAATATCTTGACAGAAGGAATTTCCTTGGTTACAAAAAGACAAAACGGCAAGTCTATCTGTTTAAACTGTGTTCCACACTGATACAAAGTCAGCTGCTTCCATAAAGTTTAAAAGAGAAAATTTCTGGTAAATTTAATTTGGAAGTACACACACCATTTTTTTAAAGAATCACAGGGGTTACCATATTCCCTAAAAACAAAAGAATGGGGGAGCACTGGACCTGTAGACATTCCCGCCTTTTCAGACCAGCACTACAGAACATGAATCAGCCCTTGACTGAAGGCTGCAACAATCAATATGAGTTACTTTCAACCAGTTCCCTATGTTTGCACCACCTCTTGACTGCACAGACTTTGGTTGGCCAAACTTAATTCAAGAGAGCAAACCTGTTCTTATACTTCAAAGGTAAGAAATCAGGATTAGCTCCCTTATTACATTTTGTGTGTGTGTGTGTGTGTGTGTGTGCACGCGCGCGCGCAAATCTTGCATGTGTAATTCTTTTCACCTAGCTCCACATGTGTGTTCATGTGGAATTTCTTTATTCTTTTGATTTTTTTCAACATCAACTTCATGATCCATATCCACTTTTGGATTTAAGATAAGTGATTTTATCAGCTTCTTACATTAATGAAATTTGTAGATTTTTAACATTAGAGTCACATTATCTCTGTTATATTGATGAGTGGCGAAAAAAAAAAAGGCTTCCCATGGCAGCATGAACCAGAGTTTCCTTAGTTAGATCAGTTTTAAAGTCACAAGTGAAATGTTATTGTTATATCTGTTGACATTGAACCTCAGAAAATAATTCTTAACTATTTCATTCATAAACTTCAGTAATAATAATAATAAAAAAAAAAAAATAGAATTCTGATTTTAAACTTACTGAATGAACAAGGGGCCTAAAAATATCTACTGTCATTTATCTTATAAAGTCATGAAATGAAAAATGACTAGTATATGTACACAGAAAACCTTAAGAACCATGCATTGAAAATCCACTATCAGAGCTTGACAAAAGAAAGCCCACTAAATTTAAAAACACCTGCTACATGCAGCCTTTACCTGAGGTTCTCAGGGTACTCCTCCAAGCAGCGTGGATCAGCATGAGGGCTTCTTCATTCTGTTTCTGGGCAGTCAGCAACAGCACCAGGAGATGCAGAGAGTGGATGTGATCACTGCGCGGTACATCAAGGCCACATGAACACACTGCATAGCCTCTGGGATCTGGGACACAACAACTGCAAGTCAGCCTTTAACAACAATGTACTGCTGAAAACTAGAAGATAACACAGCAAGAACATCTGGGTCCCACCATGACAATATCTTGACAAGAAGTAAATGGGGAAGATAGCTGGATCAAGGGGGAAAAAAAACAATGGCAGAAAAGCTGCAATGGAGATGTTTATTGTTATTAAAAAAAGTCCTGAACTCCCTCTGTTTGCATAGTGGGATTTTTTAAACATTTATCTTTCTTGGTATGAGAGAGACAGACAGGCAGGCATAATAGAAAGAGAGAGACAAGACAAAGACAGGAGATATAGACTGAAAGCTTGTGTGTGTGTGTGTGCGTGCGTGCGTGCGTGCATGCGTGCGTGCGCGCGTGCGCGCGTGTGTGTGTATGTGTGTGTGTGTGTGTGTGTGTGTGTGTGTGCGCGCGCGCGCGTGTGCATGTAAGCGTGCGTGTGTGTGTGTGTGTGTGTGTGTGTAGACTGAAAAGGCACTTAAAAAACGGGCATGCAGACAATGATTAAAGATTATAGGACAAGACAAGACATTGAAGAAACAATCAGAGACGCACTAAACTGGACAGACCTGAACACGGGAACCACCTACCTGTCTGAGAATTGCCAGCTGCAGAGCCACATGAAAGGCCGCCAGGTAATCCTGTGGATCCAGCTCATGGGCTCTGACAAACAGCATTCCATCATACAACTGTCACAGGCATTCACTGGCAGCAACGCAAGACAGGTGGTGGGGAAAGACAGACAGGTGGTATAATATCGTGTGGACAACTAAAAAGACACCCTCCAAGCTGGTTTATATGCCACCACCAAACTGTACTGTTCAAAGATTTACACATGCACACACATACACACATATACACACACACCACACACACACACATGCGTGTGTGTGTGTGTGTGTGTGTGTGTGTGTGTGTGTGTGTGTGTGTGTGTGTGTTAGGCTCCCCTGCTGCAAGTTTTCACAAAGTCAACTCTGTAAAAAATTAAAAAAAAAAAAAGACTGAAATCTCAAAGAGAAGGCAGACCAATGCACTACAACACCAACAGTGGGTAGCCAATACACTTGATAATAAGGTGAAATCTCTGATTAAACATAAACTTAGATGCTGGCTTCTTCATAACAAACTCATTTAACAACTGAACATCACAGTCTTTTTGAAACCAAGAAGAAAGAAAGAGAGGTCAAACAAATATCATCATAACACTGCATCAAAACAAGAAACAACGGGGGTTTCTGATCAACAGCCCTACCCCACCCACCACCCCCCCCCTTCCTCCCACCTCCTCCTTACCCTCCATCCCCAGGCCCTCACTCCTCTCCCCCTTTACAACATTTAGCAAATGTAGTTTGATGGCACTGTGCTTCCCTACCCACTTCTGAGTCTTTGTACCTGTAGAACTGTAGGAAAAGAGGTAGCCTTCGTTTTTAAATTGGAAACTGGAGTAGTGATACCTAATGCAAAGAAAAACAAAAAAGAAAAAGAAAGCATAGGGTAAGGCACTTTGCACGTGCACTGGATAAATGAATAAGAATAAACAAAAAGAGCAAGCCAGGAAACAGACATTCAGACAAAATGCAGTCATCCCCAATCAATATACTGTACAAGCTCGCACCATGTTACACAAAAACCCAGCACAGACTTACTGTCTGAAGGCTGCTAGAGCCTCCTTGTACAGCGCCTTCCTCTCCTCTTGCAGTTTGACCTCTGTTGCACGCATGCTCAACCCAATGCCCAGTGCCAAATGAGCCCGTGGCATTAGGGGGTGATCATTGCCAATGGCAATGGCATTCTTTGACCACTGAATACCTTGTTCATACTGTAACATGCACAGATAAATGTCAGAAGATGACAAAGATACAGATTAAAAGTACAACTGAAGAGGGATACAAAAAAATGTCTATATAATACATACATTGATGCATGTGTATATTAAAGTCTATACAATAGGGGTGCAAGTGGGGAAGCGCCCCAATCCTAAAACTGAACTGGGGCCGTCCCACCAATCCTAAAATTTGGATTGTGACCATCTCATCCATCATACCAGTCCTAAAAAATTATCACAATGTGGAATAAGATTCTGAAACTACAGATTTTGTTTTTTTTTCAAATACTAGTACTAAAGAGTTCTGAAACAAAGATATAGGATAAATCACACTGATGTTTTCAAAACAAATCAACAAGCGATGCACCAGTCTGCATACTCATCCCTCTTTCAATATGATAATAATTGTTAAAGAAAATGAAATCAGAATGTAAGAAAACAAACGGTATAAAACTAAAACCACTTGTTGAAAATGGAAGGGAAAAAAAAAATCCTAGTGTGTACTATGCAAGGCAGTCAACGAAGCAGACGAATGTAGAGAAGGCAATCAAGTTTTGTTCTGTGAATTCTCAGTCGAAATTCCCTTACACTGTCGCAAAAAGGAATCTTTCCCATCAAGGGAAAAGTGGAATAAAACTGTCAGTGGTGGGAATCCATTGGCAGCCGAAAAATGCCCAGCCAAAGGAAGATGAGTTCCTTCACCAAAGAAAAGGAAAAAACATGATCTAGTTGAGAAAAGCTGAATTTTCTGAACTAAGGAAAATCATTCCGGTTTACATCCATCTTTACGACAAAGTTACTCCCCACTCTAACAGTTTCTTTAAGGGGAATCCTGATGTTTGGCGTTGTTCTGTGCAGAGTGGGGATAAGGCATTTGTTTAGACAGATAAGTATGAGAAAAATGGAAGGGAAAAAAAAAAAACTGTGTACACATGCATGTGAATCGCTGATACTCAACAAGACCTTGCTTCTTGGCTGGTTTTGTACATTGATTTTATTTCATTTCTATTGTTATTAAAATATGGATCTTCCATTAAATGTTTATGTTTGTTCACTTTTTTTCACAATTTTGGATTGGAAGAAGGGATGGGAAGGTGTAGCAAAGATGCGAACGAAGGTTGAGAGCAGAAAAAAACTACATTAACTCTTTTTTTTTCAATCAATTATTCTACGTAAGACACATCACGTCCTCACATCTACTATTTAATCTCTTTGGTGACAATATTAATAAGCTGAGGACACAAATCATAAGCAGTTATGTACCTGCTAGATGGTCTGTCTCTTGAGGGATAAGGTTTTCTGTTTATGCGTGTGTGTGTGTGTGTGTGTGTGTGTGTGTGTGTGTGTGTGTGCATGTGTAAGTGCGTGCGTGCATGCCTGTGTGCGTGCGTGAGTGCATACGTGCGCACATGCATGCATGCATGTGTGTGTGTGTTTTACTTCTCCATTCACTTTGCCCATTCCAAAATTCTTTAAAACAAAACATGTCAATACTGAAATCAAAACAGTTGAAATAATGCTTATACACATGCGCAACACCAAACATTGATGTGCAGACAGCAGCTGTCCTTGAAAACCCAAAGTCAGACACTCCTGATGCTTCAATACTTCTAACTACAGTCTGCCACCAGACAGTAAAAAAAAAAAAAAAAAAAGGAGTCAAGCAGGAAAACTAATAATTTCTGCATTGATCTTGCCGATAATCTAACTGCTTTTTGTTTCTGTGTTCTCTGCACCAGAGCAGTCCATTCTCTGCACCAGAGCAGTCCATCTTCACCAGGTTCATCAACCTATATACCAGGTTCTATATTACAGTTTTTGCTGATTCACTGAAGGCTGTCAAAAAATCTTGTTTTGTCAAGTAATTCATCCTTTATCAATGTTTTCCCATATGGATTACTGTCTTTTCTGTGTCTGGATTGACAGGAATTCACCTTCTTATTTGAGTCTCGTTTGTATCTTCCCCACTGAAGAATTTCAGTAATCGCGATAATACTTGTAAGATTTTACAAACAAAATTACCAAGAAGATGGCTAAGTTCACCACTTATTTTCTTTTCAGAATGTTTGTTTTGTATTTGAGTACATGTCATAAACTATGGTGTAAACATAATGAACCAGTAAGAAAAATTTAATTTTCTCTTACATAAAATTTTGACACCATAAAGCAGCCAAATAGAATCTCACCAAACCAGAAACTGCACAATCTTGCTGATCAATTGACAAAGTTTTCAAAATGTTTCTGATCATGATTTCCAGTTAAATCCAAAAGACTTGCCACCCCTGATCACAAGATATACAGCTGTTCCTTGCTCTAATAATCTGCAGAGTTGTTTTGATGCTTACAGTTTTCTTATCTCTCATTCTCTTAATCAACGGTTACACATACATAAATTTGGTCAAATAAATGAATAAAACTTTCAAATTCCACTGATGAAAGTCTACCAAAGAGCGCTTTCAAACTGAGACAGACAAGATAGAAACAGTGCAATAACAAACATGACGTCTCACCATGTGGAGATATTCAAAGCAGAGTTTGGCAGCCTGAAGAGGGACAACAGGGTTTCTTGGTTTGAGTCTGTGACACTCGGCCAGTACCAGTAATGCCCCGTGAATACTGCACAAAAATCAGTCCCTTAATCATTCCAGTCCAAGTATCAATCCCATGTTAATTAACTGAAAAGTAATCAATAAACAAAATAGAGTAATTCTTGCTCCTATAAGAAAACCTAACACAGAGTAACTTTTATTCAAGATTGGCACAGCCTTTTAAACTTGAATAAGTCAGACAAATACAAAGACGAACAATCTAATAGTGGGGGAAAAACAATTTTCAACTTTGAAAATTAATTAATTAAAGCTACTGTTGTAGTTGTCTGTTTTGCAATGTGCATTAAATAAGCACTGCTCTGCCCTCTGTTTTGTGTGTTTATTTGTGGATATGTTTATGTCAAGTTTCCCATCTGTACACATCAGTGACCGCCAATGCTGGTCTTCTCATGTGTGTATCAATGTGCATTACAGTGTATGAGTGTTCCCTGAGAGGGTACTTGTCTGTCTGCATGTCAGCACCAGAGAAGCATTTACTAGTAGAATATGGATACTGATTTTATTATTAAAAAATAATACAAACGGACATAGGTTAACAAGAACATCACTGTCAGACAGAGAGACGGAATAGAGAATATAAGAAGGGGGGGGGGGGGGGAGACAGACAGAGAGAAAGAGAGAGAGAGCAGAAGTCCACAAGAGAGCATAACACTTTCCCACAGAGTTAAACATATCCTCTAAAAAAAATTTAGTTCCATACACATACAGCCATACCTACCTTGCCCGCACATATCAGAGAATTAGCGAACTGGTGCCAGATGTGGAACTCCTCGAAAGAAAACCTCAGTGCTCTCTCAAATGACTGTCACAGAAAGAACAATGCTGAGATTACACTAAGGTTCTTCTCACTGTCTTTCTACCTGTGTGTGTGTGTGTGTGTGTGTGTGTGTGTGTGTGTGTGTGTGTGTGTGTGTGCTATCTGTGTGTAATGTGTTAAAAAACATTCGTTCAAACGCAGAAGATGGAATCAAGAAAACAGCTCAACATTTCTAGTAAGATGAATCTTCTAGAAGATTACTGAATCTTCATAATGCAGAAAAAGAAACAGAGCATTTCTGAACAACACAGCTTTGAAAAGTTTGACTGTGATCATTATGATAATGATGACCATTATCATGAAGTATGTTATATCTCTTTCCACTCCTGGCCCTCCTCTGTAAAAAAAACCCATCCCCCCCACTCCCCATCCCCCCAAATCCTGGCAGAACTCTCTGACCTCACACAGCAAAGAGAACTGAGCACGGCGCACAAGCATGATTGTCAGCAGATCGTAGATGGAAGAAGTAGTGGCAAAAGCCACATGTCGTGTGTCATGCACCTCTTCTTTTCTGTCCAGAACAGCCTCTCTTGTGGCCTGGTAAACATAAAATAAACACAGATATAACGTGAAAGACAGCTTCCCTTTTGGACCGGTATATAAACACAATAAAAATAGGACATATATGAAAGACAGCTTGTGACTTGGTATATATACACAATAAAAAACAGAACACAGTGAAAGACAGCTTGTGACTTGGTATATATACACAATAAAAACAGAACACAGTGAAAGACAGCTTGTGACTTGGTATATATACACATTAAAACAGAACACAGTGAAGACAGCTTGTGACTTGGTATTCATACACATATAAACAGAACATAGTGAAAGACAGCTTGTGACTTGGTATATACACAATATAAACAGAAAATATGTGACAGACAGCTTGTGACTTGGTATATACGAGTATAAACAGAAAACATGTGACAGACTGCTTGTCTTATGGCCGAGTTTGAACACAATAAAAAGCAGAACATATATGAACGGCAGGTCCTATTGCCGCCTGGCATTTACATTGCAGAACATATGTTGAGAACAGTTTTCTTGCGGTCTGGTATACACACAATAACATTAGAAAATATGCAAAAAACAGCTTCCCTTTGTCCTTATCTAATATATGCAGAGAACACCCGCAATAAATCTCTCTCTCTCTCTCTCTCTCACACACACACACACACACACACACACACACACACACACACACACACACACACACACACACCCTTTCTTTCTCTGATGCAGGACACAAATCCACTCAAATTCGAAAGATGAGACTAAAAAAATACATTCTCTTTGCGACTGAGTTTTAATGTTTAAATAACAACAGCTCCCATATAAATGTACAAACAACCACACCATACCAGCAGCATATATACTCACCAGAGCTTCAGCAATGAGAAGCAGCAGTAAACTTTCTTCGTTGATATCTTCTGGTATAAACCTGCCAACAGACACAAAACTGAAGCAGCTAACAACAGAGCTCTGGGAACCAGAACACTAAGTCTTTGCAGGTTCCACACCATACAATTATACAATTTCCATATTTCAGTCACTGAAATCAACCAAGCCAACCATGAAATCAAAGTCAATTGTTATCAAGATAAATGCTATGACCATGTCTGCAAAACGGAGGGGAAGGGGGCATGTGGTAACTGACACACCCCCGTAAAGAGGATCCACAATCAATGACCAAGAAACATATGGGAAAAGAAATGTTACATTCACAAAAATGTCAAAACTGATTTTCCAATCCATTACTCCGGCTTTGAATGCACTGGTAAGAATCCAATTATACAAAGTACTGGTGAAGAATCCTATTACTCAAAAGGAACATATCTACGCACATCATGGTATGATGGCAAGGGCTGTCTAACTGGCTGAGGAAAGCTATCACTTATGTCAGCAAAATGGTGAATGCTGCAAGTTTCTATAGGGGCAAGAGCAATACTATTCAAATGTCTGATGCGGAGATAGTAAAACTGAGCCTTCTTTTGCTGATATTGGACAATCATTGTGACGGCTGAAGGTTCACTTCACAATGCTTCCATTTTCTGTTATGACATCAACATCACAATGAATCATGTTTGTGCTTGGCTGAGTCCGAAGGCACTGGCCAATCAAATGGAGCACACAGTCTCGTTTCAGTCCTTGTTTATGAAATGCCAGATAACAATAACTATGTTTTCCCTGCTTCTTTATCATTTAGTATCATACAGAAATCAAAATTATTGCTGACTGACGAGCAACCGATTTTGTCTCAGGACATGGAAACATTTTTGTTCACTGCCCACTGGCCAGGTCAGATAAAAACATCCTATCCTGCACATCTTTGAATTTTCAATTTTAGAACTGATGAAGACTCACAGCACTGTGAAGATACCATTCATTAAAAAAAAGAAAAAAAAGGTCCTTACCTGTCCCCTGTATAAACATGAGGTTTGTGTCCTTTGGCTTGTGAACTCTTCGGGCCATCAAATCAATTGGTTTATATGTTGACTCACAGATACCACGAATCAGCACTTCTGCTAAATGCCGAGCGAGATTCTGCACCACAAAAACACAGAGTATAACATTATCTTGGGTTTTAAAGCTTTAGTCTCCCTCAAGGATCGTTTGTCTTCTCCTTCTTATGTACTGACAGAAACCAACAACAGTGGACAGGGGAAGGGCGGAAGGATCCATGGGGCAGATTTAAACACAGAACCTGTTCATCTTTCCTCATTAATTCACTTCCCTGCTACAGCGATGTAAGTGAACATTTCTAATGTCAGCACTTCAGTCAATATACCTAACTACCAACCACCATGGCAAAGTGGTTAGTGCTGCCAACTCACAGCTACAAGTTCAGTTTTCATCAAAGCCATTTATTTGTGGGATTTCACTGCCCCAACCGGCCCCTGCCCAGAGCTGAGTTTGGTATGGGCTCAATTAGGAAGTCTGGGACCATACAGTCCAGTTTCACCCACTTATGGGTGCGCGCGCTCCGAGAATGTTACTCAAACTTCCTAACAGTACAGGCGTCTGTATCTCTTGGAGTCCGTTGATGCTGTTTTATACTGCAGATGCAAATTCATGAGGACTGTCGTCGGACGGACGTGGTGCCACCTTCCAAGGGGCACCTCACTCATGTTGCCTCTGCTACTAAGCAATTATTGTGGTCAGTTGGGGAGCTTAGTGGGTGGTGTCCTGTGACTTGACACTATCCCCTGTTGATTGCCAGTGCTGGGGGTGTGGCAGGCCAGGCCAGGCTACTGCTGTGGAGAGGGGTCAGATTGAGTGGCATGGGTGGCACCAAGGGTGGGACAGCAAAAATAAAAAGCAATAACCCCCCACAACCAACCAAAACCAAAACCTCTCACTAATTTGCAAATATTATATTCACCTTTTGGATATTTTTTTTCAACTCGATTTCTGATAACAAAATCTTATGCTAACTGCTACCAATTAAAAAAAAAAAAAAATCATGCCTTATTTTTTTTCCTTCACTGAATACAAGTTAAGCCCACCTGATGAGAAAAGAGAAATGCGTATCTAGATCTATAATATGGTAATGTCAGACACAGAAATCAAAATCAAAGCATGAATTGTTCTGTTGAATATTATACACACTATCAATACAAAAGGAGGCTTACCTTAAGTACTCATTATCATTATTAAAAAAATTGTATACATTCACAAGAAATGTAAAGGAACCGCTACAGATGGCTGAGGCATCTAATCAGATAACAAACAGTCAAAAACTGCATACCAGTCTGATACGTTGTGTTGCCCGGCACTCCACGGCTCTGAGCAACTCCCTGAACCTATTTACCCCTCTTGTCAATTCCCTGAAACACAAATGTCATGTCCTCAATACTGTCAGTTTTTAACATACTTTCACTAATTTCTATGCACTGCAAGTGCTTTCAAGTGTGTGTCAATGCTCCTTTGCCCACTAACCTCCTTTCATTTGGAATAAACTGTCACATTAATTCAGATACTTTGCATCTTCACCTCTTTCAAATCAAACCTGAAAACTTTTATTTTCCCTTCTGATTAAGTGATATGTAATGTATGAGAGATGTTGTTTGGGATTATGATATGTGCTTGTTTACAAATAGTTATTTGCGGGTTTTATTTTACATGTGGGGGACAGGTGAAAACAGGGAATGAGAAGGCCAGGTTGGGCAGTGGTATGGTTGGATATATTGTGTGTTTGGTTGCCATGTTTCGTGCACTGCTATTTGTTCTTATTGGTTGTGTAGCTTACATCTGCATTTGTAGATTGCAAACACCTAGAGGATAATGACACCTTAAATTATAACAACTTACTACTGTCACATGCACAGAGTATTAATGTAAAATGTCATCACAAGTTTAACAGAACCATTTACACTGAATTTGTTACTCATGAAAGTGCTACTTCAAATCTGACCATTTGAAATCATGTGCTGAACTTGCTCTCACTTGCGTTTTGAGTTTTTTTTAAAAACAGTTCCTCGATTACTTCATAAAATTTGCATTTCCAGGCAATACAATGCAATGACATATGTTTTAGAGCAAGAACATAAAACATGTATATATCATCCCACACCTACACAAGCACATATGCGTACTAACACAATCAAAAAGAACTTCATCACCACACAAACCACAGAACAACATTAATCCTAAACCATCCCTTCTCACCTACCCGCACTTGACGTAAGATAATGGTGACTGCTGTATGGCCTGGTCAACCAGCGGCCCCATACCCACCTCCACCACAGACAGGTTTGATCCCATAGAGGAGGTGAGGGGCTGAGTGGTGTACTTCTCGTGGTCCTGGAAGAACAGAATGGCCAGGTCCCCCGCCCTCTCATAGCAGCTCACAATCTTCTCCTCATGCTCTGCTGCTTTGAACTTGCTGGTGCTGGGCGCTGCTGTCTTCTCCAGGCAGAACCCTGAAGACAAAGACTTGCATGGTACTCTTCCTTTGCTTTCAAAGATAAACAAACATGTGCCTTGATATATATCCCTAAGCAAACATAATCTCACAGCAGTTAGATCTTACTAGAAAAACTGAACACACATATTTCTTCAAGGAGACTACAGCTTTCTTTGTTTTTTAATCCATTTTTCTTTAACTCAAATACAATTGAATGTGCATGTGCCACCCACACACACACACACACACAAGTACAAGCACACATAAACATGAATATGCACCGACATATGCACATGCATGTGGTCATAACACACATGCACATATATGCGCATTAATTACCAACCTTTGACGGCATAAGATTCAGCCACGATGTGGAACAATCGAGAATAGGTGGAAGTGAAGGAAATGTTGTGAAGATCAATGCGATTCAGCAAGTCCAAGGCCTCTTGGTAGGATCCATAACAGTAGAACAGCTTACTCAGCAGCAGCTGGGCTTGGACTCCTATCTGTAAAACACACCAACTTCTGAAACCTACATCTCTTCACAGGGTTTCACATCAAATACAATAAAGTTGTCACACCACTTTGTATTCCTCTTTCATTTCACTCATTAGGGAAGAATTCTAAGACACAACATATTAACAAGGAAAACGAGCTTTTCAACTGCAGTACTGTAACTCATCCAAAATGTGTTTAGTGAATTAAAAAAAAAAACAACTTTTTTCACCTCATGTGTGAGTGACCGACACCCAAATGATAAGAGCAACAGTGACAGTACATTTCACGTGACTGGATAATTTAGCTGTGGAGCATATAATTCTGATGATGACAACTCAGTCATTACTTCAGACTGAATATGGCTACCTTGACACAAACTGGGATGATGGTGACAAAACAATAATCCAAGCAATCCACATGTGGTGAGTTGGTCTGGATCTACTCTGCAGATGACAGGCCAACAAGGTTAGTCACAAACAGCGACCTAGACGCACACACACACATACACACCAGTCTTCTACAAAGACAGTGTCATGTATATTCTGTCAATCCACATCCACTCATTCTACAGGTTTCATGCATATTCTGACTTTCTGGTGATTTTTGAACAATGTCTTTAACATGAATCCAGCTTGTCCGCCACTCTCAGAAATCAGTCTGGTACACTGATAGCAAAGGACATCTTTTGCTAAAAAAGATTTTAACAGAAATCTTTAATGCAGCTGGGAGCAGTAGACAGTAAATGACGATAAAAGAATAATAACACTTGTTCCCATGCTCTCACAATTTACACACCCCTAACTCCACATGACTGCTGCTTACACCATTTCACCCAGCACAGATGCTATGTGCGCTTCGAGTTTGCATTTGTGTGAGGCAAACTGGAACCATAAGCAATAATGCTTTGGAGACCTGGATGCGTACACTGTCAAAGCGTGGGAGCAAATTTTATCATTCTTGTTTGTGATTCAAAATGATCTGGATAGTAGAAAGCTCAGTTCAACCTTGTCGTGGGCCTGGCAGGCTCTGTGGAGATGATCTTCAGCTGTCCTGAGCTGTGCCTTGGCTTTGTGCTGATTCTTTTCATCAGGGATATTCTCCTGAAGGAACTCCTCCAGCTGGCTTTCTCCATAAACCAGCAACCAGAGTTGCTGAAAAGCAAACAGTGTATTCATGTTCATAATGTGTGTAAAATGTCTCTTACACAAAACACTGAATCATGTCTGACAAAACATGGAGCCCCCATGTATAGATGAAGAACAATATTATCAGTGGAAACAAACATCCTTAACATGTATTGGCCATTGACTTGACAGAGGTTTAGGGTTAATCTGCATAGTCTGAGGCGGGACCACAGTATTAATTCCCTTTTTTCAAGCCATTTCTGTTCAAGTTCCAGCATTTGGGAGTGTTAAATACAGTCTATGTCCTGACAGAGATCTCCAATGTTTTTGCATTGTGAGACCTCTGAAATGCTGGAACCAGGGTGTCTGTGTTCTTGGAACCTTACAGAGTTTGTATGATGCTTCTGTGCAATCCCTCCACAGTGTGTTACACACTGGTCATGTTATCTAGCATTTGTCCACTAATGTACTTATCATACTACCTGCATCAAAGTGTTGGCAGGGCTACACACTTGTTAAAGTAGACTTTGATGCTATGGGGTTTTATGATTCTGTGGAAGATGAACCCAGAAAGTTGTACAGCACGAGTCAAGTCACCAGGATTGAAAACAGTCTGCAAATTTTCTGGCCTGGACATTAAGGGGGTGGTGGTAGTGTGTGTGTGTGTGTGTGTGTGTGTGTGTGTGTGTGTGTGTGTGTGTGTGTGTGTGTGTGTGAAAACAGGAGACTTTTCTCAATGATTAAAAAAATTACCCCTCTTTAGGCCCTTGATTCCTTGACATTTGAAGGATAAGGCTCACGCAGGAAAACACACAAGGAGACAGAAAAATCTGGAGATAATTTTTTTTTCCCAGACCTGAACTGAACAGCACAAAGATCTGTCGGCCAGGAGAGTGATTTTCACTCACTAAAGTCATTTAACCTTCCTAGTCAATGTATGGGCTGCAAGAACTTGAAGAAATAATTCACACTCAGCACTGTAAATATAATTTATTCCTGTAGTGAAAAATAGCTATATCATTAGTCAGTCTTCAATTCATTCATAACAGCATTCATCATGGTGGTGACAAAAAAAAAAAAAAAAAAAAAAACTTAAGATAAAACAAAAGTCGGGGTAAAAAAATAAAAAAACAGTCGGTGTAATAATTCTAGTCTACAAACCAAAACTTAAATAACTTAACATGTAAGGAACTATACTTGCTCATTTTCAAATGCCCATTTACACCAACCTGCTACCATTGCGGTCCCAGGATGACATACAAGCAGCACACCTCTAACTTTCAACAATTCTACTTGGCAAGTTACCCTAACACAATCTAAAGGGGAGGTGGTGAGAGGGCTCCCTTAAGCGCCAAGCTGGGAGCCTCAACCAGAGGCCGCTCCTGAAGGCTTCATTCTGTAAATCTGTTGCCTCTATTTACAGAGTCGCGGGACTTTGAAACCAACCATAATAAAGGAGGACAGGGGCGAGAAGGGTGGGGTGGACGGGAGAGATGCTGAAATATTATTTAGCTGCTCTCGTGCAAAATAAACTGGGAATGTGGTTGGAATAGGAATGGACGGGTGGGGGTATATTTTCCCCATTCAGACTGGTTTAACTAGAACTGCAACTTCAGAACTTGAACTTTCACTTGCAAACTTCATACTTTTCAACTTCTGAACTTCTCAACTTGGATCGGGTTGGGTGAAAGATTCACGCAGCAATTTCAAGTACAAGATTCATATTTACAAAACTTGGTGTTTACCTAAGTCTGATGATTTGTGCTCCACTGATCTTGCTGCTTCTACAGCCTTTTTCCAGTTTGATTCATTTCTAAATTTCTCAATATCTGATTCGGTTCTCATGTATTTCGACTTCGAAGCCATTTTGTTGATACCCGGAAGCAGACGGACAACACCTTGTCTGTAACCTCTAATCCGCGTTGAAGGATTTTTTCCTATTCGAAATTTTACTATTTTCAGAATACACAGGTAAACAGATCAATATATTTGTTTGTTTTGTTTTGATTTAGTCATTTTTACTTTCCTTTTTCATTTTTTTGAAAGTTCCAGAGAGTTAGTATGTCACGCATGCGCTTCCTCCCCCCAAACCGGAAACTGTGACTACGCATGCAGGTTTAGTCTCTTTTGACATGATCCAACTCCACTTGATGTGGTGAGAAGGTAGGGCTCCAACAAGTTTTAGATTTTTTTGTACTTACCATGTGGTTTATGTCAGAATTTACGATGGTTGTAAGTGTCTTTGATGTCAACAGACTAAATGATTAAGAATTGATAATGATTTACAGTATGATTCGTGATGAATAAAAGATTTTTATTTTACTGAGGAACATGTGCTTCTCAAAGTGTGGCCGCCATGCGCCATGGGAGACACGCTCCCGAGTCGCCGGTTATCGCAAAGGAAAAGACTTTGATTTTTATGGAAATTGTTAATGCGTTGGCGAGCTGTTTCTAATTCAGCCATAAATTCTGCATTGAACTAAAGACCTCCTTTAAGATGATATTGGGTGAAGTCCGAGTTTGACCGCCCGGTCTTTTTTTTTTTTTTTTTTTTTTTAAGTAGTATTATGCCGTTTAAAACGTCATCGTGCAGCTTAATGCCTAAAAATCCTGGTAGCCCGGAGATTTCCTTTCAGACTGTACCTTCATTGATGCTGATGATGACAGTTGGAGAGGCTCTAATTTTGGTTTGCTTATTTCCGTATTACATAGGACAGTTGCAGAGACGACATTGTGAAGACATTACACTACCCTTGGGTGTGGAGCTTCATTTATCAACCACTTGTGAAAGGCAAAGTTGCCAGTTTATGGACAGTGTTGAGATCATGCAGATTTTTAATGCGAAGCTGTGTTGTGTGAAGTGCTGGCAGGTTTCTCAGGCTAAATGTAGCAAGAAATGGCCATGCAAAGTTCCCACATGACATTTAGATACACATGTACATTGATGATGCATGCGTGTGTCATGTGTGTGTATCATTGTATGCCTGTGCTTGCACGACTGTAATACCAGTGTTTATGCTTATGACTGTATTCTCCGTATGTGTGAAATCAAGCCTAATGTGCACGCATGATTGTTTAGTGTGATTGTATGAAAGTGGGTGAATTGATCAGTATCTCAAGTTGCTGATTTTTTTTTATTCATAGTCTGTCATGCGCACATACACCATGCGAATTGTGAGCACAAAAGAAGAAACAGTTGGTTATTGTGTGTGCGTTCTTTGAGTAATGAAAAACACTTCATGAAAATGGGAAAAGTTTCTTTTAAGCCATAGTACTCTTTCCCACCTTCCATCTCTGTCGTAGTGAAGTTTTAGTTTTTCCAGCATGAAAAACAAGAACTTTAACATAAACTAGCCAAAACTGTGTGTGTGTGTTTTTTATACTATTAAGTTTATTAGTGTTAATGTCTTGAATGCCGTGTGATGAAAATCAAATAAATTAAGCAGCAGTCGAAACTTTACAGTTCAAAATTTGAGACATAATGTGATAGTGGAAGGAATCATGGAGAATTTTTTTTTTTCCCTGGAGTCCCAGGGCCTGTTAGAATTGTTTTGGGGGACCTGAGACCCCTTATGTGCAGATGGCCATGAGGAGCCTTGCTAACATTCCTCAGAAATTTTGAAGACTGAAAGTTCTCAGGATTTAACAGCTAAAAGATAAGTTTGATTGGAAAAGCACAAAGGCCGTCATGAGTTTGATTGGAAAAGCACAAAGGCCGTCTGTTTGGATGACTGATAATACTTTACATTTAGGATGGTAATGGGCATGCAAATGTCATGAACTCAGTGATGATTATCTAGACAGGTGCCAAGTAGTGACAAGGAGATCGGAAAATGTAATCAATATGAAGAAGGCTTATGCTAGATACCAGTGAATTAGCAAGGTTCAAGTTCCATTGATTCATCATAAAGAAGTCCGCGAAAAGAAATCCCAGAGACGTTAGATCCTGCTGCCCCAAAATGCAGATACTTCTTGCACTCTTCACAATCACAGGCTTTCTAGTCGGTCTTTGTGTGGTCTGGTTGCTTAGCAAGCACCACAGAACTAGGTGTCATGCTAAAGCATTAGGCCAGTGATAGGTATTGGATAATTTTTCAGTGCTAATTATTTTGTGGCTGGATGAAACAAAACTACCAGAACCCCTGGTTTCTGCACCAGTTTTAGCACCAAATGATCTAAGAGTACTTCTGAAACTCAGGTACTTCATCAAACAAACAAAAAGTGCAGATTATATTTGTTGTAATCACACCAAGTTTTATGCTTTAAAATCTTGTACTTGTTCGTGTTTTTTTTCTGGATTGTGTATGTGCATGCATGTGTCTGTTGGTCATGTCCAGAACTGTATAGTATGGTTACTTGCCATATTACGCAAAATCCTGTATCCATCCATACATTGCTAAGTTCACAAGTATATTGTAGGATAGTCAGCCAAACCTCCTAGTGACAAGCATTTTATGCATAACTGTGCAAAAATACCCCTTTTGAAACTGCTTTGGTTAACCCCTTAAAACTGAAAAATAAGTCTGAGTCACTTGTTTCAAATTCTGAAGTGTGCAGATAAAAATTTGCTGATGAAGCCACAAATCAATTGTGGCATTTTGTCGATCAGTATAAAAGTCAGAAAGATGCCGTTTATATTTTGACACTGCTGAAATATACAGGCGCCATGGGCATCCCATGTAAGGCAGGCATTGAAAATCGAATGGGCACACCAAATAATGCGCAAGACTTGCAGAGGCAAAATATAGGCAACATAGGATTCACGGCCGAGACTGATGATTCAGATGCTTAGTGATGATGCTGTACATGTACTAAAATGCTGTTGAAGAGGTAGGCGACCACTTCTAGATTGGCAAATGGGAGACCTGATCACAGTTGCTCATACTAGGCATGTGAAATATTTTTCAAGCACTTTGAAAATGGCAGCCACTTCAGTAATATTTTATCTTCCAATAGTAACATACTTTCTTTGATACCTGATAGGGGGGATAAAATGTACAGTTAGCTTTAATGGAATCCGGTGGCCAGGGTATGTAGAGTACAGTTAACAAACGGTGTAAGACAAGATGGTGTTTAATTGGTTTCGTTGGTGACATGCTTTGCGTTTCTTCTCATTCTCCTTGTTTGACAATGTCCACTATCTCTTTAACCTGTTGCTGTTGTTATAACCATGCATTGGGTATTTACAGGTTTCAAAATGCAGATATTCGTCAAGACCCTTACGGGCAAGACCATCACTCTTGAGGTGTGTAACATGTTTGTTCCTGTCTTGTACTCCTGTCCTTTGAATTTGCAAAGTATTTCCACTATGCAATGTCTTGCATTTTGTTCTTTGAATTGGCAAAGAATGTTCACAGTGCCAACATCCAATTTTAACACATGCACTCTTGGACATGGGATGCTAGCTTTGGGGGGTTACCCAAGATATTTTTCCTGATCAAAAGAAGTGTAATAGTAATTGTTTCTTTCTAGTCATTCTTGCTCCATTTATGTCCTATTCTTATACATTTTGTTGCTTTGATGTCTGAGGAAGTAATATGTGGAAATGATTTTTCTATCTAATTCTAAACAAAGCACTGTTGGGAAATTGCAGCAGTCTAAAATGATGAAATGTGTGTGTGCAGGTCGAGCCCAGTGATACTATTGAAAATGTTAAAGCCAAAATCCAAGATAAAGAAGGTAAGGAGATTTTTTTTTTTTTTTTTTTTTAAGAAAAGGCTTGCATAGATTAAAAGGCTACAATCCTGCCCTTTTTTTTTTTTTTCTTTCTTTTTCAAATAAGAGTAAGCAACTTGTGAACAAATGCACTTTTATTTAAAGCTGCAAGACATCCGGTTCTAGGTAATGAGGTTTGTGCAACAATTTTAAAAACATAAAAAGAATTTGTTAAAGATGAAACAATTTTCAGTCAGTGAAAAATAAGATATTGAAGGGTTCAGTGCTGAAAATAAAAGATGGATGATGACGACTGAATGTTGTTAAACAGTTTTAAAGCAAACGTTTGAAATGAAATTCCAGTTGGGTAGAACAAAGGCTGCAGCGTGGGATTCACCAGTTCCACGGACAGACCAAAGGCAGATTTTTCTCCTTCCCTTTCACATTCGTTGTGTATGTTGATCAGGCATTCCCCCAGATCAGCAGCGTTTGATCTTTGCGGGCAAGCAGCTGGAAGATGGCCGCACTCTGAGTGACTACAACATCCAGAAGGAGTCGACCCTTCACCTCGTGCTTCGTCTGCGTGGTGGCGCCAAGAAGCGCAAGAAGAAGACCTACACCACTCCCAAGAAGAACAAGCACAAGAAAAAGAAGGTCAAGCTGGCTGTGCTGAAATATTACAAGGTAGGATTAGTTACCACCTGTTTTCCTCATGCAGAACATTTGTGCTCAAACGTACTCACATGCATATGCGTGCACACTTATGCATGCGTGCGCGCGCGTGCACACACGCGCACACACACACACACACTTACACACATTTTCCTTCGCTTCATTGATAAAATGCCAATATTTCATTCTATGCCTCCAAAATTTTGGGGCAGTTTTTATTGTCCAAGTTTTTTTTTATGGTATTGTCCTGGTTTGATTGATGGTCAACTTGGGACACGTTATGATTCTTTTTGTTTTGTGTGGTAATCCTTGCTCTTTCTGAACAATTGTGATTTTCTCATTTTGATGTAATGGAAGTGTCCATTGAAGTACACACTGGGTCATCAATTTACTAATGACAGTCTTTTAGTAAACTGTTGTGGTGACTCTAAAGGAGTTCTCACAGCAGTCAGCAATCACTGACACAGAGAGCGTAATATTATCTTTGCCATAAAATTCACGTCCATTGGCTGTTATGAAGCACCAGTGTTAATTTATTGTTGGGATCCCTCTCACTGTTGATAATTTTCGTTATGAACTATAGGGTAAAAGTTCTAAAGTAGGTGCCAGAAATTGGTTATTCAGTGATGTTACTTTTGTCAGTCCGCCAAATGTCTTACACTTGAAAGAAAAGTGTATTCAGATTTCAAAAAATAAGTGGCAGTCTTATCATTTTCACTTATGTTTTTTCAATTTGCAAGTTTATTACATTGAATGAGACTCGATGTTTATATTCTAAGTATGTAACCTATATAATGTGAAAACCACTCCATTCATACTAGTTACAAATAAGTTACTGTCGTAATATTTCATTCTTCTAGATGCACTGGCTGATAATCTTTTGTAGGATTGGACTTTTACTCTGTATGATTTTGGACAAAGTGTAGTGCAGTTTTTTTATCCTGTAATTTCTTAACATTTGCATGAATGTTTCATGTGTTCATTTGATAATGCTGGTACTGTTTTTTTTTTTTTTTTTTTAAACAATGATTGTTGACCCTGTCCTGCCTGCCTCCCCCTACCTCCATGTAAAACCAACCTGAAATGAAACTGCATTAAAGATTCATTCATTCTTCTCATAGTTTATGAAAACCAGTATGGGAACAAAGCAGTGTCGCCTTTTATTGGATCAGTATAGCAGGATATGTATTCTGTAATTGCAAGAGTTAGGTACTCGAAAAGAAGAAAAAAAGTACACCGTGATTTGATAACAGAAACCTTGTGTTCCTGTTTTTGCTTCATTTTACATGGTTGCAGTGATGACAATCTTAGGACACCTTACGATTCATTCACTGAAGATGATAAAAATCAAAGCGTTACCATACCTGAGCAACCATGTAAGGTGACAAATTACAGCTGAGCTGTGTACATGAGATGTGAACAGTTCACTCAGTTCATATTGCTTGTGGTCAGACTGCTGATGGAGTTGTTCAGGCTGGTTGTAAGGTAATCTAGTGGTCAGTTGGGGAAGGGTAGATTTCCAGTGTCTTATCTGATCTGTGTTGTATATATAACCTGTTTTTTCTTTTCTCTTTTTTTTTCCTTGTTTTCCCCATGTCATCATGGGTCTTTTGGGGGGGGGGGGGGATATTTGTTGGCAAAAAAAAAAAATGTAGGAATTTTGTATTTCCTCAGTTTATCATACATTTCCTCAGTATATCTTATTTATCAAAGTGAGTTTTCATTCTTAAGTTATTCTCATGTGATATGGCCAACAGTGTCGTTTAACCCTCTTGACCATCGAGTGCCCCGCTAGCGCCCGGCCGGAAATCACACAGCCAAAACGCTGAGCGCCCGCCAGCGCCCGGTAAAACACGTGGCAACAATGGGCGCCGCCATGTTTCTCTTAGAAAAGAAGTCTCGCGAGAACATGACTTCCTTCTTCCTGTAGCCATTTACTTCCGTTTGCAAAAAAAAACGCGAGTCGATACGTGCCGTGGTTCTCGAGTTACGAATTTTTAAAGTTTTGAGGTCGAAATGCCGTTTTTCACCATGGCTAACCTTGAGTTCTGCCGTTCTATAATGAGATTTAGTGATGGAGATGCTGTGTTTTGTAGGATTTACGGCATAAGACTTAGTGAAAGTGCTGGGTAATGAAGCTTAGAGTGACCTAGATTTCGACTGGGATGAAGTTCCAGGTATGATGAACAACAATTCGGAAGAAAGTTCTGAAGAAGATTTTTTTTTTTTTTTTCCGAGTAAATGGCTCATGTGACACATTCAAAAACTTACGATATAGCAACATATATATTCGTAGGAATTTTAAAAATTATTATTTTTATTTTCGTTATTTCCTTTCTTCTCTTTTAAATTAATTTTTTAATTGGGTAACCATGTTCAAATTACGGAGTTACTTACCTTGCCGACGGTTTCGGTGTAACTAAGCTCGGATAAGTGCATACTGAAGAGGGTTAATTTTATAAGTGTTTTGTTGCATTGTCAGTATTTTGAAATGACATTCAGACATATAACTTTCTTGTTGCAGAGTGGTCAGTGTCAAAGAAAGTGTGTGTTGATTATAAGCTGATAAGGAATCAGTGGTTTGGGGGTTTTTTTTTTTCGTTTCGTTTCATTTTGACATGGTTGCAATGATGACAATCTTAGGACACCTTAGGATTCATTCACTGAATATGATAAAAATCAAAGCGTTACCATACCTGAGCAACCACATAATGAAACGTAATCTGAGGTTTGTTGCCCTGACAACGCCTCCCCATAGTCCGCCTGGTTGTCACAAAAATGAACTCAAAACCTGAAATTGGTGTAACTCAATCAAGTCTTGTCGGAAGTGGGTTTCCGACACTGTTCACATTGCTTGAAGGCGTGTTGGACGCATACTTCTGACATGAGTTTGACGATGTTTAAATCATTCTGCTTTTTAATAAAAGGCAATAAATCTTGTTTTAGGGGACGTACAGCTTAGGGCCTTTTCTTGCAATCGCTTACCTTAGACCATTCTTCATATTCTGTAGTAGTTTTATACAGATTTGAATTGTCCCAATCTCAGTTCCTACAATCACACGATTTTGAACATGATCACATGATTTTGAGTGGATCAAGCATTTAATGGTCAAATTCTTGTGTGCTTTATGCAGTTGTCATAAATATACTATTCTCTGTAGGTCATACCAAGTGCTCAGAAGTGTAGTTGAACTAGCGTGGGAGGATAGAGAACATGGAGAAGTGGATTACAGTGCGCACATAAAGTTTTTGTTTTTCTGCAAATGTGTATCATTTTGGATTACTTAAATCAAGTGAACTGTGTGGATTCCTCACGGAAGGTAGCATTTTTGATTAATATATTGTTTCTTCTATCCAATGGTGTATGTTTCATGCTCCTAGGTAAAGTGGTTGATTTTTTTTAAAATTGCCAAAAATTGTGTGATCTGAGGGACAAACTGGTCCATTTTGGCTGTGACTTGATTGAGTTAACAGACAAGGACACTCAGTTCATGTTGTGTAGGGCCTGTGTTAGTGAAGGTATTCAGACTCTGGATGGATTGGACAAGAAGTCATTGCCTGTAGATTGTGTGGGTTGAATAGAGAATACTAGTTGTTAGATAAACCAGTTTTTTTTTTTATTGGAAAGATCTTATTGTCAGATTGTGGTTTTCTTGTCCCATCTGTGGAATGTTGCTAAATTTGTGCATGGATGGGAATGACAGTGTGTGTGCATTTTCCCCCACTGTCCCCAGGATGTAAACAAGTGGCGATTGTAAAGCACTTAGAGCTTGGTTTCTGGCCGAGGATAGGTGCTGTATAAGTATTCATAATAATAATGTCAATGTATCTTTTTCATGTTTACGGAGCTATATTTTCACATGAAGGCCAGTGATAGGAGGGGTTTTCAGTTGTTTCAAGTTAGCAACAGGGGATTGAGGTTTTTTTTTTTTTTTTTTTTTTTTTTTTTTTTTTTGCACCCCAGCATGTGATCCGATTCATTTTATGTGGTTGCAATGATGACAATCTTAGGACACCTTACGATTCATTCATTGAAGATGATAAAAACCAAAGCGTTACCATACCTGAGCAACCATGTCACATGGGAAATCAGTTCAATGGTGATTGATACTGTGCATAGCAAATGTGGAGCTTAGTGCGTTGTATGTTGCCTGGCAGTTGTCGAGATCAGGTGCTGATAAAGGAGGACAAGAATAAAGTGTAAAGGATAAAAATGAAAAGATTAGAAACAGCCTATGTGTACTAACTAGTAATTTTTGCGATAGAGTTACATTTTTAGTGACCTTGTAATGTAATTGAAATGATCATTGCCACCAAGACTGTAAATGTGTGTTTTTTTTCTCACTGTGTTCCTTAGATGTTTTCAGTTTTCATATTAAATCGTCTTCTATTTTCAGTGTGAGTAGAACGAAGGGTGACATAGATGATATATTGAACCTCTATTCCACTTTGCCCCAGAATTACTGTGCTGCTTTTAAAGGTTGATTTTCACATCATGGTTGCAATGATGACAATCTTAGGACACCTTACGATTCATTCACTGAAAATGATAAAAATCAAAGCGTTACCAGTACTGAGCAGCCATGGCACATTGAAACTGGTGCAACAGGGATTGTATTGATACTGAGCAGTGCAAGTGTGGAGCACAGTGTGTTGTATGTTGCCTGGCAGTGGGCTTGATCAGGTGTCGATCAAGGAGGACAGAAATACAGTGCAAAGATGAAAATGAAAAGATCAGAAACGGCCAGTGTGTACTGATTACTTGTTTTGGCAAGCGAGTTATACTTTAGTGATCTTGTATGTAAAATGATCATTGCCAACAAGACTTTGAAATGTGGGTTTATTTTGTTATGTGTTCTTGGATGTACTCAGTTTTCAAGGTCAAGTTGCATACTATTTTCATTGTAAGTAAAACAATATGTTTAACTAATGATCCACTTTCCCCAGAATTACTGTACTGCTTTTAAAGGTTTGATTTCACATCATGGTTGCAATGATGACAATCTTAGGACACCTTACGATTCATTCACTGAAGATGATAAAAATCAAAGCGTTACCAGTACTGAGCAACCTTGAAGTGCAAATAAGAAGATTTGTTAATCATCATTATGTCCGTAAGTGGCCTCACCAGTTCATGTTTTATACCGTTGTGTGTGTGTTCATAGATATCTTGTTTTGGAGAGCAGAAATGAATAACGGTACTAAGAAACACTGGCTTTTATTTGTGTGCAGGTTGATGAGAATGGCAAGATCACTCGCCTTCGCAGAGAGTGCCCTAATGAGGAATGCGGTGCTGGAGTATTCATGGCCTCTCACTTCGACCGACACTATTGTGGCAAGTGTTGCTTGACATACGTCTTCAACAAACCCGAGGGAGAGAAAGCTTGAGTGTCTTACACATGCCGTTGTATTTCCATTAAAGACATTGGAATGTAAACCAGTGCTTTGCGTATCTTTATTTTCCTGCTGTTGTGTGAAGTTTTTGAATTGTGTGAGCAAGTGATTGCTTCCCCTAGAAAATATCCCCTCTTGATGCCTGTACCCATCGTCAACACAGCGCAGGCCTCCAAGGGTGGTACAGGACTGCTCTAAAGGCAGGTGAAGACAGTGCTTCTCTGGGTCTTCCCCAGCACCTTTAGGTGTTTCTTTTTCTTCTATCCCCTCTCCCCAACCCAACTTACAAAAGACCAGTGGCCAAGTTACTAGTCCACCAGATGAATTGGACCACACAAAAAAAAAATTGTGGGACAGGCACATTGTAGTTTGACCTCTGGGCCTTCTAGTAGAATAAACAGTAAAACAAAATGCGCGTGCGCACGCACACACACACACACACACACGCACTCACACACAAGCAAACCTTTTTTCTGAGTTAGAAGTGTGTCATTGGGTGGACTATAGATGTGGTACAGAGCTTAAGCGAAAAGGGTACAGGGCTAAGGAGAGAGAAAATGATTTTAGAAATAATGATAGAACTAAAGGAAACTGATCAAAATGAAACCCACAAAAAGAAAAATATTCTGACGCTCAAAACTACAAGTTACGAAATAAAAGTCAGTACTGATACTTAATAAAAGAAAAATTCATATAATGCATTACTTCCTCGGATCTCCTATCTTCCTCATCCCTAGCCCCTGTTTTTTCAAGCATTCATTTTCACCTAGCTTTTCAGGTTCTAGCAGGCCTGGAAAATTGTGAACATTGATGATCCGTCTTGGTCGTTTTGCTTCAACAACAGCCATTTTAAATAAATCTGCAGAATTTTCTGGTTACTGCAGCTGCTTTATATGCTTAGCAGTACCAGCTTCGATGAAGCTCTGGCATGGTGATGAAATTTCTCTGTCCCAGAAAGTCCTGTGAACCTAATCATGCACGTCATTGGTGGTTAAAGGCCATTATATCCAAAGCCTAAGAATTATTTCCAAAGTGAGGTTCTGTCACAGTGCTTTATGAAACTCAAAAATGCATTAGTTCATGCTGCAGGCAGCATAATCTGTGCGTAGCTTCCAAACGTTTTTAGGTACTAAACTGATGGCATAAAATAATTTTAACATGTTTCCCTAATGCTGAAAGGAAAAGTAGAAACATTTGCAGGATAGTTGCTTATTCCCCATGTGAAAATGTGTGAATGCAGTAATCTCAGTACAAAGTGCTTCAGCATCTTTAAGGCTGATCTCTACTTTCTGCTGCCATGGTATCAGAAGTGAAGAACACGCCTCTGGAACTCCAGAAAATTCTCAATGAATGGGACCACATTGTCGAACATAAAATTTGGGGGGGGGGCTCTCATCATGGAAATCCAAATAATAAACATGTACGTTGGTGTGTTATGGGCCAGAACATTTTGATTCGACTTGCTATGAAGGTGAAACATGAAAATTCTTTTAAGCTAAATATTTCTTGCTAATAATGCACAATGTGAGCCACGTCATGTGTCCTGAACAACAGCTTCGGACACGTCTGTCCAGCTTGTACAGCTTGTATTACAGTATAACTATGACCAAAGGAAGGTTGGCTTGAACATAGGAACATGCTCTCTCTTAGCCTGTACTGTGCACTCCTCAAGACGTTCTCTCTCATGCCTGAATTTAAAATCCTTACATCATAGTGTGTTATGGTACTTCTTGTGAGATACTGACATAGGCTATTCATGTAGCCTATTGTGTGTTCGCATGTTACTACGTTATCTTCGTTTGATGTAAGTTTACGCCATATGATGATAGAGCACTCTGGAATGACTTGATGACAAAACAAAAAAACATGGCAATACTGAACTCCCGCATTTTGTGTGGTAAGCTAGATGTTCGTCACAGGCAAAATACTCTCCAGCCAAGAGCCATAAAATGTACAGACAATAGGCTCTTTCAAACCAGTCCACATTAAAAAGAAATCCGGCCTTAATTTCCCGTAGGCCCTGCCTAGCAGATCACACACAACTCTTCTTTCCTCTCTATGCATGCTGTGTAACTCAATTCCCATGGTATGGAGAATCATGATATAAGCCACGAACAGTATGAATTTGATCCCCTTGCCCATTCTTTCACCAGTTTCAGTGGAGTGTTAAAGTTTGTTCGATATCCCTGAAGAAGAGATCGCGCATCAACTACACCTGGTTCCGCGAGGACTTCATTTTAGACAGGTGGGAATATACCACTCGGGAGTAACTGGTTTTGCGTGAGAGAGAGATCCCAGGTCAGTGGCGTAAACCTGTTTAATTTTTTCCCCACATTTTGCATCCATTCTGTTGACTCGTGGTGAAAGGGGAGGAATGGTGCTCCTCTTTCCATCATGCCATGCCCTAGACACTGTGACCCCTCCGACAGCACACTGCCCCTAGAGCTAACAGGTACGGGAACGTTAACCAGACCTGTCGCGAGCCTAGCGAGGAGGTTTTGATAAATTTGATCGAGGGGGGGGGGGGGGGGGGGGGTTGTGTAACAACTATGTGCAGGAGTATCACTCGTATTTGATCAAAAGAAACGGTAAAACAGTTAGTGGGAGAGGCCAGACCTGCCAAGCTCAAAGATACGTGGACTCTCGGAGGAGTTTGTTTCTGTTGTAGCCCAGCCGACCACACACAGCCTTTTTCAGGACCGTCAAAATGGTGTGGAAAAAAACAAAAAACAACTAAGTCTCATTCTGGGGAAAACAAAAATAATGGCAAAAACAGTCATGACTTGCAAGCTAAACCAGTCGTTAGGGGGGACTCAGCAGGTGTTGTCCTGCTTACGTTGGATCAGAACAAGCACTTAACCACTGCCGAAGTGCCCTGGCAGCAGCGCAGTGTGTCCTTCGGTGCACTGCCTCATGACGTCCCGACATGGACACTCCCAGTGGACCGTCTGTGCCCGTGCTGCCACGGGACAAGCGAGGGTGTAATTGTGAACGGGGAACCAGAAGGAGCGGTGTGATCATAACACCACTAAGAGTATCACAGACGACGAAATTAAAAAAAAAAAAAAAAAAAAAAGAAGAGAGATTGTTGACGTATAACGGTTACTGGAGAGTGAAATCGCCGGAAGAGCGCCACGCACACATACACTCACTTGTACACTCACACACACAAAACTCGATGTTCGCCGTACAAATCGTGGATGGGAGTATGCGTGTCGTGTGTGTGTGTAATGAATCCAAAGAGTTCATCCATCAGTCAAGCCACTATTTTTTGAGAAATAGTAAACAGACGTAGGCTGGTTCGGGAATATACGAAGGTGACGCGTCCACTGTAGATAGGAAAAGGAGTAAGCAAAACCTTTAGCAGTCTGCGTTCACTACGTGTCTGGGCTTTAAATCCAGTGAAGAGTATTAAGCTGACGTTTAAAGGGAGAATTTCTGTCTTTCTTCCTTTCCTTTCTTTTATATTTCATTATCATTATTTCTTATTAAAGGTGACGACCAACTGCCGAGTTTGCCGCTAGATTAAAATTTTCAAGTTATCTGAATAATAACATTATCACTTATTATTTTTCTTCTCGAGATCTAAAATCGAGAAGGTAAGACCGTAAACTGAGACGAAGAGGTTTTTGCTATAGGCCTAGAATCACGGAATTAGGATAACGCTGATGAGGCGACTTTAGGCCTACTGTATGCAGACAGTCATGATGATGTTTTTTTTCCATGCATTGTTGTTTGCTAGCAAGATCACTTAAAACGACAGCACTACAGAATGTGGCCCGAACCAGACGAACACAACTTTGAACTTTGGCGTCAATCTGATGGTTCAGAGAGACATGACCCAAGGTGCAGGGCACATTTGGAACGTAAACCCTTCTAGTAGGACAAATATGAACGTTCTCTCTTTCTCTCTCTCTCTCTCTCTCTCTCTCTCTCTCTCTCTCTGTAAGTCTTAGTCGCTAGTCATAGTTAGTCCCTTAACGGGGCAAGGGCCGGATGAAAAAAAAAAGCATGTTTGCTTATCTGTTACCCTTGGAAATAACGATTATCACCATCTCTCTCTCTCTCTCTCTCTAATTTACTTTCACTGGATTTATATTTGGACTTTCAGAAGTGTGTGTGTGTGTGTGTGTGTTGTGATGTCTAGCAACGTTCGCGATCTGTGAACCGCGATCCAAAACTGTATTCTAGAGGGGAGGCCATTTCGACTCGCTCAAAGTAGAGAAAACGGCGTAGGAGTTGCCTCCCTTAATATACCGGGGTTTTTGTTGTTTTTTTTTTTAATATAGATTATTTCTTCTTCTCCTTCTTCTTATTGACGTATAAATTCTTTCTTATTAGTATACTTTACACCCAGAATGACGGATCTCGCCATTAGCTGACCTGTATAACTAACATGAACAATGAACAATGTGTCTATCTCTCTCTCTCTCTCTCTGAGTGACCGGGTCCACTTCCTTTCCTCAGTATGTAGACACTGACTGCTTCATTACAAGATGGGGAACACCGAGGCCAAGGTGCTGTTAGCGAGTCGCCAGTGATGGCAACTGACACAGAAGCTACCTTTGCAGATTTGCGGTGCCACAGTATCCAGGACAATGGAGAGAAAAAAAAAAAGTTGTTCGCAAATTAACACTCATCTGCCGCAATGAACTGTAAATACTTCAGCGTTTTTCACTAATAAAGATCATTTGTGGTGTAACTCGCATCACGTATGTATCGAATTCAAGGAATTCGATGAGTTGCGGTTATGCAATATCAATCGCCGGAACAGAACCGACTTCAGTAATCATAGGTATATAAAAAAAAAACCATCTCTTTCTCTGTCTCTCTCTCTCTCTGTCTCTCTCTCTCTCTCTCTCTATATATATATGTGTGTGTGTGTGTGTGTGTGTGTGTGTGTGTGTGATCAATTTCATGGCTGCTTTCAGCTTTTGGAGAACACACATGCGACCGCTCACCCACCGACCCAGTGCAGTATTCAGTACAAGTGCCAGTCTACTAAAGGCGGCGTCAGGTGCTCGCGCGCGCCCTCTGTGTGTGTGTGTGTGTGTGTGTGTGTGTGTGTGTGTGAGAGAGAGAGAGAGAGAGAGAGAGAGAGAGAGAGAGAGAGAGTGCATGCGTGAGTGCATTCGCGCGTGCGCCCACGCATATGTAGCCTACGTAGTACTTCGCAAACAACAGGGGCTCAGCCTATACAAGCTTGCAAATAAGATCAAGGAATACACTTGCCCTCACTGTCCAATCGTGTGTATGGTATGACACATGGACGCCATACCGACGGCATATTATTATTCGGCAGCTTGAACGCTTTCCACCTGAGGTCTCTACGCTCAATCATGGGGCCTAAGGTGGAAGGAGAAGGTCACAAGCTCGAAGTCCTTGACAGAACCAACCTCAGCAGTGTAGAAATCATGATCCACACTAAGCCCCGGCTCTGCTGTACAGGACACGTGAACCACATGGATGCCTCGCGCATCCTCCATCAAGTCTGCTGCGCAGCTCCGACACCTGGCCACAGATACACAGGGCGCCCCAGACTGAAACGCTTGAATACTGTATCAAAGACAGCCTGAAATACCGTGGCATCGCCACGACTTAACTGGAGACTTACGTTGTAGACAGAATCAAGTGACGCAGCGCAGCATAACTAGCGATGCCTGCAAGTCCTTCGCGAACAGCCGAAGAGAACAAATCTTCAGTGCCAGAGATCGGATGACAGGTTCGTCTACGGTACCATCCACAGCCGTACCTGTGTCCTCACTGTCCCTGAGTAAGTGCTTCTAGGTGTCGGAGTAGTGAGCCATACCCGGGCCCAACAGTGACAGCTCCTCTTGCACAGTGCTGACTCCATCAACATCGATGGTCAATCCCACCGTGACAACCCAGCAGCCGCCGGTATCCCATTCCAAATCCCGCCTCTCCCCTTCCCTTCCCTTCCCCCCCCCCCCCCCCCCCCCCCCCCCCCCCACTCCCATCGCAGCTTCCGGCTCTCCTCACTCTTCTACCCACTTCGTCTGCTTTAGTCACACACATTAACAGCGAAATATATTCAATAGCACAAACAAACAAATAGACCAACCCTGATACTGAAATATCAGGCTACTCATTCCTTGCGGTTTGACTAGATCCACCAGATTCGGCTCCTGCTTGGAACCACACCTTAGAGTCTGCTGACCCCCTCCCTACT
>JADBJO010000464.1:222500-250000 GCA_016801955.1 Conus betulinus | reverse complement strand
CGTACATTTAAAGTACTCTCTTTCTCTCACTCTCACTCTTGCTGCTCCATCCCTCCTCCCCTTTAAAACCCCCTCCTTTCACCCCAAGCAGCTCATTTTCCTCTTTGAGAAGAGGGTGGTGGGTACTCTCTGCAGACCGAGAGCCTCAGGAACAATCAGCTGGATTCTGTAAAACCGGTTGCTTCAGTTGGGAATGGCAGCTTCAGTCTGAAGTTAGACCTGTCAGCACTTGGATACCCTTGAGGGCGAGGGCGAGTGTTGTTGAAGGAGAACCTAAAAGTCAATGGGAGGAAGGGGAGCCATGGGATACCCTGGACCAGTCTGTGACCATAAGCTGCTGTTTTAACTATTTCACCCTAGCTCCCTTCATAACCCACTCCCTCACCCTCTGTTCCCACCTTCCTCCCTTCTCCTCTCCCACAACCCAGCCCACTTACCTTGCCACTTAGTTAGTTTCCATAATTAGCATCCATCTTAACGTGAATTTCCCACCACCCTATATGTGACCACCCTAGGCATCAACTTTTCTGCCTCCCCATCCCCCCCCCCCCCCCCCCCCCCCCCATCTCCTCTACTGTCTCCTATTCCCCTCTTTCATATGACCCACCCAGTTTCTCAGGTGACAAGGCCAAAGGTCACTGGGAGTGTGGGAGTGTCCGTGATGTCCAAATTATATCCCCTCCCTCACCCCTTCCCTAAATAAACTTATTTTTATAAAGTACCCCCTCCCCCCCATCACCCATACCCCCTCTTTTTCTTCTTCTTCCCTGTGTATGGCCACAACCAACACTACTCTTTTTTTTTTTTTCCCATGGAGCAGGGTAGAGGAGGGAGGGGTTGGGGGCACTTTTATGAGCCCTTTCATTTTGGACTAGAAGACTGAATAGCTGAAGGCATTTAAAAAAAAAAAAAAAAGCAAAAAACAAATGCTAAGTGTGGATTGACAGGATTTTTACTATTTTTGGCTCTGCACATGTACCAAGTTTTTTAACCCGTACATTGCTGGCCTTGACACTACTTAAAAGGTAATGTACCGACTTGACACTACTTTAGGTAGCAAGAATACCCAGTCCTGTTTCACTGTCCTGTCGGAGTCGAGGAAGAGGAAAGGGGGCAGGCTGTCTGTCTTGTCTGTTTATGTGCCAGTTTTATCAATGATAGTAATAAGACAGAGAGAGAGAGAGATGGGTGGAGGGATAGACAGAGCAAAACAGAGGGATAGAGGTGCAGAAAGAAATGCAGCTCAAGGGAGAGAGGGAGGAAGACCTATAGACACAGACACTTTGGTTTGAGAGAAAGGAGGATGGACTAAGGGAGAGAGAGAGAGGGGGGGGGGGGGGGGGGGGGGAGACTGCATGGCACTCATCAGAGAGAGAGAGAGAGAGAGAGAGAGAAGACTGTATGGCACTGTCTCTGAATTGCAGGTGAAGAAACAGTCAAATCAGCCAGTATTTGAACTTTTGTGTTAAATTTGAATTTCAGCATTTTATTCCTGCACCAAAGACCATCCAATTATCCAGATTGTCTGTAAAATATTAAAGCAGACAGACAGACATACCAACATACAGCTTATCAAAAGAATCACACACACACACACACACACACACACACACACACACACACACACACACACACTTTAACATAAAGAGCTGGTCTTTTTTTTTTTTTTTTTTTTTTTTCCTTGGGGGGGGGGGGGGGGGGGGGGGTGGGGTTGATAAGTGGCATACAGTCATGTGGACAAAACAGAAGGAAGTCGTTCTGGAGAGGAATTATTCAGAGGGCTTCCACCCCGTCATCTCCCTCATCAGATGCAGTGAAATAGACAGGTCTGAAATATGCAATGCTTGGAATATGAATTTGTAATTTCAGATAACAATTTTTTGCATGTGTGTGAGTGAAAGGTATCTGTGGACCTGTAGGCTTACAACATCTATGAAGATCTGCTCTGATGTATAATTGTAGTTCAAGCCCCAGTTTATGTCTCTCTGCACAATATCTCTCTCACTGTGTGTGTGTGTGTGTGTGTGTGTGTGTGTGTGTGTGTGTGTGTGTGTGTGTGTGTGTGTGTCTGTGTGTTTCTCTCTCTCTCTCTCTCTCTCTCTCTCTCTCTCTCTCTCTCTCTCTCTCTCTCTCTCTCTCCTCCCCCCCCCCCCCCCCCCCCCCTCTCTCTCTGTCTCTCTCTGAGAGCTCCAAAAATGACTGCTCATGTCATGATGATAAGTTACCTTCAGCTCTGCAAGTGAACATGTGATTGTAATTTTGTGCCTGCCCTTGGTTGGTTACTTTGTGAAGTAGAGTTAAGCCCTCATGAAGTGTGAAGTCTCAGTCATGCATGTATGTTGTTATGTGTGAACATGATACTGTGAAATGAAGGTGGCACCCCCTCCTCCCCTTCCCCAGTATCCCTTCCTGCTTTTCCCCTCTCTCCTGCATTGTTTCATGCAGATATGAAAACTAACTTGTGAACTCTAACTTTTTGAGAAAAAAACAAAAAAAAACATACATGTTGATTGTAAACTTTATTGCAGTAAATAAAAATGTCCACATGCACATTTTGTATTTTTATTCATTGTGCACAAGCTTCGGGTAATCTGACAGTGTATGTCCAATTACACACAGCTGAGTGGATTTGTGGTAGTTTGTCAAAATTTCTTGGCTGATTTAGTCTTAACATTCCTGTAAACAAACAAAAAATAGTGGTCATCCAAAAGGATTTTTCTTGGTTGTTTTTGTTTCACAGGAAAGTAAGGTAAAAAAAAAAAAAACCAAATCTTCATGAGATCATGGGCTTTGAGCAAATACTTTGCATAGAAAAAAAAGGGTCCTTTATTCAATTACTGAGAAATTTTGTTGTTTAACATTAAGAACTCTATATATATATTTTGGTTAGTATCATTTCAATGCTCCTTTGGTCTGAAAGAAAGAAATAGAGAAAGAGAGCACTAGGGTCAAGGTTATTTGGAAGTTGGCACAGAAAGGATTCTCAGACTGCTAGCATTGGCTCAATAATGTATGTATGTTTAGTGTTGGTGGGTCTCAAGATAAGATGGTTTGTTGAAACACTTACATCTAAATCTAAGGGTCTCCTTTTGAGCTGGGTGGTTTGAAGTCTCTTCCTTCCACTTGTTCCAGTTTCCTTCTGAGAACAGGTAGCTGTATTGCAACGCTTCTTGGTGGTCACACAGGAAGGTGGTCACACATAAGTTTGCTGCAAACATGCATGTCAGTATATGTGCAGAACATAATAACACACACTTGTGATATAAAGGATGCCATAAAGATCTATCATAATTTTCACAAATAAGCAAGTGCTGTGGTTGAATCTGCCTTTAAGCATCTATAGCTGTTTGGTTGAATTAGATTTAGATATTGAACAGTGACCTGCATTTCGATCACTAACACTGTGATTGCTGTTGATTATCTCTATGTCCAGGTCTCTTTAGAATCTCACACTCCCCTTGTGTAAGTTCTTTAGAATATAAAATAATTTTACAGGGTTATTGTCAATAGTATTGAATCATGATTGAACAGTGTTTGAATGTTTAATGTACAATATGTATTGATAGTGTTGGTTACTTTAGGACCAAGTTTGTCAAGAAGTTCATTTTTTCTTAAAACATTCTTATCCATTATCCAGAGGTTCAATGTATCTCTGCCCCACACTCTTCTCCTGCCCCACCCCCCTTTGTCTCCTCTCCCCCATTAAGAAAAGTCAATCAGGTTTCATTTTGATTCATCTGTTTGCTCATTTTACACTGCTGGCTTTTCATTTCCATGTGATATGTGATATATTAACCCGATTTACCAGAATACATTCACCGAACAGTCCAGGTGCTCACTACAACGGCTGATGTCTTCAAAACCACCCCGCTCAGGTTGCACTGGGTAGTTTCAGTATCAGACTGAAACAAACGCGATTAAAGGAGAAACCTCCCGGCCCGGCGATAAGGTGATATCTTTACAGATCATTGTTTCCCAGACTCGCACAGATAGTGACTGAGCAACACAGTGTGTGATGGATACTACACCTAGAACTGTAGAAGTGGAGGCTGAACAGTGCTGACACAGACATCATTCGTTGCTTAAATACTTTTGTGCTTCCAACCACTATGCCTCAGTATATCAAACCGCATTAAACTGAACATCCCGATCCACGGACCGATGTCATTTAGATTTAGAGTAGGAGGCTTCTCTGTGACCCCCCCCCCCCCCCCCCCCCCCCCCCCCCCCCACATACACACGCGCGCGCGCTTCGTGAGATTGTGGTGTACTCGTCGCTTGCCGCTCTACTGTCGTTCTGGTGCCGTGGGTGTATCAGACCAGCGGTCTCCTTCCATCCAAAGAGCTGCAGTGGCGGTCAAATGAAAATGGCCACTCTCTTGGACAAGTTTCGGTAATTTCAGTACAGTTGTTTAGGGTCTGGCCGCATTGATTCTCACAATAGTAGGGGCAGTTATAGTACCCTCCTAAAACCATTTAAAAAAAAACACACACCAAAAAAAACCGATGATCTTTGAAATACGCAAGAAGTTAATCGTTTAGTCAGTTATGAAATGTCGAGAAACCGAGAGATGAAAGAAGCTAGATGTGTGTGAGGGAGTAGAATGAATGAATAAACGGTTTATTGCAGTGAGCCCTTTTCTACCTGTGGTGTCAAATATTATATCAAAAGAAATGGTAGAGAATGTCGGGCCGTGTTGTGACATGTTCCAAGAGTCGTGAACATGGAAAACATATTAATAGCAAAACGCTCTCTCTGACAGTCTAGTGTGCTGTTTTGTGTTGATTCCAAGTCTGGTTTGCAATCACTGCAAACTTGGGATTGTAAGGCCAGAAAAGATTTACTATATGAAATAAGGTACCTGATACACTGTTTTATGTCTCAGGGTATAATCGTAGACTTCTGTTGGATTCCTTCACATTGTGGTCTCAGAGGGAATGAAATAGCAGATAATCTAGCTAAACTTGGTGCATAAAACTGTTCAGAATGTGTGCTAAATTTGCCATTACATCCTTCCAAGTGTGAAATACTATTCAACCTGGAACACTACGTTTACAAAACCCTTTTCTGTGAAAAATGCTACACACTGCCTAGCTGCTCACGCCATCTGGCTAAGATTATCACAAAATTAAGGCTGAACACATAGAAGACCAAATTTTCTCCTGAAGTTGTGTGTGTCTGTGGAAAATTCATCTCTGTGCATCACCTTTTGTTAGATTGTCCAGTTTTAACTGAAATGTATAAGGCGAAAGGTATCAATCTTGACAAAATGAGAGTAAAGTTATGTCTGACTCATGCATAATTGAGATTGCTGCCACTTTAGCCAGTTCTGAGGTAGCTCGACTATTATGAGGGTCCTTAACTGATATGCTGTTTTCTTTTTCATAAGTGTATGCAAATGTATGTGTTGAAATTACTTAAGTGTTTTTTCTTTTCTTTTTTTCTTTTTCCCGTCTGATATCATCTGCCGGATGAAAAGACGTAAAATAAAACCTAACATAACATAACCTATTCAGTCTACACACTTTTTTTGTCTGTGTAATTCACGTGTGTGTGTGTGTGTGTGTGTGTGTGTGTGTGTGTGTGTGTGTGTGTGTGTGTGTGTGTGTGTGTGTGTGTGTGTGTGTGTGTGTGTGTGTGTGTGTGTGTGCGCGCGCGCGCGCGCGCGCGCGGGGACGGGAGTAGATGACGTTGTGGTTGAGTGACAAGAAAATTTAGTGTTAGTTCATGTTTACCGAGAGGGGGTGAGGATTGGGTTAGACTAATACACCATAATAGCAGTGGAAACCACCACCACCCTTCCCCCCCCCCCCCCCACCAACCCCCCCCCCCCCCCCCCCCCCCCCCCCCCCCCCAGCTCCAGAACGAGGTCGTTGATCTTTCCCTGTGGACGGATTTGAACTGGCTGACGACACTGAGCCTTTGCCGCTGGTTCATTATCTGTGTGCTCTAGCCATCGGCTGTCCGTGTGACAGTCCCGTGGGTTCACTTGGAATGGCGTCATTGGATGGATGACGACGTAACACAGATCTCACTCTTAGGGCCGCAAGCTGCTGTTTGTTGGCTCTCTGGCTGGTTATCTGAGAGGAGTATGAGATGTTTCATAGCGTGCGTTTCTATCTGCCTGTTAATACCAGTAGTTTATCTCCACTAATCACACTTGGCCATAAGCGATCCGGCCAGCACTGTACTATGCGGTAAATGTTCTAACTCAGGTTTCGGGATGCAGATAAAGAGTTATTGTTCTTGGCAATGCCAATCGTTGCTGTGTGTGGATGGTAATGTGATCGAAAACTTTTGATACAGATGTTCTTCTTGTACTGGCTGTGGCTATGGAACTCGGTACCACGAGGGTCATGGTCAAGACATTACACGAATTAGGAAGTGCGTGAAGTATCTGTTTCCTTATTTCTCTTCATTTCCTTTCTTTTCTTTATTTCTCTTTCTTTCTTTCTTTCTTTATTTATTTATTTATTTTTTTTTTTTTTGGGGGGGGGGGGGGGGGGGGGGTGTTAGTGGTTGTGATGGATTGGGTATGGGGTTATGTGGTATGAAGTCACTTTTACCTTACTGTAAAGGCTGTGGCCAGAGGTAAGGCCTGGTTTGGGTTGGGGCTAGCGTTGGACAGATGCCTAGAAGATCTAAATTTAAAAAAAAAAAAAAAAAAAAACCGCAGTGGCAAAAAAAACGTAGCCCCGACACTACACTTATGGGCCATTAATGTACTCTCTACCATAATGATAGTATTCACGGTAAAGATATTAATCATTATCATTATGATGATAAAAATGGTGATGATAAAAATGTGACAGCAACAAGGAATGGCGAAATGTGTTGTTTGCTTGAGAAGAAGCCGCGCAGTTGATTGTAGATAAGAATCGGAAGCAGTCTGGGGCGGTGAACATGGCTTTAAGTGAAGACAACGAACAAACATGTGACGGGTAAACTAGAGGATCCGGGGCAGGTGGACTGAGAGATCGTCACCCAGTTTGCCAGGGTTAAAGAGTACACCCCGCCGAACATCGCGGGTCCTCCCAGTGGCTTGAAATCTGTGTGGGTTTGGGTTGCATTGGGCCGGTTCAGTATCGGGCTGAAACGGACGGGGTTGTTGGAGGAGATACCTCGCCGGACCCGCGATAAGGTGACACCTTTATGGATGACATGGTTTTCTGGCCTTTCCCAGACCCCTGTCCTATAGATAGTGGCTGAGCTAAATAGTGATACTGTGGGCATGCAAGACAGTGCTCACACACACACACACACACACACACACACGTTTCGCTGACAGAGCTGGGTTCGACTAACGTAATGTACGAGCACCAAAGGAGGTCTCAAATGTGTGAACAATGTTTGAAATTTAATTCCCTGGACCCGTGTTTCCGGCGAATTCGGGCCTCGAGGTGACCAACGTGTTCACACACACACACACGCACAGACACACACACACACACACAGGCACACCCGTTGTTTTCGCCGACTGCCGCACAACCGTTGCTCTAGAGCCGTTTAGCCGTGCCCCCCCAACCGTTGCGGGGGGAGTTAACCGTGGGAGTTCCCCCCCCCCCCCCCCCCCCCCCCCCATTTTCACTTTTTTTTTTTTTTTTGTAAATCCATTCTGCCATCCTAGATATGGCACACTGACGTTAGATCTGTATCTAACGGCATTATTTAAGAAAGGCGCGGATGGCTTGTCTGTCACCCAGACCAACATTACCAGGCAAAGGACTCGGGCTGCTGTTGACGAGGAGAGGAACATCCGTTCACTTTCTCTCTCTCTCGCTCTGTCCGTCTGTCCGTGTGTGTGTGTGTGTGTGTGTGTGTGTGTGTGCGTGCGTGTGTGTGCAGACCGCGTTGTGGTGACAATTACGTGCAATCGGATCTGCATTGTTTTGACGCACCCTATTGTTTGGACGTCAACACAACGTGATGCTGGCAGTTGTACTTTCCCGCCACTTAATACGTCACATGATCAAAAGATATTGATTCATTTGATGTGTCATAACAACGCAAATTTCGGAGAGTAAGTGTGTGTTACCAGCTCACGCTGTCGGTGATAATAGCAAAGACCTGTAAGTTTACGTGCTGAATTTTTGGCAACAAAGGCAGCGTTAGATTGTAGTTGATTCTGTTTCAGATCAATGGATGGATGGATGGATGGGGAGAGAGAGAGGGAGAGGGCAAGCAGTCGCACTCTTCAATAGTTTTGAACTCTCTAAATGTGAAATATTGTAATTGTGGGAGAGTAAACTATATAATTTGAGGATTGGTGATAAAGACGAAACAAAAAGGGGGGGGGGGGGGGGGGGGGGGGGGGGGGTCAAAAAGAAAAAGAAAAACAAAAAACAACGCACAACGTTTCGACTCTTAGAGTCTTTTTCAAGTGACATGAAACGACAGTTGATTCTTTTCAGATCAATGGATGGATGGATGGATGGGGAGAGAGAGGGAGAGGGCAAGCAGTCGCACTCTTCAATAGTTTTGAACTCTTGACTGTCGTTTCATGTCACTTGAAAAAGACTCTAAGAGTCGAAACGTTGTGCATTGTTTTTGTTTTCTTTTTGACCCCCCCCCCCTTGTTTCGGTCTTTATCACCAATCCTCAAATTATATAGTTGTTCTGAAAAAGACCTGCAAAGTCTGCAGTGGCTGTCGATTACTTACTCAGTCTCGCCGCTGTTTCATTATCTGTGTGCTCTGACCTTGGGTTGGGGGTGGGGGTGGGGGGGGGGGGGGTGTGTGTGTGTGTGTGTGTGTGTGTGTGTGTGTGTGTGTGTGTGTGTGTTTGTGCACACTCTGTGGGTTCACTTTGAAGGCTGCGCCCGGAAAAAAAAAGGTGGCTTCATGGGATGTTAGTAACACACAGGCGCTACCAACGCTCCACACACACACATTATTTAAGTCGGTTCGTAAGCTGCTGCTTGCTGGCTGGCTGAAGGTCTGAGAGAAGAGTGAGATGTGCACGGTCATAGACCACTTCTGCGACGGGAGAGGATCACTATCTCCCCCGACTTTCCCTCTCTTGGCCTTTGCTGGAATGGCGATCCCTCGTGCAGGCCACAACCCACTTCCTTCACCACGTTCAGGGGGTATCGCGAGAAAAAAAAGAATTGGTTCAATTGCCCGCCCGCCGCCGAGGTAATCAGTTATGCCAGCTTGCTGTGTGGTGTCAAGTGGGGTCAGTCCACTATCTGCGCACGCCTTCGCCCTCGGCGAACCACCCACCCGTGTGTATGCGTTAATCTTGACAGGTTGACACTATCAGCGGCACGGTGTGGCGAACAGACACTGAGACAGTCAACCCGTGAACGGGAGGCAGAAAGAGAGCCAGTCAGATAGATCAACAGGAAGTGGTGAATACCCTCAGTATGTGCAGTTTAAATAACAAAAATTAACGTACTGATCCACTGTCGTCTTCATCTGTGACATTATTTACGTTTATGTCTGCCTATCAGTACCTTGAGGTTGTCTTGACTATCCACCTAACCATAAACCCACAGACGTTTCTGCCAGCAATGAAAAACCCCAGAAGAAGCTACAGATGTTTGAACTCAGTAATTCGAGCAAATTCTGGATGCTCATCTAAAGATGGTGCATGGTTACCTGTGTGGGAACGTCATAAAAAAAAAAAACGGTGAAGCACAACCTTTTCAAATCAAAGTAAAGCAGTTGCTTAATGTGGCATTTGCTGACAGGGGTTATACCGCACGAACCCATTTTAGTTAGCTGGACAATGGAAACTACAACAAGAATGATGACAGGAAATTGGAATGCAACAGGAAGATGTAGACAGTAAGTGATGGATAAAGAAGGTTACTTTGGTTCCCATGGTGATACAATCGTAGGCTTGTTTGCGGCACCCATACTAGGCACACAGATTGTCAAAGAAATTGCCGTGTTTGTTTAGCAAACCTAGTGTCTGCATGTATGGTAGATGAATGAGTGCCACAAACAGTATTGGGCTGGAATTGGAAGCATTTAATTGTTTCACCACTGGAGCAAAGATAGCATTCTTATCTGTGTTAATGAGAACATGAGGAAAAGCAACACCGTTAACAGATGTGTTGATGAATATCTTCAGGGTTGAGAGTGGGGGAAGTAATGATGTTTCCACCGACACAGTGTAAGAATGAATGGATTTTTTTGGTTATGGAAATGGTACTGGGCCTAAGTGGGAGTTAAGAGTTACAATATTACATTGTTGGGAGGAGATGAGAAAACTTCAGAGTACCCAGCACAGTCATACTTTCTGTCCTGTGAAAAAGATAAAGAGAACTTTCACCGAAACACACATACACACTCCACCATGTGCAGAAAGTGGCTGAGTGGCTAAGTGGCTGACTGGCATGCCACAGAGACAGGGAACAGCAGGGGATAGTGTGTTTTCACACCTGTGGCTGGGAGGCGAGCTCTATTATTGGTCAAGAGGGTTCCTTGAAGTGGAAGTGGGCAGTCTTGCTTACAGAACGTGCTGACATGAGGTGGTGTCTGTAGGGCCGGTCGATGCTTCCACGCTCTCTTGTTTGCAGACGGGTTTGGCAGTTGTCTGCTGGGAATCACGTTAGTTACATTCAGGTTTTACCGCGCCCACTCCCACCCAAGACGATGTAGCAGACCGTGGTGACTATCCCAGGAGAGTGGAGGTTTGGGGACATACCACTACACTGATACCACCAGAACGACAGCATGTTACAAGATAAGCAGCGGACATGGCCACTTTTGTTAGGATCTAGCGGGAGGCTATCTTACAACGTGTGACTGCAAACTCGATGCGCTATATCACTGTGCCAGTGGTGCACTTCGATGTGCAAGTCTCGAAGATTACGTGCGTATGTGTATGTAAAAAATGTCCCACGGCCTAAACGAAAATAACGCTTTCGTGATCGGCGCAGACAGAGCGAGCGCGTCATTGAACCAGAGATGGGGAAGCAGCAGTGACCTGTGCCGAAAACATGCTGTCAGCCACTTAAGGACAGGCTGCCCACACAGGACTGTGACACACAGAACATCTGTGGGTGGTAGTGGGGTAAGGATGGTTCTCTGAATTGAGATGACGAGCCGTCTGATTACCCGTAAACTGAGCCGACCGCCACCCGTCATGAATTATCGCGTGGAGCATGTAAGATAATTGTGCCATCACACACTTCCGCAGATGAGCTTATGTTAAATGGTCACTGGTTGGCCAGGGAATTAATTGAATTCGAGAATCGTGCCGAGTCGTTTACCTGTTCGCAAAACGTGACATTCGTCGTGCGTCATGAGGTGGGAGTTGTGTGCTGGTGTTTTCACACTCTCTGTAGTCTCCTGCAGATGATGACGTAAATGATGCTAAATTAGTTGCTATGTTCTGAAAGTTTAAGTTTTTGTTACGGATGAAGGATCACTTCAGCTATCCTGTGTCAGCTCAATATCAGTAGTGTGTGTGTGTGTGTGTGTGTGTGTGTGTGTGTGTGTGTGTGTGTGTTTATGCATGTTCTTCCTTCAGGTTTTGTTCCTTCTCAGTTGAACAACTTCCTTACTGCTCATCGTGATCAACGTATGCACAACCCCATACAAGCTAGAGTTAGCAGTTTACAGAGAGGTGAGAGGCGCCCCTCCAGAGAATATCCTGTATCACTAGTAAGTCGCTGTGGCGCTGTTAGTGCTGTCTGCATGAGAACGATGCCTGGCGAAAACATCCACAAAGATTCGCTCTATTTCACAGTGATCGAAGATGAGATGCCATGCGGCGTTCCATGTCGGCTTTAGACTACATGAATAGGCTGTATTCCGTGGCTGTCTTTGTAATTTAGCCAGGAATCGTCCAGGCCCGCGTGTATGATACCGGTAAGGAGACATTTGTGATAAAATTCAACCGTGAGGAAAGCTTAGGGGTTCGAACCCAGCTCCCCATCCCGTCCCAAGTCGTCAGTCCATGGCGCTTACTACTGAGCCGTGGCAGTGGGATTGGTATAAATTTCGGATTTACAAAGAATAATTATTTTAAACATGACACAGTATCACAGCTTACTTGTTGAGGTCACAGTTTCACACATGTACGCACATTGATAACGTGCACCCCCCTCCCCCATTACTTTACCCCCTCCTCCCCTCCCTCATTCTCTCTCATGAATCAGCACAAGGTTAAGACAGAGTTAATGTAAAAGAAAGTAAAACAATTATCTTGAAGAAAGGCAGGTTTTATTGCGAAAGTGAAAGGTGCTGCTGTGGTAAAAACCGCTTTGACACACGTGGGTGAATAGTTATGAATATTGGGGTCTGCCATTTTCTGCACGGTTGAGTTTTACTGAAACCATATAATTTACAGCTTTGCTTTGAAAAATAAACAAAAAACACAACCGCATTTGAAATTCTGATAAGTATGGGGTGATTGGATACTGGCTCGTCCAGAATTTTCTTTAAGAATTTTGATACAAACACAGAGTACCTACGCTGTTTTATTCTTCAAAACTATGGGGGGAAGAGGGGGCGGGAGGGGATGGGGGGTGGTATAATAAGAAATACGAAAAAATTGGACGTATTCACGTACTGCCTTCAAATGATTTTGAATGTTCCAGTCCAAACACCGAGTGGCACAGCAGACGGAGAGTTTGGTTGTTACCTATTATAGAGTCTACAGTGAAACATGTTACATACTGCTTCAGATTACTGAAACATTCAGATTTTTCTAATTATTAGAAACGTTTTACTATCTTGCATGAACGTGGAAAGTCACATGTGTGATGCGCATCCAGTCGTTATGTCAAAGTGGGTTTAGAAATGTATGGCTCTTTGAGTGTGGACAGAAAAAAACAAATGAGGCATCTTTCGCGCGGCTGTTTTTGTCAGAAAAGGAGTGCGCACGTGTCGAAAAGTGACAGATCCTTCTTGTACAATAGTTTGTAAAGTTGTCTAGAAAAAGATAGATGTATATCGTTAGGACAAAAATACCTCCCCACTGATTGGAATGATTGAAAATCCGCAAGTCGAAATTGTGACCAGTCCGTATAACGATGAACACATTATTACTGTTGCTTTCAAATTTGTTGTCTATGCTTTGGAATTAAGAGAATAAACTTTTCATAAGCTTTTGTTTATCCAGATCCACCGTAACTCTCTCTCTCTCTCTCTCTCTCTCTCTCTCTCTCTCTCTCTCTCTCTCTCTCTCTCTCTCCTGTCATCTTCAAGACATTGATTTTTTTTGAGGGGAGGGGAGTTTTTTGCACTACCTGTGTTTACTCAGATGTGCCAGTTTTCACGCTTGGTATGGTTGGGGCACTGGCCCAGATATCAATTAGAATTCAGAGTTCAGAGAGTTCTCTCTCTCTCTCTCTCTCTCTCTCTCTCTCTCTCTCTCTCTCTCCCCACGGTCTTTAATACGTTGATATTTTTGTCAAAAGCGCTCTCTCTCTCTCTCTCTCTCTCTCTCTCTCTCTCTCTCTCTCTCTCTCTCTCTCTCTCTCTCTCTCTCTCTCACACAGCTCAGAAATGGTGTTAAATCGCCTTACTGCGCACGACTTCTCTTTTCTACCAGAACAGAGGATAGGCAGGCTGTATGAAAGTCCTGTGAAACGTCCACACTGGCACCCTCAGCCATTGAACATTGGCATTGGTTGTTGCGGGCTGCTCAACCGACTGAGGAAGATTCTGGCTTAGATTCTGGCTTTTCAGCGGTGCTATGCGCCTCTGTGGCTCTGTTGATTCCAAAGGAGTGCTTCCTTTTCAACCAGGTTATGATCAGGTATTTTATCTGTTCATTGATATTGTCTGCATTTGAGCAGGGGTGTGATGGCTTTCGTGTCTGAATACGTGATTCATGTAGCAACCTCAGTGTAGGTCGAACTTCTTAGAAATGTCTGCTACAGGTAGAGAGACAGGCATATTACAAATGGCACAGAAACACCTGTCTCTTTTGAAAGACAGGGTGGCAGACAATAACCTTCCAGTGTTCGACAGAACGCCAACGTAAGACCGAGAGAATGACAGTTCCAACCCGTTTTAAGACAGAGAGACAGACATCTTCCTTCATTATAAATATAATCTAACCTTTACTGGGGGAAGGGGGAGGGGGTAGCTACTTTTTATGATTTTGGGATAGGACCTACCTTGAAGGACATAGATACTCCATGACCTGTGGTAAAGGACACCCACGTAGAGGGACAGAGATACTTCTAAGATTGTGATGTATGGGAAGAGTTGTAACCCAAATGTAGGGACACAGATCGTATACATTCATGATTGTGATGTCGAAAGGCAGTTGTTAGTCACACTGAGGCACACATGTACTTCCATAATTGTCGGGGCAGAAGGATGGTTGTTATCCTCACTGATGGGCAAAGACATCTCAGTAAATGTGGTACAGATGGATAATTGTTATCTACATTCAGGCACACAGATATCTCCATGATTGTGGGATTGAGGGACAGTTGTTTTCACATGGAGGAGCATAGATTCTTCCATTGTCGTGGTATGTAGAGGGATATTTGTTATCAGCAGTGAGGGGACATAGATATTTGTGTGGTTGTGGTGTATACTAGGCACAAGTTTTGTTCACATTGAGGAACAGAGATACCTCCATGACTGTGAGATAGAAGAAGCGGGGTAGATAACCCATATTTAGGGTCATAGAATAATACCATGCATCTTTACATGAAGCAGTTCAGAGACACATGGTTGTGGCTCTGTTGTATCGAGATATTTAGAAACATTGCAGGACAGAGAGACAGATATAAACTGCATTGAACTGAAAGACATCGATTTGGATCATCGTAGGATAAAGACAGACAACCCACATTGAAGGGCATAGATACTTGGATCTATGCGAGACAGAAGGGTAGGCATGTCTGCCACTCTGAATCAGAGAGATGCAGATTTTTTTTACCGTCCCTAAATGGGGGTCAACATGTTCCACGATCGTCAGACAGGTAGAGACGTGAGCCGCTGCATTGCGCGTGTAGGCAGACACACAGGCGCACCTCGGCATGACGTTCTTCAGAGTACGCCTTGCGCCGCTGCCGAGTGACTTCGGTGCCGCTCAGTAGTGCCTGTTCTGGTTGTTCAACGCTGGCGGGATATTACCGTCCCAGGTGCAGATGAGGAGGAGAAGATGGCTCTTGGCTAAACAGTGTGTGTGTTGTTTGGAATGGTACACGCCATCGATATGGAGCTGCGTCAGGAAGTGGAAGATGGCAATGAATCTGATTCCCTTCGCTGTGCAGCATGACTTCGTTTTTGGAATGGTACTCACAATGAGAATGGAGGCTGCGAAATATGCTGCATACATGAACGTTAAAAGCAAGGAAGAAAGACGGAAGAAAGGAATGGGAAGGGGAAAGGGAATGGTGTGGGGAGGAGGGAGTGTAAGTGGGCGGGGAGAGGGGTGGTGGTGGAGCAAGGAGCCATTATTTACTTACTATTTACGGAGAGCAACAATCGAATCTTCACACCCGTTTAGCCATCCTGCCACCCTAGCCCAGTTATATAAGGCACCACTGTTGGAACTGGGGATCGATGGTTGCATTTTTTGGCATGCGTGCTGATCGACCAGTTGTCGTCGTCTATCGGTACAATAAAAGGTGCCGACGACACACTCACGCACGCACACACACACACACACACACACACACACACACACACACACACACACACACACACACACACTCACACACACACACGCTCTCTCTCTCTCTCTCTCTCTCTGTCTCACTGACTCACTCACCCCACCCCCCCCCCCCCCACACACACACACACACACACACACACACACACACACACACACACACACACACACACACACACACAAGGACTAGTAACAGTCAGGGATGGATCATGAAGAGAAAACTGAAAAGAAAAGAGCTCGACTGGACGGGTTGGGTTTCTCCGAGGGCCATAGAAGGCCCAGCACGACCAGCTTGAGAGACACTTTTGAGAGTGGGCATTATTCATGAAATCAGAGTTGCCGACTATTACGGTTTGTGGCGGGGAGCACCGGGAGGTTGGAATGCAAATAACCCGCCAGACTTCGTGGATGGAAAAACCCAGCTGAGTTGTCAGAATAGAGTTTTAATTTGTTGACTGAGTCTGTGAATGTGTTTACAGGCCCCAAAGGAGGTGGTGGTGGCAGAGGGATGGGGAGGGGGGGGGGGGGGGGGGAAAGTAGAAAGAGGGAGGAGGTAAGGATTGAGGCGGAGGGGGGGGGGGGTGCGGCTGTTGCAGGTTTGGGAGAGGTAAATGACGGCTTTTCATCCTAGCGGTCTGTATCAGAGGACAGTTGATTTTTTATTTATTTGTTTATTATTATTATTATTATTTTGGTGCATGGGGATAAAAAAAAAATGTAGTGGCTGAAAAAAATGTGCCAATACTTGCTTTGTTGACCTTTCACTTTTTAAGACATCGTTGATCTTGTTCAGGGTAAGTCGAAGAGGATCTCAAGTGGAAAGAAGCCGAATTAGACTATACATTGTTTTAAACTCCACATCTCTTTTACTTTAAAACATTATGTAGAGTGTGATACGTTCAAGTCTTTGTATTATTATTATTATTACTTCTATGGCATCGAAAGCAAGAGACTCCGGCTTTAATCAGTTTGAAGTGGGGGCTCGGTTGTGGGAGATATTCAGACATAATCATGCAAACGCGTGCACGTGTGTGTACGAGTGTGTTGGCGCATGCACAGAGAGGAGAGAAAAAACCGTGGAAAGAGGAAGGGGAAGGGGGTTGCGGATAGAGAACAGGCCGAAAGAAAAGTGGTCAGACCGGTATGAAATGAGCGATGTGAGCGATGGCGAGGGCAGGCCTAATGGCATGTGATGTGTGAGGACAGCCGGCGCTTGGATGGTTGTCGCCGCTGTTTGGAGTGGCCTGCATCGAGTGGTCCTTCAGGGCTTCGGACACAGCCACCACGCGCCAGTTCTATAGAAACGGAGGGGGAACTTTATGTTAAAAAAAAAAATTCCCGTTGAACGTCAATAACTGCGATCAATAAATTCCTAACGAACGAACCCGATCAGCCTCATGTCAAATCTCTTCTTTACTGCTTTTGTGAACGGAGAGAGACTGATTTTGATCACTAGTATCCTGCAGTTTTACTATTTGTATGTGTGTATAGCGCGCGCGTGCACGCACACACACACACACACACACACACACACACACACACGCGCACGCGCGCGCGCGCGCGCACGCACGCACACGCACGCACACACACACACACACACACAGACCACAGAATCAGATACGTACGGCACATAGGTACGGACACACTGACAGACAGATAGATACACATACACACAAACACACACGCACATCGCGCGTACAGGCAGACCCCCCCACACCCCCACCCCCGCAGCCCCCCCACCACACACACACACACACACACACACACACACACACACACACACACACACACACACACACTCTCTCTCTCTCTCTCTCTCTCTCTCTCTCTCTCTCACACACACACACACACACACACACACACACACACACACACACACACACACACACACACCACAAAGAATCAGGTTCGCACGCACGTACGGAAGCACAGACAGACACACACAGACACAGACACGCACATACACAGAGAGAGACAGTTTTGCATTCCTTTTGTTGTACAATAATCCTGAATTTTGTCTTTATCACGAGTGTTATCAGACAATCCACGTTAACACAGGCTATCAGGCTACCAGCAATTATTTAATGAGAACCACGCGTTTCAGCTCCAATAGGTGCGTATTTATGCACAGTCAGGTTACAGCATGCTAGGTAGGTTGATCAAACTGTGACAAGCGTGTGTGTGTGCGCGCGCGCGCGCGTGTGTGTATGTGTGTGTGCGTGCGAGCGCGCGCGCGCGTGTGTGTGTGTGTGTGTGTGTGTGTGTGTGTGTGTGTGTGTTCACATCGTGCTGTTCCAGTAAGGCCACTCTGTCGTGATGGTGTCAGTGGACTGGCAGTCCATTCTGCACGCACACGTTTGACCCGACAGGTCTCTCGCCAGTATTTGTCTTTTTAAAAGTCATATCTGTGGCACAGCCCTGACACTCTAGTGCTGGCACACGTAACAGATTTGGAAGGATCGGGAAGGGGGAAGCGGGGGGGAGGGAAGCGGGGGGGGGGGGGGGGGGGGGGGGGGGGGGGGGGGGGGGGCGCAGGATTCAGATGAGTCTCTGGGGTAATCTTGATGCCAGTCACGCTTTCAGGGATGGCACATTCACCCACGCGTAGCGTAGTTCTTCGCGCAGGGGCGTGCACGGGCATACAATAGAAAAATCGTGTGGGCCACCTTACTCTTGCGGTGGTCATGTTGAGCAAACAATGAAGGCAGCGCGTTGGTCAACTCATATACTCATATACTCACTGGGCACACACATACATGCAGCTCGACCACGTGTGCGCCCTCACACACTTTTCTCTCTTCTCTTTCTCACTCCTCATCCCCCTCTCTCTTCCTTTTTCACACACACACACACACACACACACACACACACTCTCTCTCTCTCTCTCTCTCTCTCGCTCTCTCACCCTCTCTCTCTCTCTCACACACACACATACACATACCCGCTCTCGCAGAGTGGAGGGGGAGGAGGAGAGGAACAACCAGAATATATATATATATATATATATATATATATATATATATATATATATATATATATATATATAAGGGATACTGCTAAAATGCCTAATAAAATTCTTAAAGTGCTCAACCCCTGGGGAGCAACATCTGTTAAAATAGGATGGTAAAAGGAAGTTTCAAAATCAACAGGTCTGTTTCGAGCGCTGGCTCTCCTCAGGATCCTGAGGAGAGCCAGCGCTCGAAACAGATCTGTTGATTTTAAAACTTCCTTTTACCATCCTATTTTTAACACACACACACACACACACACACACACACAATATATATATATATATATATATATATATATATATATATATATATATTATACATATATACATATAGATCTGCCTTCGAGAGGGATTGTGACAGTTTCCTCATGCAGCTAGTGACGGGTTTTCATATTTATGATATACATTTTCCCATTTACTTCATCTTCAAATTTTCGTTTTTCCTCTGTCAGTTTCAAATCTTTGCCAAGTCATTACTATAAGTATAATGATGGAAGAATTGTTAACCTGCACTTGTTTTCCCCCCTACTTAACTACTTAATTGTTATATATATATATATATATATATATATAGTGTAAAAATCATCTGAAATTATTTTACAGCCACTATGCTGTCACAACATGAGTATGGCGATCAGAACCAATCTACCGACGCACTGTTCAGCTGGGAAGCTGGTACAGAGGATAAGAACGGGTCGCTCAGCAGGCCAGTAAATCTAGGTCCGCGGACCGTGGCTCCGAAGACAGTGGATCCACGGAGAGTTCCAGTGTCTTTGGTGGTTTGAGTCTTCCACGAGACAGCTTTCTTTCTTCCACCCCCACCCTCCTCTTCCCCTTTCAGTAGACTTCAAATTGTGGTCTGAGTGCTAGTCTTCTGGGATGTGTATGGTGAGAACCCGACATACCGTGTGTACCATGCATCTAGTGCACGTAGAAAAAAAAAAAAAAAAGGAATGAAAGGAAAGGAAAAAAGAAAGGGACGGCAGCAGTGTAGCTGTCTGTGGCAAAGTTCTGTACGGTTCATAGAAACACACCGCAGACAGGGAAATGAACGGCGCTGTTTTGTGGCGACGCACTCGCTGCGAGGAGTATGTCGCCAAGCAATCTGTTATATGTGTGACTAAGGTACAAAACACAGTGCTGCTAATACAGATCAATACAATACAGTGTAAAACAGTCCAGTACAATGTAGCACAGTACAATGCAGGTCAGTACAGAATTGTGCAATACAACACAATGATGCGTCGCCCAACACAGCACAACGCAGTAGAACGCGACGCAACGAGACGCGACACGATGCACGCTGACGTCCCTTTTCAGCTCTGATCCTTTCTGTTGTAGGCCACCGGAGATTACTTTGATTTCGAAATAACTCTGTGGTGGTACACCCCTGTCATACCAGCTATGGTCTTCATGGTTTACATGTAATAGCAACGTTGTTCTCACTGCCGGGCAAGAGAGAGAAGGAATGGCAGAATTAACTCAGACTGAGGAAAGGAAGTTCAGAGTTAAGGCGTCTCTGCGTGCGGACTAGTCCTGTCTATACGCTAGACCACAACTGCTAAGCGTTCAGGCGCAAGGATGACAGCTAAATAAATGAACAAGTGAATGAATAAACAGTGTTCCCAAAGACGCACGTACGTGAGTAAATGAATTACAGAAGTTCAACTTTGATGGATGGGTCAGAAAATGTGAGTCATTGTGACGCACATTGTTTTTCAAAGTGCAGGCTGATCGTGCGATCCCTGGATGTGCAAACCTGATCGTTAAAGGGCAGCCAACAGGTGTTTGGCGTCGCTGAGAATGTGGAAGGAAATTCTTTTCAGCGTTCTCTGGTCGCAGCTGCACATTCTCTGCTTCGGCGAACTGATTGCGATAAGTACAGCGGACGACCCAACGCGAAAAAAACCAGTGTCTTTACCATTCTCTGCATAATGTGTGCGGGCACACGCACTGTCATGTCGGTCCTACAGCGCAGGGCTTGAAACTCCCTCGTAAAACTTGTCATTCTCTTCACCCTTTATGTAAAGAAACGGTTAATGATACATTGATAGTAACCATCGGTAGTGCAGTAACAAGTCAGCAGATAATTCAAAAACGGCATGTTCTGCACGCGTGTAACTGAGGCCTAACAGAGAGAACTACAAACTCCACCCCTTTGTTGTGTAGATGAGATTTATCCTTGCCTTTCTATACAGGGGGTCCGCAGGAGTAAAACATTTGTTTGAAAAAACATGTGTTTGAAAGTGTGTAATGAAAGAGAAAAAAAAGTCATGTTTCCACCGTTCACACATTGCTTGACTGAATGAAATGATAAAATGTCTTTCTCTTTCCCTCTTCAGCGCACACGTGTATTCCAAAATAATCTACTTCATATCTACGTAATAAAAATCAAACATAAAGGGAGTGGATCTGTCTGTCATACCTGATCAAGCACAGTCCCCACATGTTGCCGACATGTTTTAAACAAAGAACGCCCGTGCTTTTGGAAAACAGCATTCGGTTTTTTAGGATTCTGTAACAAGAAAAAATCAGGGGGTGGGGGGAGGGGGGTCGGGGGAGGGGAGTGAGGGGCGGGGGGCAAGGGGAGGTAGAGTATTATAAAGTGTGAAAGTGAAAGTGAAAAGGGGGGGGGGGGGGGGGGGGGGGAGTTCAAGCGTGATTGGTCTGCACTGAAGCTTGCTTCTCAGCTGTCCTTTTATTCACACCATTAAAGAGAGTGAAAAAAAAAGAAGAAAGAAAAAGAAATGCCGGACGGACCACTGGAGAGAGATTGCCACTGGTCCGCCAGGAGATTTAGTTCCCACGGATAATCGGACGGATGGGTGCTTCGCGCCCCAGGTGGTTCAGAAAAGCAAAACCACGGTCGAATGAACATGCGGCAGACCAACAATTGAGGTCAGTCCACCTTTACCGTCAGCTGCACCGCTTCAGTCAGTACACCCACGTCTGACCACGTTGAGACGGTACGTCTGGATGAAACGCTGGTGAAACATGACCACACACCCATCTGAAATTAGAAAAGGACTGTCAGAAATTATAATGAAAGAGCCATCTGTCAGAAATTATAATGAAAGAGCTGTCATAACCTTTAAAAGTTGAATCCATTGATAGCACTGTCAAATGATAAGTTGAGAAGAAAGGCCCATGCACCAGACAAAGCAGATGTCTGAAAATTGGTCAAGGAGGAAGAAACTCTGGAGAGAGTTTGGCAGCAGAGGGTCGTCAGAAAAGCTTCCCCCCCCCCCCCCCCCCCCCCCCATCTCAGGTATTTTTCGGCCCAGAACTAATTGTAAGGGAGCCTGGCCGCATCCAGTCATGACCGTTAGCACCCTTCTGGTACCAGACCAAGCAGTTACTTGAAAGCTAGTCAAGGCTTGAGTCAGAGAAAAGAGCGTGTCTTTGACCCATAGGTCAAAGAACTTGATGATGCTGATGATTTTGTGTACCAGTCAGTGATTGTTGCTATGTAAGATGCATGGAAAAAGAGAATACGCCCTTTCAGACATCTCGCTCTTGTAGATTCCATTTATTAAAGTAGCGTGGAAGGTACAGTTGATTTTAAACAAAAAGAAATGGAATCAGATTAGATTATTAGCAGTTTGTTTTGCGTCTTGTCAATAGTGAGATTAACTGGCGGGAACCATGACAGGCAAGATGTTCCCTGGCCAAAGTCTGTGAGGAGTCAGGAAGATCCAATGATTTTTGTGAACAGGGACGGGGGGGGGGTGGGGGTGGGTGGGGGTCAGCTCAGTTCTCATAGTGGAGTTAGTCATTGCTTGGGAACTCGCTGGCACAGCGGCAGATCGATCGTAGCTTGTTCCCTGACCGGCCTCTGCACTGTGGTTCGTCTGTTCATTCAAGGCTGCTTTTTCCAGATCGAAGAAGCCTTTGCTGTGGTTGGTCCTTCTTTAGACAGTAGTGTTCCCAGATCGAGTTCGTACTGTGGTTAGTCCATCCGCAAATGCCTGTTCCCGGATCGAAGTCTGAACCTGTGGTCGGCCATCCCTAGATGGCACTCAAAGGGGCCGAAATAGCTCGGATGGTAGGAATGTCAGACACGTAATCCTGTTGTTTTTGGGGTTCGAATTTCCGCTGGGCTATCTTGATACAGGAGGATTAAAACCCACCCTCTTCCCCCCACCCCCATCCCCCGAGTTAATTTTGGTTCTGATGCCTTTCTGAAAGTCCCTCCAATGAACCAAGGATCCGTATGTGAACGTACGCATAACATCTTGCACACACGTAAAATCCGATCACCAACTTTCGGAAGAGAAGGTCAGTTTGGCCCTTGGTATGGATAATACATTACACGTAGTATGCTTGCTGCTTAAAAAAAAAACACGAAAGAACGAAGGGAGAGAAACCGAGTGACTGATATTGACAGACACGGGGAAGATTGAATTTTGTGCAAGCAGGAAGCTCTTCAGTCGGCTTTATCGAGATAGGCAGCTCATTGTGTAAACGACAGCGTGCATTGTAAAACCTTTTGAACGTGGCATCTAACCGGGGTTATGCGTTATGTAAGCACTCTTGACAATAATAATACTTTTTTTCTAAATCGGAGTCTGTTTTGTAGTCGGTCCATCCATAGATTGTAGTTGTTCCTTAACTGGAGTTTGCACTGTGGTCAGTCCATTTTGAGATGTTAGTTGTTCCTCGATGGAGTTTGCACTATAGTCTGTCCATCCGTAGATGGTATTGTTACAAGATCGAACTCTGTGCTATGTTTGGTTTTTGTATAGATAGTCCTTGTTCCCAGAGCGGAGTCTGTATGTGGTCGGTCATTCCATAGATGGAACTTGTTCTCAAATCGGAGTATGTACTATGGTCGATGTATCCATAGACAGTATTGTTCTCAGATCGGAGTCTGTTCTGTCGTCGGTCCATTCAGAGATTGTAGTTGTTTCTAAATTGGAGTAGGCCCTGTCGTCGGTCCATGCATAGTCGTGATAGATGGAAATTTGTTCCCAGATCGGAGTTTGTACTGTGATCAGTATATCCATAGGTGGTACTTGGTCCCAGATCGAAGTCTGTTCTGTAGTCGGACAATCAATAGATTGTAATCGGTTCATCAATATATGGCATTGTTCCCAGATCGGAATCTGTGCTGTGGTTGGTCCTTCCATAGATGGTACTTATTCCCAGATCGGAGTCTGTACTGTGGTCAGTATAGGCTTATGTGATACTTGTTTCCAGGTCACAGTCTGTACTTTGGTTGGTCCACCCATGTAGATGGTCGTTTGCCCCAGATCAGAGTCTGTACTGTGGTCAGTCTAGGCATAGCTAATATTTTTCCCAGATCAGTGTCTGTGCTGTGGTCAGTCTAGGCATAGTTACTATTTTTCCCCGATCGGAATCTGTACTGTGGTCAGTCTAGGCATAGTTACTATTTTTCCCAGATCGGAGTCTGTACTGTGGTCAGTCTAGGCATAGTTACTATTTTTCCCAGATCGGAGTCTGTACTGTGGTCACTCTAGGCATAGTTACTATTTTTCCCAGATCGGAGTCTGTGCTTTGGTCGGTGCACCCATAGATGGTCATTGTTCCCAGATTGGAGTCTGTACTGAAGTGGGCCCATCCGTAGGTGATGTCGTTCCCAGAACTGTCCTGTGGTCGGTCCATGTTCGTCGGTCGCCGGCAGGAGGGGCAACGAGATTCCCCCCGTATTAGTTGTCATATGATCTCCTGAACACAAGAAGGTTGTAGTCGGGGATCCCTTCTAAGGCTGTCTCCAGGGGCACTGGCAGCATGTTTCCATGCTAGGGCGATCGTCCTGTTCCACGGAGCCCTGACTCCAGTCCAAGTCGTGCCGGAGAAGGCCGGTCTGCTTAGCTCCTTCCCACACGTGTCTGCCCTACACGGGAAGAAGCTGCCCTCTGTAAACGTGGGATGGACTTGCAGGTCGCTTGTGGGCCAGTTTGAGAAATTTACAGTCTGAGACTACGGTCTCCAGAGAACCCATCTCGAATGGCAAAAAAGAAGTCTGCGCCGCCCTGCCATCGCAGTGACCTTCAAGGGTGATCTGCCTTTGACACTCCAGAAACTGCCATATTACAGTGTGGATATTATTATTTTTTTCCCCTTTCCATATCTGCCTGTTTTCATATGCACATATGTGTCGGGCTACACGATTCTTTAAACCACCTCACGAACGGGTACCCTGAAGAAGCGCTCTTCCCCTGTTGCAAGTCTGCGGTGTCCAGTATCAAACACGGCGCCCTCAACCCTTTCTGTGTTCTTCTCCCATTTTAGGCCAGCAGGACAGACATGGACGAGGACATGCTGCTCCTGTGAGGCCGTCGTCGTTTGTAACCATTCCGGTTTGTTTGTTTGTTTTTTACCCGTTGTTTTTCTCCTATGGGCGCAGCTTTTCCCCCAGTGTCCTGCCGGACCCCGTGTGAGCTGTATTTAGAAGCATAGGCGATCGGTTGTGTGATTTGTCGCATTCATAATTGGTACACAAACTTAAAGAGAGAGACGTCTTATGAGAGAGAGAGAGAGAGAGAGAGAGAGAGAGAGAGAGAGAGAGAGAGAGAGAGAGATTTGATGTTCGCTCCGTGATTTCTTACGCTCATTTCCCCTATTCCCCTACCCCCCCCCCCCCCTTTCCGCCCCGCCCTTTTCCCTTCCTTCCCATTCTCCCTTCTCGGTTCATGTTTGAAGTCGGGTTTTGTCAAGAAAGTGTTTGAGAACACTCCCCACTCTGCGCCTCTTCGCCCCTATTCCCGTTCCGACTTTCCCTCATTGTTAAAGAGAGGCAGCACCCACCGGAAAGAAAGGGGAGGGGAGAGGATGAGAGGTGTGGGGAGTGCGGGGGAGAGAGAGAGGTACGGGGGAGCAAGGTGGGATGGGGGGAGGAGGTAATCTCGGCGTGTTTGACATGTGGATGTTTGTGTGCACCTGACCAGATCTCTTCTGAGTGATGTCAAGCCACAGCTGAGAACCCGTGGAAGAAAGACAGTGGTGTGTGTGTGTGTGTGTGTGTGTGTGTGTGTGTGTGTGCGCGCGCGCGCGCGCGCGCGCCTGCATGTGTATGGTGGGGATAGGGAGAAGGACTGTTAATTGTTCCGTCACACATAGAAGTGATTGTAGTCTCCCAGTCAAAATAAGGCAATGCAATTGGTAAGAGAACTTGAATGTTATCATAGAAAAATCAGACAAGTGGGAGAAAGAGGGGGCAGCAGACAGAAGAGGACAGTTAGATAAGGTGTAAGATTGAAAAACGATAGAAATAAGAGGGGTCATTGATGAACATCTGAAGTGATCTGAAATGCTAAGTAAAGGAAATTTGCTAAAGTACAGCCGTTGATTAAAGAAGAGAATCAACTGATGAGGAATCCAAATTTCAAACGCATCACCATACCCAGCTTCTGAAGATGGGGACGATATCATGTAAGTAAGGCTTCATTAAATCACATAAAAAAATGGAAATGCTGAACAGGAACGTCTCCTTTTATATACTTTTGATATTTTGACAATATTGGATGCACCCTGAACTTCATAAAAGTGTGAAAGCCAGGCTTAAAAAATGAATCTACAGATTTGAGGGGGAAAAAAAAATCTTTTAAGTCTTTTGACGAGGTTTTGGGGGATGAACTGAAGGATCTTTGTATGTCTCTTTAAAGTATGTTACTTACTTCTACATACAGTACGAGAATGAGCCGTGGACTCCTCTATTACCTGAATCATTCTTTGCTCCCCCATTTATCGCTGTGTCGGCTTGATGATTAAAACTAGAATTAATGTGGGATGTGTTCAACTTTTCATATAAAGAGATTGTACGAGATGCCTTATCTCAAATACTGCTCTTTCTCTGATCATTCTCAGAAAGGAGCAACTTTTAAAAAGTGAATAAGAATCAAAACAAGATAGGATAGTAAGGATTGTCATTGGTAAGGGAAGTAGACAAGTGAATGCCATTAGAATAGCGACCAGCTCAGCTGTAAACATTGAATGCCCTTTTCCTAAGTTTCAGAATTTTTTTTTTCTTCCGTTTAAAAATTTGGGATCACGAAATCAGATCCTGCACTTCCATTGACCTGAACCGAACCGTCAGTGGTGACTTTCATGTGATTATGATGTCTTTTTTCTTCCTAGTCAGTTTTGACCAATGCAGCTAATGCATGCTAACAAATTGCTTTTGTTGTTTCTGACGAAAAATTGTTGACTTTGGGACTTGTTAACTCCAGGGAGGGACATGGAGGTACAATGGCACGAGATGCTACATAGTGTGGGTTAATGTTTGATTAATCAAAATGTCTGACACACACGTGGAAAGGTTTTGTAAAGTTTGGATTTTTCGTGTGTTATTTTTTTTCGAAATCCAATGTCAGATCAAGTATTCTGTTCCTCAAAGTCTCCAACAGCTGTACATTTCATGATATATTTAGCGAGACTTACGTTTCTTACTTCATCGAGTGGCATTAGACCCAAGCTTATAATAAGCTTTCTGTGATTTAGTATGAGTAGTACCCCTCGGGCCAGTTTCATGAGTTTACTGTCAATAATGCGGAATTTCTTTTGGTACGATACCGAAACGGAAAAGAATATATCCTGACCATATGTCAGTCTTGTCCGCACAAGAACACATGGTAAATGCACCAGAAATTTAGGGTCCTGCCACCAGGAGAATTGCTTGTAAGTCTGTCTGTTCGTTCTTCGTTTTTGTTGTCTTGAATGTTGTTTGTCTTGCCTGAAGAAGACCAAGGAGGTCGAAACGCGTCGTGCTTTGTCCTGTGATTTGTTTGTCTCTTTCGTTGGGCGGAACAGTCAATCTTGTTTCAGTTTCCGCCTGCAGTCACCACACTTTGAAACTACTGTCTGGCTTCTGTTTTTATTGTTTGTTGGTGGTGGTGGTGTTGTGGAAATTAAAAGTTCAAGTTGGTTTAGTTA
>JADBJO010000464.1:217500-220000 GCA_016801955.1 Conus betulinus | reverse complement strand
CTGACGCTGCTTAAAAATTGTGATCAGTTAGAATTGGTTTATAAACTGATAAAAGACATGCAATATTTTATGCAAATGTTAAAAAACGAATTTGTTTACATATTGTATTTTCAATATATATATTACTGAGAACAGAATAAAGATTGACAGAATGTCTTACCAAGCAACTAAAAATTTCTAGAATTCGTGATAGTGAAGTCACTTGGAAGCAGTAAATTAAACAGTCTAACTGTTTTTCACAATAACAGTTACCGAAGAATTCAAAACGTCGTAAATACACCTTTGTGACAGAATCAAATAAAAAATCTGCTGGTGCCTCTTAACCGTACGCAAAATCTGAAGTAGGAGAGTCAAATAACATTTACGTTTTCCGGCTTTTACGTCAAAAGGAGATGACGACAATGATGTTCGAATTAGGTCTAAGCTAGGCCTAAAAGTTTGTGTACGAAGATTCACTTTGGCTCCCCCGCAAAATGCATTTACAGTCTCCCCCCCCCCCCCCCCCCCCCCCCCCCCCCCTCAATCGGCTTCCACTCTGTTCATATTACATCCCTTAAACATCATTTCCGCACACCATCTCCCAGCCACTATAGGCCTCCTCTCCGTCACTGCCTTCCCCTCCATTATTGTCCCATGTAACGCATCCTCCTTGTATCTTTTTCCCCAGAATGAAAAGGACCCGTTTTTATTGGCACACACAGAGTGAGTTATCCCATTAAATCAAAGATGGCACAATTCTGGGCCGCGCCCCGTTCGAGATAGGCTACCTTGAAAAGACAATGACTCTCACGACACATCAGACGGACAGTTCGAGATTGGCTACCTTGAAAAGACAATGACTCTCACGACACATCAGACGGACAGTTCGAGATAGGCTACCTTGAAAAGACAATGACTCTCACGACACATCAGACGGACAGTTCGAGATTGGCTACCTTGAAAAGACAATGACTCTCACGACACATCAGACGGACAGTTCGAGATTGGCTACCTTGAAAAAACAATGACTCTCACGACACATCAGACGGACAGTTCGAGATTGGCTACCTTGAAAAGACAATGACTCTCACGACACATCAGACGGACAGTTCGAGATTGGCTACCTTGAAAAGACAATGACTCGCACGACACATCAGACGGACAGTTCGAGATAGGCTACCTTGAAAAGACAATGACTCGCACGACACATCAGACGGACAGGCTCTTGGCTTCTCATGTTCTATGTATTTTTTGAAGTTTGTTCAAGTGTGTTATTGTTGCTGCTGTTGCCTTTGAATTTTGTTTAAAAAAGTATACTGAGAGATTCTAGAGATGAGAGATGAGACTTTGTGTGACATGAACAGTGTGCACGGTAAAATTCACATTTTGACAGATTGCCACTGGTTCCCAAATGACGCAATACATTCCAGTCGTTGCCCTTCTTGTTGCAGAGACCAAAGAGAAGCCTATGGGAACGTGCAGAGAGTGGTGGAGGATGTGTCGGTGCGGATCGTCAATTGGGATATACTAGTCCGCAACATCAGGGCTTACTACCTGGTGAGTGGCTCCTGTCTCCCAGCTGTCTGCACTTAATTCGAGCACGTTGTTGTGGTGTTTGAGTAGGTCTGGTTAGAGTGCTCTGGTAGTTGCTCACACATTCATAACAATGTCTGTCATGTTTTTGAATGCAGCGAAGGTACTGTAGAGGAGGAGTACTCTGGTGGTTTTGCTGGGCTGGGTAGTGTGGGAGTCTTTCTTCTCTGACGATGTCATACTCAAAGACAAGTCCTCAGGATGAAATGACTGGTTCTCCTCAGAGCCTCCCGTAAACCTGTGCAGCATCTCTTGTAGAGTAATGGGCATTGGCCGCTGGTGGACCCACTGTCCCAGGAAACGTGCTCCGTGGACTGCTGTGCCTGTATACAGAGTAAAGGAACAGCGCAAGGTGGGAGCCATCCGTACAGGTGGGGTGTTCAAGTGGTTTATGCGCTTTCCACAGAGGGGAAAAGATGACCTGTCCTCCCTGTTCAGCTTACGTCAGCTTAGCAGTCATGTTGCTGAGGTGTCCTGTGCAGTGGCCTGATGACGTGTTCGTCACCGTGAGGGTGACGATGGCTTCTTCATGGTCGTCCTTTGCGTCCAGTTTTTACCGGTCTCGTCTCTCTCCTCGTCCCCTCCTGTAGAAGGGGATCCATGGCAGGCCCAAGTTGTCCATCTGATGTTTGTCGGTGTTTTTTTGATTTGGAGATGTGTGCTTGATTTCAGTGATTCAGTAACAGATATGGCGTTGGCTGGAAAGACGTTCTAGACATGAGGGTGTGCGCTGTGTTCTATCTAGAGTTTAGTTTTGCAGCAAGGATCAGGATGTATTCAACTATTTAGTTTGGAGACCTGCTGGTTCTTAGCCTGTGCCCCTTGCTTGTTCGGGGTATTGTTCTTTAGGCAAAGTCGCTCTTTTTCTTTTCCATTTTTTTGTGTTCTTCTTTTCTTTATGGTCTTTTGGGATGTTTTTGTCTGTTCG
>JADBJO010000464.1:165000-202500 GCA_016801955.1 Conus betulinus | reverse complement strand
CGCCTGCTGTGGTGAATGGGATGAGTGTTTTGATACCTGACGCCGTCGAAAGTCCACATGGACACATGTTGCTGTCGACAGCAGTCAAAATTAAAAGTCTTGTTGGCGGCAAGGCGTCATTGCGCGCGTAAAGGATATATTCAATGGTGAAGTCTACCGTTAGTGTTCGCCTCAAAAGAGAATTTGCTTCAAGTGTTTATCCATCAGGCATTTTTGATGATGTTAGAACGTTTTGTTCAGTGACCTGTAAATTACTTACTTTCACCCCAGCAGGTTACATCGTGTGTTGTGTGCTGTGTTGTATCGTAAAGCATCGTGTAACGTAAATTTGTTATCACTGCATATTTCTCTTGTGACAAATTCAGACTGCTCTTCTGGGGAGGCTCTGACTCGCTGTGGGATTTTTCATGTCTGATTTCTTAAATTCATTCTGCGTGATTGTGGGTTTTTAACATGATTTCGGTGCTGATACGGCCTTTTGCGATCGTCTGGGCTCTCATAAAAACAACGTGCCTAACATGACCTGCATAGCGGCGAGATACCTACGGCGTGTTAACTTCAAATCATATTTAAACGGCCTCAAGGAGGGATCTGATTTACAGGGCCGTGCCTCAAGGAGTGTGCAAGTCGTGTATCTCCAGTTTATCCACCCCCCTCCTCCGCTTTCTTTTTCTGTAGTTGATCCTCACCACCCATCATCCCTTCCCGTCCTCCTCTGCTCCCAGGCTCTGTCTCTTCCTGTCTGCCCTCTCTACAATGAACGTGCTGTCCCTGAAGGGTTGCCGATCAGTCGTTCAAAACAAGGGGTGCATTCTGTGGCACTCGTCCTGTGCTTCTCTGGTTTACCCCTGATGTCGTGCAAGGTAAAATGAAATAGCACACACCAACACACACACACACACACACACACCACACACACACACACACACACACACACACAACACACACACACACACACGCGCGCGCGCGCGCGCGCGCGCGCGCGCGCACTCACTCGCTCACTCATTCACACTCACAAACTCACACGTGCTCTCTCTCTCTCTCTCCTCTCTCTCTCTCTCTCTCTCTCTCTCTCTCTCTCTCTCTCTCTCTCTGGGCTCGGACTCTCTCTCTGTCTCTCCCTGGGCTCGGTCTCTCTCTCCTCTCTCTCTCTCTCTCTCTCTCCTCTCTGGGCTCGGGCTCTCTCTCTCTCTCTCCTCTCTCTCTCTCTCTCTCCTCCTCTCTCTCTCTCTCTCGCCCCCTCCCCCCCCCCCCCCCTCTCTTTCTGCCCCTTCTCTATGTTCTCTCTCTCTATGCTCTCTCTTCTGTCTATGCTCTCTCTGTCTCTCTGTCCCTCCTCCCCCCCCCCCCCTCTCTTTTCTCTCTGTTCTTTGCGTGGACAGTGTACTAGTTCCTAAACGAGGGAGTGAGAATGGAAAATGTAGGGAAGAAGATGAGGATGGGGGGGGGGGGGGGGGGGGGGGGGGCACTTGCCAAAATCGATCTTTTTCTCTGCCGTCTTTCCCCACTTCTCTCTCCCTCTCCCATCTTTTCTCCCCTACCCCCTCTTTTCCCCCTTTTTTCTTTTTTCTTTTTTTTTTTTTTTTTTCGGTCCCCTTCCTTTCGTCGCTTCGCCCTCCATTTGATCTCTGTCCTCCCTCTCACCTCCCCTCTCTGCTCCCCTACCCTCTCGCCCTCTCTCTCTCTCTCTCTCCTCTCTCTCCTCTCTCTCGCCTCCTATCTCTCTCGTGTCCGTCTCTCTCTCTCTCTCTGTCTGTCTCTATCTAGTCTCCGCGCCCCATGCTGATAAAATCCTGAGGAAAATGAATGGTCAGTCCGATGGTCACTCAGTCCCAGGACATGCAGGCGGTGTGACACTGATCGTACCTTGTATCGGGATGGAGGATAAGGGGATGGTGGGGGGGGGGGGGGGGTTAACGGGGGAGGTCCCAGGGTTTGGCCATTGCCCTCAGGAACCGATCAATAGCTGGCAGCTCGGACAGCCCCAGACTACACAACACCGACCTTGCTTTGAGCACGATAGGTTGTGCTGCAAGCTGACCAACACTGAGCTGCACTGATTCTCGTGTCTGTCCCCCTGTGTGTCTTGATGGGATTGTATTGTCTAAAGCCCCCCCCCCCCCTCTCTGTCAGTCTGTCTGTCTTGTCTGCTTCTGTCCTGGTCTATCTCTCTCTGCTCGTCTCTCTGCGTGGTGTGTGTGTGTTTGTGTGTTGTGTGAGTGTGAGAGAGAGTGTGTGTGTGTATATTGTGTGTGTGTGTGTGTGTGCTGTTGAGAGTGAGAGAGAGAGAGAGAGCCGAGAGAGAGGAGAGAGAGAGAGCATCACTGTGTGTGTATTGGTGTGTGTTTGTGTGTCTGTGTGATAGATAGCATTCCACTCCTTTTAAACGTGGGTTATTTTTTTAGATTTTGCAATAGCCTAGAAAAACTAAAAATAAGACAGAGAGAGAAGAGAAGAGAGAGAGAGAGTAGGCTGTGTGTGTGTGTATTGTGTGAGAGTGAGACAAGCAAGAGGAGAGACGTAAGTGGTGTGTGTGATGAGAGGACGAGCGAGATTGGATGCAAAATTATGAGTTAAGAGAGAGAGAAGAGGGGGGGGGGGAAGGTCGAGGAGGGGAGCAGGTGGGTTTACTTGATAGGGAGTGAAAGCGAGTGGAAGTGTGTGCCTTCCTCACCAGGGAGAAATTCCATGTCCCTCAAACTGCAAATAAACAACTGCAGTCGCTTACCGAAAAACGCGAAAAAAAGCAAAGAGCACACAAAACAAAGTGTGAATAACGCACTTTATGCCGACACACACAAGACAATAAAGTTTCGCAATAACCTCCTCTCAAACAAAACAAGTGAACAGTAGAGACATTAACGTCGAGGACGCAAGGGTGAATGGTGTCAGGCTTCACAAGGGAGTGTGTGTTATCTTCTGTAGTGAGAGTTACGTGAGAAGGCTGAAATTTCTGTCTTGGTGGTGCATTAAAGTGCGTTACCTTCGCACCGTTTTTGGTGCACCAATTCTTTTTCTTCGCATGGTCCTCAAAGACGAGACGAGTGAAGTGTCATTGTGGTCGCTACTACCATGTTCCTTTTAAAGTCCATCATGGGACTACTTTGCCCACGTGTCATTTTGCACGCTTAAATGTATGCCGTCTCATTTTATTCAGTCCCTCAACTCACCCGGGCAACTTAGCAATGCTCCTGCTCGTTCTCTCTCTCTCTCTCTCTCTCATCCTCTCACCATCTCTCTCTAACCTTCTCTCTCTCTTCTCTTCCACCCCTCTGTGTCTCACGATGTACATACTCTGTGCAATGTCAGACACGGCGACGTGCCGATGTTTACGGTGCATCGGGTGTGTTTGTTGCTGTCTCCCTGTGTGTGTACCTCTCTCTTTCATCTATATACACCGCTCGAACGTCTCACATGCAACGCGCGCGCGCAACCACCGCACACACGCAACGCACGCCACGCACTCACTAACTCACTCACTCGCTCACTTCTCACACACACACACACGCACCACAACGCACACACCGCACGCACGCACGCACGCACCTCACAAGGACCACTCTCTCTCTCTCTTCCGCCCTCCCCCTCCCTCCCTCCTCCTCCCTCACACCGCACACGCACGTCGCTCGCACGCACGCGCCCACACACACACACAACACACCACACACCACACACACACACACACACACACACACCACCACACACAGAGACACACCCAGAGAGCAGGCGTTTACGCTGAAAACGCGCGGAGTGCAAAAATTGAATAATGTCTCGTTCTCTCATGCAGCCTGATGTAGCCAGACATTGTGAGAAAAGTCGAGCTTTCCGCGTGGGTTTTCTTTTCTTTCTTCCTTTCTTTTCTTTCTTTTTTCTTTTCTTTTGTTTTTCATTCGCCAGAGTATGCCGTTGAAAAAAAAGGGGTGGGTTTGGGTCATGGGGGAAGGGGGGGGGGGGTCCGGAAAAAGAAAATATTTCCACAGTGGAGTGAGCATTGACCATTGTTGAAATGGGAGCAACAGGCACATCATGGTGATGTTCGTCGTGTCTGACGCTCTTTCTGGAGGTCAGGAAAATGCTTTCGTAAAACATATACTGTTCCAGCTAGTTTTCTGATTTTGTGTTTTCTGCCTATCGAAGTTATTCTGGTTTGAGTATGACTGATTTTTTTTGTTTTGTTTAGTTTTTAGATTTTGCATTTTTTTTTCTCGAATTTACGGAAAACAAAATAGTCTCAAACGGCAAACGTGCCTCAGAGCCTAATCTTCAAGGACACATTTGATGAATTCTCTGTTTAAAAAAGATCGGACACTACTTGTACCAAAGTGAATGTGTTTAAAAGCGCCACAAACTGGACCAGATGCCCCCCCCCCACCCCCCACCCACCCACACACACACACACACGCACAAAGCAAAAGTGATCTCCAATACTGATATCTCATAGAAAAGGCTCAGATTTCAGATATCGCAGTTACATGATTTGTAAGGGTGCGGATTCCTTCCGTCTGTCTCTAGCTGTCTGTCTCTCTGTCTGCCTGTCTCTCTCAGTTTATTTTAAAAGGGGGGGGGGGGGGGGGGGAGAGGAGCGGTAGAGGGGAGGGAAGAATGTGGGGATTGATTGCTATCACGAAGTGTGAACAAGCTGTGAAGAAGCTCAACTGTGCGCGTTCAAAATGGGAAACGTCATAGGGGAAACATATGGTTAGAATCTGGGCATCTGTTTCCAAATTCGTTAATTATTGACAGTTAAAAGAAAAGCAACGTTACTTGGGCCACTTGGGCCACTTAAAAAAAAAAAAAAAAAAAAAAAAAAAAAAAGCACTGTACTCTTTTCGCAGACAAATGGTAGTTCACATTTTCAAACGTGAGCATTGCAGAAAGCAGACCAGTCCGTCCCATCATGCACTAGCAGCGTTTTTGAGTCTGGGCAAAGGATCTGGGGGGAGCTATATGCGTTCTCCACAACCATCTTGTTCCAACGGCCACCACGTGTGATAATGTGCAGGCTAATACAGGGAGGTCTTTTTTTAAGCCGTCTGTGGGCTACACCACTTCAGAGGGCCGAGGAGCTGGCCAACGGTTCGTGCCGGCGTGTGTCCCACTAGAGGCCGAGGGTGTGTTGGGGGTCAGCAAAGGACTGGACGACTGTCGTTCATACACGACGCACACTTTGAACAGGATCATCAGCTGACCTGCATGCCGACTTCTTCTAACTCGAACATACCCCCTCCCTCCACCCCCCCCCCCCCCTCCCCCCCATTTTCGCCCCTGCTCCTCCCCTACGCCCTTCATCATGTCCTTGGTCGTTCTGTTCCCCCCCCCCCCCCCCCTCTCTCTCTCTCTCTCTCTCTCCTCTGTTTGTCTCTTCTTTGTGTTGTGTTTGTCCACTCTCCCTCCCCCCTCTCTCTCTCTCTCTCTCTCCTCTCTCTCTCTCTCTCTCTCTCTCTCTCTCTCTCCTCTTGAAAAGGAAACCGGGCTCCATGAACGCCCGTGTGAAAGCGAGTTATTTGAACGGAGGAGCGGTTGAATCGTGCCAACAGCGTCTGTGAACGTTTGAGAGAGAGAGAGAGAGAGAGAGAGAGAGAGAGAGAGAGGAGAGGGAGGGAGGGAGGCGAGAGAGGGACAGGGAGGGAGAGGAGAGACAGAGACAGAGAGAGAGGGAGGGAGGGAGGGAGAGAGAGAGAAAGAAAGAGAGAGAGAGAAGTAGAATTGCTGTGTGTGTGTGTGTGTGTGTGTGTGTGTGTGTGCGTGTGCGTGTGTGTGTTAGTCGGTTCTTTAGTTTTAACGTCTATTCACTATAAGTGTTATTAGACGGGATAAAAAAAAAAAAATATAATTGTGTGTGTGTGCGCGCGCGTGTGTGGTGTGTGCTCGCTTGTGTGTGTGCGCGCACGCGTGCGCGCGTGTGCGTGTGTGTGTGCGTGTATGAGTGTGCATACGTGTATGTGTGTGCCTGTGCCTATATGTGTGTGAGTGTGTGTGTGTGTGTGTGGTGTGTGTGTGTGTGTGTGGGTGTGTGTGTGCGCGCGCGTGCGTGCGTGCGTGCAAGAGATAGAGAGGACTGTGTTAGGGACAAGAGGGGAAGGTTGGGGTGGGTGGTAAGATAGGTAGATATTTACTTATCCTGGTCGTGTGCGCGCGCCGCGCGCGCGCGCGCGCGCGCGTGTGTGTGTGTGTGTGTGTGTGCGTGCGTGCGCCCTGTGCCTCTGTGTGTGTGTGCCTCTGGTGTGTGTGTGTGTGTGTGTGTTGTGGTGTGTGCGCGTGAGTGTGCGCGCGCATCCGCAGTTGTGGGAAATGAGAGGGGTAAGAATCTGGATGGAGAAGGGGGGCTGGAAGACGGAGAGGGAAAACGGGGAAGGTAAGATTTGCACATAGAGAATTGAAAAAAAAAAAAAAGAAAGAAAAAAAGTGTTGTGTGTGTGTGTGTGTGTTTGAGAGAGAGAGAGAGAGTGAGTGAGAGAGAGAGAGGAGAGAGAGAGAGAGAGAGAGAGAGAAACGGAGAGAAGAAACGGGGAGTGTGGGAAGAGTACTCTCTTTCCGGATCCAATTACAGAGTTAGCGTTAAGCATGCGTACATATAGAGACTAGCCTGTGTACAAACTCTCCGCTAGCTCACTCACCCTGTCCCGTCTCCCTTCGTCTCTTTTGAACCTGGCCTTGTCCCCCACCCCCCACACCCCCCCCCTCACCCCGTACTGTTTGACCCCTCCCCTCCAGTCAGCACCCGTACAAGGCTGAAAGCTTCCTCTCCCCATCTGCCGCCCCCCCCCCCCCCCCCCCCCCCCCCCCCCCCCCCCCCCCCCCCCCAACACACCACACACACACACACAGACATGCCTTTCTTACCATCGAGTCCTCGAAGTATCCACCCCACATAAAAACCTTTTACCGAAAGGCTTATCCACCACCACAGAAAGGCCGCCACTTTCATTGACAACTCGAGCAGGTGCGCGCGCGCGGCGCGCGCGCGCGCGCGCGTGTATGTGTGAGTGCACGCGCGTGCGTGCTTGCGAGCGTGTGTGTGTGTGTGTGTGTGTGTGTGTGTGTGTGTGTGTGTGTGTGTGAATAACGCTGGAAAAGGGGGGAAATGGAATTGCGTCCCGCAGGGAGAGACATACAGACCCACGGACGTTATGACTAGACTACACGCCTCGCTTCGTTTGAAGCTCGGACATAAAATGGACTTCGATATTGTGGCAGACACTTTCCCCCCCAAATCTTGCCTAGTCCCCAGCCATTGCTCGAACTTTGAATGACAAGACGGAAAAAGAAAAGAAAGAAAAAGGAGAAAAAGAAAAGAGGCTATTTCGATTCGACCAGTGTGCTGATTCTGGCGGAAATGACGCAAAAGATGTTATTCACACCACAGAGCAGAAGACGTCAGGGTCTGCCCTCAGAGTGACAGGCAGGCAAACCGTCTGGACAGTTCCAGTCGCTTCGTCCTGCTGTTGTCACATTCTGCGATAACTGAGCAGAGCCACTACATTCACCGCGTTGTCCCTGGCTGCTGACTGACTGTCGAATAGCATCGTGCATAGGAATATAAATGACGTAATGAAGTCGTAGTTTACACTGACTATCCTTGTACTTAGTCGGGGTAAACGTTAGGTCTTGTATCTCTGTGCAGGTGAATGATATTCACTCACTCACTCTCTCTCTCTCCCCCTCCCCCCTCTCTCTCTCTCTCTCCTCCCTGCTCTCTCACTCCCCCCACCCCCCCCCCACCCATGCTCACCTCCTCGTCCTCCACCTGTCTGTCCTTGGTTGTCACCTCCGTCTGCATATGTGTTTGGCAGACTGCATTATGTGCACCAAACAATATTGGTTTCGACCAGGGCATAGAAATTTAAGCCAAATTTAAGCCATTGGCACGCGTAATGCTGGATGATATCACACCTACACACACACACACACACACACACACGCGCGCGCGCGCGCGCGAGAGAGAGAGGAGAGAGAGAGAGAGAGAGAGAGAGAGAGAGAGAGAGAGAGAGAGAGAGAGAAGGACGGACGGGCGGGATAGATAGACAGATAGAGGGATAGATAAAGAGATGGATATAGATAGATATAGATACAAATATAATCGACTTCGCCGAATGATTCTGCTCAAATTCACACAAGTGTGACAGCAGGTGGAGATGCAGTCGATCTCTTTCACCTCTCCTTATAGCTGAGCGCTGATTCTGCTTAATCACCTTCATTGTATCGACTCATCCGGCCAGACACATACGTCATGCTGTCGCTGTAATGAAGTGACGTGCATTTATAAATACAGTGGTGGGGGGAAAAAAGAAAAGAAAAAAAAAAAGAAAAGAAAAGAAGAAAAAATATAGAAAACTCAAAGAGCGGTCTTGTGGCAGTGGCAGTGATGATCGATCAGACGCACCTAGTTACCCCATCTCTAGCCGCCTCAGTAACAAACACGACAGTTTTCCAGCTTCACGCTCCTTCGGCCTGCGTGGAAACATATTCAAGTGGGTTTTTTTTTTTTTTGTCTTAGACCTGACAGGCTGGGGCAGAAGTAACACGTGAAGAGGTCGGAAAGGCCAGCTGCACACAGACTCAACGAAATGAGAATAGACTAGAAAACATGGCCTAGTCCCTCCCTGTACGCACTCACATCATCAGTTCTGCTGTCAGTCATTTCCTTTGCGCTCTGTCTCTGTCTCTGTCTCTCTCTCTCTCTCTCTCTCTCCCTCTCTCTCTCTCTCTCTCTCTCTCTCTCTCTCTCGTGTGCCTCCTTCTTCCCCGTTCTCTCTACCTACCCCCCCCCCCCCCCCCCCCCCCACAAGCATACACGCACGCACTCTTTTCTCTCTCTCTCTCTCTCTCTCTCTCTCTCTCTCTCTCTCTCTCTCTCTCTCTCTCCTCTCTCTGATACCCACTTCCTACCTCTCTCTCATACACATGCACGCACGCGCTCGTCAAACACACACACAACACACGCACGCACGCACGCGCGCACGCACGCGCGCGCACGCACACATGCATACGGGTGCGTGGGTGCACGCGCATGGTATCAGTATTTGTGTGCACGTACACCAGAATGCTCGCTTAGACACATGGATTCAGAGTTCCGGCAACAAACATACTGAAGTACACCAGTGACGAAAATAATCACTTACATGTATAACGAAAATAACTCTCTCCTCTCTCTCTCCCCTCTCTCTCCTCTCTCTCCTCTCTCTCTCTCTCCGCTCCCTCTCAGTCCTCTCTCTCTCTGTGTGTGTGTGTGTGTGTGTGTGTGTGTGTGTGTGTGTGTGTGTGTGTTGTGTGTGTGTGTGTGTGCGTGCGTGGTGTGCGGGCGTGCGTGTGTGTGTGTGTGTGGACATTAAGTTGGGACGAAGATAAGTTAGGAGCTATTTACCACGTTTGTGGTGTCTGATGCCCGTTTCGAAGTCAGAATAACGGAAATAAACGCTAGAATGGAGGGCTTAAGGCATAACAATTTATCAATCACTATAATGTGATTTCCACTTGCAAAAACACATCACTGCCAATCATGACTAATTTGTTGCAATATTTGCTAGTGTTAGATTTCAGAACGAAAGTACTAATTTCCTCAATATCTGACCAGTTCTGGAAAAGAACAACAACAACAAAAAAATTAAATTAAAACGGGGGGGGGGGGGGGGGGGGGGGGGGGGGGGGGGGGGGCCAACGAACACACACACACCACACACACACAACACAACACACACACACACACACACACACACACACACACACACACTTGGTTCATTGCTGACCTACATATTCCAATGTGAGTACAATGTTCTATAAACATGTATTAAGGACCGTCTCACATGAATAATCACCCAACGCCATGATCCAGAAAGAAGGCATGTTTCCTCCTCTACCCCTCCCTCTCTTGCCTCACCCCCCCCCCCCCCTATCCTTACCCACCCACCCACCCCTTTCCCCTACCCCAGCGATTTCCAAGTGGTGTTTCCCAAAGAAGTTATGACTGTTATGTGGTCCTAGTCTAAGACATTGTTATAGAACTAAAGAGTGGAGACAGTGGGGGAGGGGGGGGGGGGGGGGTAGGCAACTGTCTCCTTTGTGCGTTTTCCTCTGTCCAGTCCTCATCAATCACAGCGGCAGAAAACAGTGGAACTAATCACTGGTATGACGAAGAGGTCTCCAAGTATTTATTGTGTGTTTTTCTCTGCCACACCGGCGTCTGCGACAGTGTCGGGGAAAACAAATGCCGAACTCGGGACAGTCTGCAGATGACACAAGTAATGCTAGGAGGACGTCTTTGAGGGCAATGTGCATCGCGCGTGAGCTGAGCAGTGAGCGACAGGAGGGTACACCGCGTACCGCTGCTGTGAAGTCATCACCCGTCACTGGCCACCAGCGGAGCGCCAAGACGCCCAGCGTTCTGCCCCGGTTCTCATTAACGAGGCGTGAAGTGAAGGTGGGCGGGGAGCGTGAAGAGATAAGGTGCCGAAACCAACAGGGTCATTGGGATTGTGAGTAGAGTCTGTCCTGGGCTGTATGTGCGTTGAAGTGAAGGCGCGAATCTCTCGCTTACACCTGAAGGTCGTACGAACTTTTCTTTTTTTTTTTTTTTTTTTTTTTTTTTTTTTTTTAGATAACCAGGCTAGATCGACTGGTCACAGCATCTTCGCAATCTCCACGACCCGTCTCTTTGTTCTGAATTACACGGCTTGTTTGGTTTCGATCCCAAAGTGGTTGAGTTATGCGTAACAAGTTCGTGCAGCGTGTATATGTAGTCGTAGTTCGCGAAGTATGTTTTTGTGTGTATGTATGTGTAAACACCCACACGCAAGCACATACACACACACACACACACACACACACACACACACACACACACACACACACACACACACACACACACACACACAAAATTATATATGTTTTTCTCTCTCTGCCCTGATATAGCCCTTTGCGGTCGGCTGGGCTATAAGCAACATTACGTTACCTCTGGCAACTAATTAATATCGCACAAAGGGAAGTAAGTAAAACCACAAAGTAAAACCTTTCCTGTGATGGAAATCAATGTGTAGCAGATTGGCCTCGATTCGGAAGTAAATATTTCATTCGGGAATGCCGGAGTGAAATTGGAGGCAAAGAGACCGCCCCAGTCGATTTTACAGCCTGTTCGAATCAGTGCCATTCCCAGTAACCCTAAGGTACACGATCAATCATCCGAATACCAACGAACAATTGCTCGCAAGGTACGGGAATGGTTTTCTGAGAAAAAAAAGATCATACAGTTAAAGACAACGATCTGTTGCAGCATCACGATCGGCGAGAGAAAAGAAAGTGAATCATCGAGTTCCATTAAGGAAGACACGTGGATTGTCTTCACTCTGCAGTGTTGTGACCAGAACCGGTTGTTCATTCGGTTAAAAACAGCTGTTGTCTGTGAACAAAGAAATAAGGAAATCAAACGTAAAGTTAATAGACGCCCAGAGGAACAAGTCACAAAATGGATGCAACGCGTTTTGATCTATTGGTCTTGTTTTACGCAGGACAAAAAGCCCGCCCGCCCCCCCCCCCCCCCTCTCTCTCTCTCTCTCTCTCTCTCTCTCTCTCAACGACAGAAACGTACACGCTAGTGCCGTGTCTTTTTAGCTGTCAAATGGGAAGTGTGAAATCAGGGTCTGGGAGGTAAAGGGGGTGATAGATTTATCACAGGCAATGCGTCTTTACATGATTGCCCGTTCCCGGTGAGCTGCCAGTACGTGGCACCAGCAGTGTCTGTCTGATATGCGATAGGCTTCCAGCGTGTTTTATTTTCCACGCTTCTCAAAGCATTCGCCTTCAACTAAATCCAACGGCGTCACGTGGATCTTCTCGACAGTTTTTGTAGGTAACCTTTCAGTGTTCCACAGGGGGGGGGGTGACGCATAGTCAGCCTGTCGCCGAGCTGTATATGCCCGGACTGGACTTTGGATTTCGCTGATTTTTTGTTTTGTTTTGTTTTTAATTTGAACATAGGTCTGGTTAGGACATACGATAGTTCAGTCGTATTATGACTTCTGCGGTCAATTTGGCTGTCAACATTTCTTTCCATGGGGTCAGGTTCGTGGGGGCACAAGTGCTGGGGCGTTTTTCATGACTATGATGGTCTTCTGCGTTAGCCTGTCCCAGTCTGGGAGAGAGCAATGGTGCGCGATTTTATTTTAGTTGTATCCAGTGTGAGGGGTACAGGAAAAAAAGTGAGTGAGTGTGTGTGTGTGTGTGTGTGTGTGTGTGTGTGTGTGTGTGTGTGAGAGAGAGAGAGAGAGAGAGAAGAGAGAGAGAGAGTGAGAGAGAGAGAGAGAGAGAGAGAGAGAGAGTATGAAACCCCAGCTGTGACACCAATGATGGAATCATTTTAAGCGTTCAATTAGTATTATTCGGCTAGACATATTCGTTATCAGTTTGACTCAAGCTGTACTCGTCTGAGATTAACTGTAAGCTGGCCACGAAGAGTGTCAATAAATAATTGTTATTGTTATCGAAAATGTTCGTGGGAAGAGAGAGAGAGAGAGGAGAGAGAGAGAGAGAGAGAGAGAGAGAGAGAGAGAGAGAGAGAGAGAGAGAGAGAGGTGTGTGTGTGTGTGTGTGTGTCTGTGTGTGTGTGTGTGTGTGTGTGTGTGTGTGTGTGTGTGTGAATATTGCGAACAGACACCGTCTGTGTAAGAATTGGGGGAGCAGGGTGTGAGGGGGGGTAGGGTGGGGTGGGGGGTGGGGGGTGGGGGGCTTTTGTTCCCCGAATGGAAATAGCATTGTCCGGAGAAACGAGATTAGCCCAATCAATACCATACGGCCAAGGGGAGTTCTCGCTCTGGAACCACTACTACCACACCACCACCACCACCACCACCATACTCTTTTCTCCACTGGCACCAGGTTGGACTGGACTGGTCAGCCTGGGTGTTCCAATACAACCCGCCGTACCAGAAAGGGAGGGGGGGGGGGGGGGTAGGGGAGAAGGGAAAGGGGCGGGGGAGAGGCAAGGGGGGGGGGGGGGGGGCATGGGTGAGGGAATGAATGTCGTTTCGTGTTTTTTGTTCTGGGAGAGCAGGCGCACCAAAGAAGGGACAGCTAAGTGTACATTCGGTTCGGTTTTGTCGTTAGAGTCGGAATTAGCGGGCGAGGGCCAGGGGGGGGTGGTAGGTATGAGAGAGCAGGGGAGGGTATGTTTGTGTGTGGTGTGTGTGTGGGGGGGGGGGGGGGGGGGGGGGGGGGAGTACAGGACAAGGTGAGGACCGGTGGAGGGCGGGTTGGAGGAGGGGATGTGGTTGGGGTCGACGGGAATGCGGGTTTGCTGTTGTGGACTGGCACGATCGTGGTAGGCAGGAGTGAGGCGGGGGGGGGGGGGGGGGGGTCGTGGGTGGTGGAAGAGGGATTTGGTTGAGGGAAGAGGGAGGGATGCGTTACTTTCTTGTTAGCCTGTCTGAGGGAGAGGAGGAAATGGGAGACGAAGGGTGTGTGGGAGGTGGGGTGGGTGGGGGGGGGGGGGGGGGGATCACTGGGGGGTCAGTGGAAAGGTGTTGGGTTGGAAATGGGAGACAGTAAGGGTGTGGTGGGGGGGGGGTGGGTGGGTGGGGGGGGGGGGGGGGGGGGCTATTCATGTTGTAACCGGGTAGATCGATTTTGCAGTGGCAGTGGGGCGCCCAGGGTGTTTTCTTTGCGGACTCATTGACTGGCTGTCAGTCGAGAGTGGAGAGGCAGGAAGACCATTACTCTGAAGACTCTGAGTGTGTGTGTGTGTGTGTGTGTGTGTGTGTGTGTGTGTGTGTGTGTGTGGGGGGGGGGGGGGTGTGGTGTGTGTGGTGTGTGTGAGAGAGAGAGAGAGAGAGCGAGTCTGAGAGAGGAGGGAGAGGGAGAGAGAGGGAGTGAGGAGAGAGAGGAGAGAGAGAGAGGGTGTGTGAGGAGAGAGAGGAGAGAGAGAGAGAGAGAGAGAGAGAGAGAGAGAGAGAGAGAGAGAGAGATGCGGGTTTATTAGAATGTGTGCACAAATTATCTCGAGGCTCATAACCCCCGCTGTCTCAGGTGATGTGGCAGACGGGGATAACAACAGCCACCCTGAAGAGTGAAAAGTTACCAGACCTGACTAGCACTCAGCTTCCACCACCAGAACGACAGCACTCTAAAGGGGCGGATGACGTGAATAGCCTTTCCAAAGCTGTAAAATACATTATATATAGCTCACGATCTTCCAAGATCTGGCCGACAGTGACTTCGTGACGTGCTAAGACCTACGAAGCACTGGCCTCACGAGCCAGGTGGACAGTCACGCGCAACACCAAGCTTTAGTGATCCCTTGACAAGGCGCCAGGTGTGTGACTATTGAGGTCTACCGACCGTTCGGCAGAGAGAGGGGAAGAGAGAGAGGGAGAGAGAGAGAGAGAGAGAGAGAGAGAGAGAGAGAGAGAGAGAGTCAGGAATTTGTCGCCAAGCCAGTTACCCATACAAGAGAGAGAGAGAGAGAGGGACGAGAGAGGGGGGGGGGGGGGGGGGGGGGGGGGGGGATGGGAGGGAGTCAGGAATATGTGCCAGACCAGTTAGTCGTACGAGAGAGAGAGAGAGAGAGAGAGAGAGAGAGAGAGAGGAGAGGAGAGAGAGAGAAGAGAGAAGAAGAGAAGAAGAATTCAGGAATATTGTGACGGGCCACTTACCCATACAACTAAGAGGGAAGGGATGGTGGGGAGAGACAGACTGACAGACAGCGAGAGGGGATGGGATTGGGTGGGGATGAAATGGAAAAAAAAGTAGGGGTGGTGGTGGTCTGGTCTTGAAACGACTTTGATGGAAACGGAATGAAAAAAAATAAAGGAAAATAATTATAAGCGGGCAACATCGATTACTTGGATGCATGAGTCTTAAGAAAGACAATGGCCGTTTGAGGAATCTTAGTTAGCGACGAGCAAGTGAAACAGTCAATTGGAGTAGTAATGTCCGGGCTCTGGGCATTCTGCATTTTGCCAGGCAGTATCGCGATGGCTTGCAGTCCGAGCGATGAGACCGGTGTGCTTACACACAGGAGTGACAGAAGTTTTTATCAGTGTTAGGTGATCACGTGTGACCGCCTCTAAAGCTGAAATGCAGTAAAAAACGTTAGTTATGAAGCCTTGACGTCAGTGATTAGGACGGTTTCCGCGCAGCTTCTGTTTTCTTGTGAAATTTATTCGTTTAGACTATTTTGAACTTCCCGCACAGAGATATTTTGTGATTGCAGATTTTCAGTTAAGATACAAAGGAGAAAAAAAAAGTCATCGGTATAATTATTCCGTGATTCCTATAGCGCGGGATATGCGTTATAATTTCACGTTGTCACGTTAAAATTTATGTCTTTACTTATTTTATTTTATTTGGGGGCGTGGGGGGGGGGGGGGGGGGGGGGGGGGGGTGCATGCCTGCAACTCAGGATTATCCCAGACGGATTTGCAGGTCTGGCTTCCCCTGCAAGCGATGCATTGTTGCCATCGTATGAAGTATCGATTAGTTTATTGGAAAGCCATCAGTTTTATTCAGGGGTTCCTGCCCCCTCCCCTCTTTACCCCCCCCTCCCCCCCCCCCCCCCCCCCCCACACACACACACACACACACACACACACACACACACTCACACCACTATCTGCCTGTCTCTCTGTCTCTCTCTCGCACACATTCAGCGAATGTGGAGAATGGTTAAGTTGAGTTTGTGTGTGTGTGTGTGTGTGTGGGGGGGGGGGGGGGGGGGGGGGGGGGGGGGTAAGAGAGAGAGAGAGAGAGAGAGAGAGAGAGAGAACACGCTGAAATGATTCTTCGGACAGAGCGGAAAAAGTACCTAGGAAGGAAAAGAATGGAATTAGTGTATAGACGTCGTCTTTAGCTTGGTTATCTGGACTGTGTGTGTGTGTGTGTGTGTGTGTGTGTGTGAGAGTGTGTGAGAGAGAGAGAGAGAGAGAGAGAGAGAGAGAGAGAGAGAGAGAGAGAGAGAGAGACTGTTGGGTGTTGTGACGGAAAAAGGTGGTTTAGACTGGATGGCTCATTAATTTATGTGTTAGATTATTAATCCCCCCCCCCCCCCCCCCCCCCCCCCCCCCCCCCCACACACACACCTTCTCTCTCTCTCTGTATCTGCCCCCACCCCCAGCCCCTCGTCCCGTCCCTTCCCATTTCCATCCCACCGCTTCCCATCCCTTCCCTGGGAACGTTATTCCGAGATCAGTTCTCATTGTTCGCAGCCAGTGAAGAGCAAACAGCTGGGCCGACAGGAACTTTCACCAGTCTAGCCCGAGTGGTGGTGAGAGAACGAGAGTCTGGACCGGACTGGACTGGACCAGAGCGTGACCATTGCCCATTGTGCTCCTTGCCCCCAGTGAGCGTTTAGTCATCAGTGCCTGTTGGGGCCTGTCTGGCCGGCCGGCTGGCCGGTGTCCGTCTGGTCGGCCCCCTCTCGCCTTTCATTAAAACTAGGAATCAACTGACTGAATAAGTTTGATGGCAATACAATGATGGCAGTGGAAGAGAGAGAGAGAGAGAGAGAGAGAGAGAGAGAGAGAGAGAGAGAGAGAGAGAGAGAGAGAGAGAGAGAGAGAGATGTATATGCTCATTTTAGTTTCATTGTCACCTATGAATTTCAAGAAATAAAGACCAGTAAATTAAGAAAAAAAACAGCAACAAAAACAACAACAACAAAGTAACAAAAAGAAAACAAAGAAGAAGGAAAGGTAATTTTCATGTTTCTGGTGAGGCAGTCATATGCTCGTTGGTATCTACAAACGACTGCTGAAGCATGAAGCACAAGCTTGAAGCACCAATTCTCCCATCACTAAAGAAGACTAAAGAAGACGCAAGGCACATGCAGCAGTTCGTCTGGCACTAAACGCGGAAGCAAACATGTTTGTTCTCTGTGCCTTGCGTCTGCATTTGTGCTGGGCGCTTTGATACCGCAAACAGCATTCGTTTGGAGTTGCAGGCGTGTAATTGTCTGTTCATAAAGTTATCGTTCTTGTCTGTTATTTTCTAGCCGAGTGTATCAGCCTCTTCTATTTCGGATTTTAGATACAGTTACGTCTAAAGATGACACTTATTCAGCCCCCTTCCCGTTGCGTTTGCCAGCCTCCATATCCACCACCCCCATCCAAAAAAGAATTTTTTTTAAAAAGGGGGGGGGGGGGGGGGGGAGAGGGAAGGGAAGGGATAGGAGGAGACATCGATTGTAGCTGATTGCAAAGGGAAAATTCTTCAACTAACTCTGAACGATAGATGTGGTGGAAATGCTCGAGTTTGTTCGCACGTGTGTGTTTGTGTGTTGCAAATCGTGACTGTACCTTTCTCCCCACATCCTTCACTGCTTTTCTTTTTCCTTTTTTTTTTTTTTTTTTTTTTTTTTTTTTTTAATGTGTCTGAAAAGTATGAATAATACTGAATCGTATGAAATGTTTTAGGGACCGCTCCTCCCTCCCCGCCCGTCCCCTTCCCCCGGAACACCTCCTCCCTCCCTGGCCGTTCAGTTTCTCTGGGTGACTTGCACAACAAGCAAGGCCGACGGAGAGTTTGATAAGCCAAACGGTGATCTTGACCTTAAGAGCCCAAAGCCTCAGGATTGTGTGTGCTGTCCGCAGAGGATGAGAGGTCCTTGTTGCTTGTTCAGCTTGGTTTGGGTCGGCTTTGGGGTGGGTGGGATACGTGTAGGAAAGCGGTCCCTGTAGACTGCCGGGACCTCCGAAGATCCGGGTCTGTCAGTGCAATTAGGACAGAGGCCTGGAACAGCGGGCGGCGGGGCGATTGCTAGAAAAGTGTTTGTCTGTCAGCCATGGAGGAGTGAACTATGGCACTTCACTGGCAGCAAATCTGGAACAGTTTTGATTTTCCTCGCGGAAAAAATGACGGCCGAGTATAAGTGTGATCAGCAAGTGATGACGTATGTTTCACGGATGGCACGTCATGTTTACTCCGAGTCTGACGGATTCACGTCAGATTTACGGTGGTATCATGATGGGAACGCGAACGGTATAGGTCTTTGAGTGCTACCATTTACGACTTCAACAGAAACGGGTGACAGAGAATAATTCTTGACTGAAAAAGAACCCCCCCCCCCACCCCTTCACACACACACACACACACACACACACACACACACACACACACACACACACACACACACGTTGGCATACGTATGAAAACCATATGCATGTGATTGAGTACGCAATAACAGTCTACAGGAATTGTTGCCTTGTCTTTTTCAAGCACTCTGGAACCGCGGCGCCCCCCCCCCCCCCCCCCCCCCCCCCCCACTCTACCCCTCTTCACTGGAAAACTGAACCTTCAGACACATGACCCTTTCTCTTGTTTAGGCCTAGCATCCAGTAATCCCAAAGGAATGCCTAGGGGCAACATGTCGGGGGGGATCGCATTACCAGCAGTGCGGTATGAATGACCATCGGCACATTAATATTTATAGGAGGCGTCCACTCGCTGGGAACCCGGGCGGGTGGTGTTTAGAGCTGACTTCAGAGCCGGCCGACTTGTGTCTTTTGACCGGTGTCACGCTAATGCGCGCAGGACCGGAAGAAAGGAGAAGTGTTGGAACCGACCTGGCTGGTCTGGGACGGCGGAAGGTGAACCTGCGCCAGAGTGGGTGAATGGAAGGATTAGCGCGGATCAGTGGAAAGTATAGAATCATTCTTGACTGATATAGGACCCCCCCCCCCCCCCCCCCCCATCCCCACCCCTTCAACGCTGTCGCTCTTTCTCGCTGTCACAGACACGGGGGCGCGCGCGCACGCACACACACACACACACACACACACACACACACACACACACACACACACACACACACACATCACACACACACACACACACACACACTCGCGGAAGGATCAGCGTGGATCAGTGTACAGTATAGAATGCAATCACCTTTTTTTTTTACCCCTCCAAGTCTGATTAACTCCCATTTGATGACTAGTATCGTTACATAGGACAGGTTTTCTGGAATGTTCTTGATTGGCCAAGTCCTAGCCTGACCGATTTCTGCATTATTGGCTGCATACAGATAGGTAGGTCTGCTTACTTATAGTATCAGGAGTAGAGTTTGAGAAAAATAGGGATGTGGTGGGTGGTGGTGGTGGTGAAGATCGGGACTGCTTTTCTGACGTTATTTTGATGTTTTTGTGTGTGTGTGTGTGTGTGTGTGTGTGTGTGTGTGTGTGTGTGTGTGTGTGTGTGTGTGTGTGTGTGTGTGTGCTCGTCAGTCATTACTAACTGTCACGGGGAAAATGAAAGTTCGCTTTTGGAAAATCTATGCACAACACATGCACAGTACCCAAGTGTCCTGTCCTCTTCACTCTCATCCAGATACTCGAGCGCGCGTGCGCGTACACACACACACACGCGCGCGCGCGCGTGCGCGCAAGATTATGAGCTTCGGAAATTAAAGATAGATAACAACACTCATGTTACTACATGAATGGGATGTCAGGTCTACCTACAGATAGATTACAACACTCGTGTTACTGCATGAATGGGATGTCAGCCTTAAGAAGTGATTCAGCAGTCTTCTATCAGACCTAAGATGATACGGATGGTCACTATAAACCGCGTAAACAGTTAAGAGTATGTAACATCTTCTTTTGTCTGATATGGTTAGATTTCCCCTGAACTGAAAGGGCGTGATATGATGGATAAGCCAAACCGTTCAAAAAAAAAAAAAAAAAAAATAAAAAAAAAAATCACAAAGTCTGGGCATGATCATTCTTTGTCTCAGCCTGCTTTCTACGTGCCCTGTGTGTGTGTGTGTGTGTGTGTGTGTGTGTGTGTGTGTGTGTGTGTGTGTGTGTGTGTGTGTGCATGCGTGCGTGCATGTGCGTGTGTGTGTTTTTGTGCATGTGTGCGTGTGTGTGTGTGTGTGCGTGCGCGTGCGCATGTGTGCGTGTGATCGCTGCGCGCGCGCGCGCGCTACGTCCACAGACGTCCGTAGTTTGTATTATTTTGAGTAAAAAATATCCAGTCAGAGCTAGTGGTTATCAAAGGCAGTGCTTGCGTCGGGAAGTTTGGAGGGACATTCGCTTTTCTGCCGTGCTGACTGAGGGAGTAAATGAGAAAGTCAAGTTCGGAGAAGTGAAGCGTTGAGCTCAGCAGACCGATCACGTCTCCTCGCGATCAGTCAGTGCGGCATGTAGACAGTGCAGGTGTCATCAAGGACAGATTCGGGGGTGGGGGGGTGGGGGGGTGGGGTGGGGGTGGGGGGGACTGTGTGCGAAGTAACCCATATACGCTACACCACGTCCGTCAAGCCATGAAACCACAATGCGCGGGAGTGACTGAGGACTAAACAGGCGGACAAGCCTTGAAGTGGACCAAATGATCTCTGGAGATTTTTTGTTCTTTCTCCATCTCAAGTCCCTATACAAAGCCGAGTACGGTCCTGCGATACTACCAGTCACTAGCATACCAGTATTGTGGAAGGGAGGAGAATGGAGGATAGGGAGAGAAGTGTGTTCCAAGCCTTTGGCACCTGGCCCAGCTACTTGCCCACAAACGTGCTACTAGTTCCTGCCGTATCCGAGGGTCATAGAAAGTAGTGAGGGGGACATTCAGAGCACGATTGTTTACCTCTGTCGTCCAGCCCAAGTATTAAGGTCTTGAGAGCGCGGGTTATACAATCAGTTCCTGACTGGAAACTTGCTGTGCCACGCGTGTTTTTCGGCGGGGTAGTAGGGGGAAGCATGTTATTGTTGTTTCTGTTGTTTTCTTTTTACCATAGAAACACATAGGTCAGTTTTTTTTAAAATCGATATTGGAATAAGATTCAACCAGCCAAACTGTTGATTTCCGTGTGTTTTATTGATTTATTTTTCTTAATTCTGTTTAATTACGTGAGCGCATAATTGTACCCATGCATGAGCATATCTCTTTCGTTTTTCCGTTTTTGACAGAAATCCCCCCCCCCCCCCCCCCCCCCCCCACCAGAATTACCAGAAACGGAAGTTACGCCCTATCACACACGCACGCACGCATGCACGCACGCACACATAAGAAGAAGGGCAAGAAATAGAGAAAGACCACAGAAAACGTGCAAGAATTTTTTTTTTCCAAACCAGAAACAGAACTTTTCTTTGTTTATACCAACGCGAAGCTTGTGGAGGTTAGCAGCATTGGTTGTCAAATGTAAGCATGCACGTGTGTTTCTCAGTCCGATGGTAGACCGAAAGAAGCTGCCCCAGAACCCAGTCAGGGGCCTTTCAGTCCCTTGGCCTCCATTTCTGTTGTTTTTGTTGTTACTGTTGTTTTCGGTTTTCAGCCGTTGCACCCATACTGATGTAAAGTTATATAAACAATCGCTGGCATAATTTCCTTGTCACAAACATAATGCCAGCAATAAAGTGTTTCAGCTGTCGGAATACGTGAACAGATTTTTTTTTTAAACTTCTTTTTTTTTTTCTTTTTTTTTATTTCTTGTCATCTTTTTAAACAAATGAACAGAAACGGTTGCAGCTGAACTGGTTTGCCTCGGGTTGGGGGACAAGATTTGAAATTGGGCGCACGTCCTGCAATAATAGATTTATTTCAAATCAGTTTGTCGGCCTTTCCATTCCCACCGTGTCTCTCCCTGATGTGACACTGGAAAGCATATATCTGCATCAGAATAGTTACGATGAACCATCAGTCCTGATAGCTTTACAACGTTTTTTGCAGAGAGAGAGAGAGAGAGAGAGAGAGAGAGAGGAGAGTAGTCCATAGCTTTTGTCCATTATTCATCTTTCAAAGTAGCGTAAAAGGGAGAAGAGAAAACTCTCGTTTAATTTAAACTCTTATCAAAATGGGCGCCACAGGCACGGTAGTTGGTAAGGAATTCCGAACAGGAATAAATTGGGGGGGGGGGGGGGGGGGGGGGCACAGTGCAGAGTTTTTGTAACTTGAGTGAACGGAGCGATTTCACCTGTTGATGTAGAACGCACCTGCATTCATTGGATTTAAAGTGTAGATCTCGACATAAGATTTATTACAACCTGGGCTGCCTGTTCTTTAATTCTTCTGAACTGCAGTCTCCCACTGTTCAAACATAGATGGTGCGATGCTAAATCGGCAGTCTGTCTGGGTCTTGACCTGGCGACGAAGCAGTCGTCAGCCGAGCCAGGGTTTATTATTAGGTAAATTTTTACCTGGGCTGTGTAGGTTTTATTTTTCACCGGGATCCCCACCCCTACCTCCACCCCACCCCCTTTTGTATGTTTTGTATCTCAATTTGAGAAATTAATTTGTGTCACACACATTCACAGCAAATAAACAATAATTTAGCCACATTACCCATTTTCTCACATATGACATACATTCATATAGAGGAATTTGGATTTCAATTAAACGTCTTCTCGGTTCATGAAATCAATGGACAGGGGAATAAAACTTTGTTTAAATCTGACACTTCTGCATTTAACCGATCGATATTCTTCGTCCTGACTGAAGAAGGTCATACTGATTTGCAAGAACGTGGGTCTGGTCACACGTAATCTTCTTCGCTTTACAAACAACACGGCACCTGTATAGCTCACTCAGACTTTTTTGTCTGTCACCAACGATTTTTCCTCCCACGTTCACCACTTTCTCAAAAGCACATTTCTGCTCTTCACAGTCAACCCACCATACTTCTTATGAACTGACATATTTCAAAGTAAACTGAAACGCTCTATCACTTTTAACTGTGACACCATAATTATCACGTTATACGAAAGTACATGGGAAGTAAGTCCGTCTACCATGGTTTCCCCTTCGGCCAAGCGCTAACGAGCTAACGCAAATGACGAAGGACTATACTGTTCCAAGCCCCCAGCTAATTTGTTTGCATTTATTTGTCTGTCATTGTCTATGAAATAGAAACACACGCACATATACGCACGCGTGCATGCCATTTGACCCTATATTCTGTGTAAGGCTAAAGCACATACTTTTTTCCCCCAGCTTTTTTTTCCCCAGCCTTACAAGCGGAGGAGGAAACCTTCCCCGCCCCCGCGCATTACGAATATCGATCACCATGAACTACAAGTCTCAAGTCTCACAGGGAGACGATTTCCACGCATAGCCCAGAGCATGCTTGAATGGGAATGCGCATTTTCTATGTATTGATTGATTGATCAGTCCAATCGGGGCCGCTGTCTCGGTGCTTTGCTCTGTCCGTGGTCTGAAACGCCTTTTGATGTGTGCAGTCAACACTCCGGTGTGATTCGGAGAGGGCGAGAGAACAAGGGGGATCACTGTTCATGTCGTCTGTTTGTAACTGCCTTTGAAGTCTGCTGTTTTGAAGACTCTGATTGTTATGGTTCGGTTTTATGTTGGGTTAGCTCGCAAATTACTAGGCAGCATACTTCTTCAGTTTGTATTTTTTCTGTTCTTTGTTTTTTGTGAGATGATAGTATAATCTGCAGCAGATTATAGCCTCGCAAATCAGACAAAACGTTTGAGAAATTAATCAGAAATGGAAAAAACGAAGTTCTTTCGTAATTGCTGTACTGCCTTACAAAACAGCTGGCGGTTGTTATGAAGACTGGAAGAAAATTCTGTCAATATGGATACAGTGTTTCCAAACAGCTTAGACGTGTCACCAGTCAGAATATTAGAAGTCAAAAGATACGGAATCATGGATATCCAAAGCAAAAGTCTTATCTAGGTGTCTTTGAGTAGCCTATATATATATATAAATAAATATATACCTATATATATATATATAAGACCTGTTAGGTGCCGTTTCTACCATCGTTATTGAAACAGTAGACCTGTCGCATTTGATCTAAAATACACTCTGTGTGTGTGTGTGTGTGTGTGTGTGTGTGTGTGTGTGTGAGAGAGAGAGAGAGAGAGAGAGAGAGAGAGAGAGGGGGGGGGGCTTTAATTAAATGCTGTTTTGGATCATATATAAACCATGATGTTGCATTCTAACAGAGATCGTAACCTTTGAAATAAACCTGACAGAAGCCGAAATCGTGTCTGTGTACGCGCGCGCATATGCATGTACTCTTCTCTCTGTCTCCCCCCCCCCCCCTCTCCTCTCTCTCTCTCTCTCTCTCTCTCTCTCTCTCTGAGCGCGCGCACATACGTTCGTGATTGGAAGGGGGCTCTTATTTGTAAATCGAGACTACGGCAAAATGTTGAAATAAATGCGAGTTAAATTACATGGTTTTGAATCATCGCCTGCTTAAGATTGTCCAGAAGCCTTGCCCACGAGAACAACAGACAGTAGTTAAACGAGGGAAGGGGAGGAGGGGGAATGTGGTCCACAATGCTTGGCTATCGGAAGGTTAAGTATTACACGTGGGGGGGGGGGGGGGGGGGGGGGGGGGGGGGTAATTCTGAGTATGGCTTCACCATTACCTCCCCGTGGCACTCCTCCCGTTTATGTCTATGTTGGTGAAGGGTGAGGGGGGGGGGGGGGGGGGGGGGAGAGAAGAGGGGGGAGGGGGGGGTGATTTGGTTTGGCGCGGGGCCAGCCCGGGATCGCACAATCAGCCAATCAAGCGGAAGATTGCATTAGAGTCTTGACACGAACTGTACAGCTATGACTGTATGGGGCATAAATGACGGCAGTGTATAAGTCCGCGGGGAGAGCCCGAATGATCTCCGGGTAGCGCCAGCCACTTGTGTTTGTGGGGAAGGGGTGAGGTGACATGACTGCGGGGGCACTGGCAGTGCTGAAATATTCCGCCTGCCTCTTCGACCCTTGCCTGGCACACCGTGGCAGTCCCACGTAACGAAGGTCTACGGATATACGCATTAGGAAGAATGGGGAATGCGGGAACCCAACCAGAGCGTGTGTATGGTGTGTGTGTGTGTGTGTGTGTGTGTGTGTGTGTGACTGGAAGGGTGGGAATGGGATTTGGTGGGGGTGGGGCGGGGGCTGGTTGGGATGGGGGGGGGGGGGGGGGGGGGGGGGGGGCGCATTATTTATAGTATCGAACAATTCCTTGCAGGGGCATGTCTGTGGGACTGGGTAAATACAGTCCAGGTACTTGTGCTTGTCTTTGAAGAAGGGACAGTGACGCACAACAGTGTGTGTGTATACAGGTGAACGTTGGCCCATAAAGAAACATGCATGCATGCTCTCCACCTATTTTTTGTGAACACTGGCTTTCTGTCATCATCATCATGCCTCACTAGTCTTCTTTAATAACCAACATTGACCTGTTCAGCACATACACACGGACAGACAGACTCCCTCCCTCCCTCTCTCTCACACACACACACACACACACATGCACAAACGCACACACGCACGCACTCATGCATGCACACACGCACACACATGCACACATGCATGCATGCACGCATAGTGTGCCTCACTTTTGTACCTACATTGAGCTATATAACACTGTTAGTAATTTTCTTATTCAGTCCTTTACATTACTAGTAATTTCTTATTCAGTCCTTTACATTACATACAGTGAGCACAAATGTGTGTGTGTGTGTGTGTGTGTGTGTGTGTGTGTGTGTGTGTGTGAGAGAGAGAGAGAGAGAGAGAGAGAGAGAGAGAGAGAGAGAGAGAGAGAGAGAGAGAGAGGAATACAAGTGACTTGAGAATAACACCATTCAGTGAAAGATATGGGAAATGAGAACAGCAACAACCAACCAAAAGAATAATAGGATGTATCAGTTGTCCTGTTTTCAGTTGATTTCTTCATTTTCTTGCCGCCGACTTTCTTTTTTCACAACTGGAAATCTTTGTCATGCCACTTCCACGCCCTGAGTATTTTCCCCACATCAGTAATGCTTGGTCAGAATGAAAGCTTGTCAAACACATATTTTAAAAGCAGCAAGTGTGTTATTTTGCAGGGTGAATCTTGAAAGATGTGCTCTAAAGCGCTGCCTGTTGTTTTTTTTTCCCACCTGTCAATGTTTCTTCCACTCCTCTCCATATTAGTCATAATGTTTTCCTCTTTTTTTATCTTTAGGAAGTTGGCTTGTCTGAAAATATAAACAAAGAAACAAACACTAACTCATACCTCTCAGAGAGCCATCAACAAACAGATGAAACTTGACTCTGTGGTTCAGTTTTCCTATTTGAGCTCGTAGCAGGAGCCAGGTTAGGTGGAAATATCCTACAAATACAATGCAGTCTGAGAGACTGGAACTCCGTATTTTCCAGCTTGCAATCTGCAACACTAACCACTGCGCCAGGGAGGCTGGTGATGGTTTTGAGTAGTATTTGACATTTAGTGCAGGTTATGGGAATGATACTCAGAGTGATATTGAATGACATTTGAAATAACCACTCTTCTTAGAGGCTGGTGGTTTGGCTATCTGTCACATTGATGCCTCATCCAACACACTGGGTTGCACAGGTAATAATGTGGGTCCTGTGGCTTTGTTACAGGAGGTGTTACAGCAGTTGCTGATCTGGAAGCTGCCCAACATCCAGGCCATCTGTCGGGAACCTGATAAAGGTGAGCTCACCTGTGTACCCTTGTTACCCCAACCAAGGAGATTATGGTTTCACCCATATCTAGAGGTTTGTTGGTTCGTTTTTCTGTCTGCATGCGCGTGTGCACAGACACACACACACAACACACACACACACACACACACACACACACACACACACACACACACACACACACACACACACCCCAGAACATACGTTTCTCTGGCATGTGTGTGCATGCACTTAATCTCAAACACATACACACAGACACACACATGCATGGGCCGATTGTGTGCATGTGCCCAGACAGATTTTTGTCATTGATTTTATGTTTACTGCAGATTTAAAATGTTTTGTGCAGAAGGCAAGTCAACATGGTTTTAAGCAGAACACAAGGAAACTGAGCGACATTTATTGTGTGACTAATTTGCATGGGTTGCAGACAACAGTTTTGGTGAAGTGCGGAAGACGCTGCTGTTGATTCTGGGGTGTGTGCGGTGCAGTGTGAACACAAAGAGACCATCGTAGAAAACATCAAGCGCCTTGATCTCCATGTTCAGCATGCCATCGTGGAACACATTAAAGAGGTAAGTGGCCGGAGGGATTGCCATACTTTATCAGGACATGGGTCTGTAACTCTTGTCATCATCCTTAGTATTGTCCACAGCTCCTCTGTGTGTGTGTGTGTGTGTGTGTGTGTGTGTGTGTGTGTGTGTGTGTGTGTGCATGTGTGTGCGTGCATGCATGCGTGCATGCGTGCATGCCACATGTACACCCCAAAAAATTAAACCTGTGAGAGTTTGTATTAGGGAATGGTTTTTAAACTGTCAGTTTCTGTGAATAGTAATAGAAGTTTCAGTGTTCCTACCATTCAGGGAATAGAATTAAAACTATTAGTGTTCATGACAGGAAACATCCGAAAACATCAGGGAATGTCAAATCTCAATGTTTATATCAGGGAATAGTATTCAGTCTGTCAGTGCTTGTTTCGGGAATAGTATTGAAACTCTCAGTGTTCATATCAGGCAGTAGTATTAAAACTGTCAGCGTTTATATCAGGGAATAGTGTTAAAATCTGTTCCTGTCAGGGAATGGCATCGAACTGTCAGTGTGCCTATCACCGAATGGTGCAAAGATATTTCAGCGTTTCTACCCGAGAATAGAGTAAAAACTTGTCAGAGTTCCAGTCAGGGAATAGTGTTAAAACTGCCAGTGTTCTTAGTGTTAAAGTAAGGATTCCTAAGAAGGAATAGTGATAAAATGTCAACGCTCACATCAGAGAATAGTAGTAAACCAGTCAGTGTTTGTAATAGGGAATAGTATTAGAATGTCAGGGATCAGTATTAAAACTGTCAGTGTTTATTTCAGGGATAATACTACTAAAACTGTCATTAGTTGTATCAGGGACAGTTTTAAATCTGTCAGTGTTCACATTAGAAAATGAAATTGTTAGTGTGCGTATCAGGGAAAAATATATTAAAACTGTCAGCCTTTCTCTGGACTCATTCAGTGTCAGTGTTCGCATAAGAGAGTAAAAAACTATTATCAGTGTTCATATCAGGGAATAGTATTAAAAGTGTTAGTGTTCATATCAGGGAATAGTACTAAGACTGTCAGTGTTCATATTAGAAAATAAAAAAATATCAGAATTCATATCAGGGAATAGTATTTTTTGTGTGTTAAGAGTTCATATCAGGGAATAGTATTAAAACAGTCAGTTTTTATATATCATGGAATGGTACAAGCACTGTTAGGGTCTGTATCAAGAAATGTCAAGAGTCCATATTGGGGAAGAGAATTTTTGCTGCAAGTGTTCACATCATGGAATGATATGACCACTGTTTGTGTTTATACCAGGGAATTGTATCTAACCCTGTAAGAGTCCCTGTTAGGAAGTGCAGGGGACAAGTTGGATGACCAGTGGCAGGAGAGTTATGAGCCTGCCTCCACCCCCCAGTGAATTACCCCATTCCACACCTCCCTGGTCAGCCTGGTCAGGCCAGGACCCCATCAATTTCCTGTCTCCTCCGCCCCCCCCACCCACACCCCCACCCCCCCCCAATGCAAGTGAACTCTTGGCCACCAGCCAGAAACAGTCCTGTATCAGATCAACCCTGGGATTTTTTTTTTCTTTTGTTTGAGTGTGTGTAAGTGTGTGTGTGTGTGTGTGTGTGTGTGTGTGTGTGTGTGTTTAAATCTTTGTCATCTTTTTTTTCTCCTCTTTTGATTGGACTCGTGTTTTTGGAGAGAGTGAAGGGATGGGATCATAGAGGATTAGGAGTTCATCAGATCAGACCCCGGTTATGCCTCACTGACATTTGATTGAATTACACAGGTAATGAAATGTAAACTAGGGTGAAGGAAAGATGACCACAGACAGGGAATGGACATCATTTATGCACACTCGTCTCAGTTGTCAGTGACACTTGCAATCCTTTCTAAAAGATAGCTTTATTCTGGATTATCTGCCATTATGGTGCACCAGGGCTTCATTTTTTTTTTTTATATATATATATATATATATATATATATATATATATATATATAGCAAAGAATCTGATGAGAGAGAGTTGGATTTCGAAAGAAGGAAGAAAAGGGGAAGCAGGCATTTTGCATTGGAAGCAAAGCAGAAAAAGGCTCATGCTCTGGACATCACTAACAGTGTTAAAAGGACAGCTTCAGGTTGAGGAATTGATAGGGGTGCAAAGAACAAAGTGTGCCAGCTCTCAGACTGCAGTGGAACAAAAAGACTGCATGCTTGTGAACCTGATAGGGCTTTCTTTGTCTGTTTTTATGCATGGAGTTTTTTTTGTTGTTGTTGTGTTGTTTTTGTTTTGTCTTTTATGTGTAAAACAAGAATGGAATAAAACCAGTTATTGCTGAAAAAAGTGTCTTAGCAAAGCTTTTGTGTTGGGGGAGTTTCTAAACATGGTATGTTGCGTTTCTCTGGACTCATTCTTCATGTGGGGGTAGGCTTTAGTTCTGTTGAACTACAGGATCTAACCTCCACTCCCATCTATTACTAGTATTAGACCCTCTACCCTCCTCATGTTGAAGGTGGTGTCCCAGCCTCCATCACATCTGTCTTTGTCCCCCCTCTTGTCTGTCCCTTGAATTGGCCAGAAAATCAATGGGGAAGGGGGGGGGGGGGGGGGGCAGGGTCAAGGACATTGGCATGCAATGGTCAGCACTGATTAGCTAATATTTGATTTCTTGGACATGTGAATCAAACTCTGCTTTACCCCATTTGTGTGCTAGCTTGTGAAAGCATGTCCAGGCGTACATGGGTGCATATGCAGGCTCACAACATGCATGCATGTACGCATGCATGCACCCACATATGCATGCATGCACGCACACATGCACGCACAGCCATACACACACACACACACACACACACACACACACACACACACACACACACACACTCACTCACTCACTAACTCAGTTTTCACTTGTAAATAGTGAACTAATGCCTTCTAACGGTTGATCAGGCCGTAATGTATGCCAGGACACAAAGACCCCGTGCGCTGTGACTATGGGAAAGTGGTGGTGTCATTAGTCAGAGGAATGTCCACAATGTCCTTTTGAGCACTGAGACGGAAAATTATGGGCTGGGTAGTGGCTGTCTATTAGCTCTCTCGCCCAGAAACAAGAAAAGGGGGCCTCAGAATGGAACTGACGTATTGAAGCCTGTGCAAGGCACTTTGTTTTCTGTGCCTGCAAGCTAGCCCTTCTGCAGTCTCTTACCTCTGTCTCCCACCCCGTTACTCCAGAGATATCTAAATTTGACTTGATCATTCTGGGCACAGTGTCTTGGTTGTATCGGTTGGAATGATGTAAAGGGAAATAGGAACTTAGTTACAAAAAGTAATTTTGTATTTAATCAGATAATTTATATCAGTGATAAAAAAACTTTACTCATAACTTTATAAGTTTTGTTTTTACTGTGTAGATAGATGAAGTGGAGAGTGAATTTTTTCTTTTCATCCATACCATTTCAGTTTTCCAGTTCAAAATAAGAACTCAGACTTACTCTGTCATATTTTTGTTCTTTTTCTGTGCTCTGTATTTCAATGAAATAAACTCCACTTCTTATCTAGCTTCTCCCATACATTTTTTTTTTTTCATTTTTTTCATTAACATGGTTTATAATTCATAGGTTAGATCATTGTTCTAGCTTGTATCCATTCGCTTGCAGATGTGTCCATGCTGTTTTCATATCTCTTACTGAATGTTTGATGAGGTTAGAGTGAACCAGATTGGACTTTCAGTTCGGAGCTTTGGCCTAGTCTTTCTGCCTGTTGAATGTCAATAGTTTTACTACCATGTCATGGATTGCATATAGGTTTGGTTGTTTGTCACGTTTTGAGATGTAGCGTTCATTTTGGGAATGTAGTCTTTTTTCCAGAATGGGTTTAACAGCCCTGATGAGGTATTGTTCAGTTGGCTTAGCGTAATTAGTAAAATTCTAAGACTAGGCATGTGTTCAGTTGGTGGAGCATGGAATGAATGAACCTTTGAACATGTTTTCACTGGATTGTCATTTCACTTTCAAAAACAAACAAACAATATTGTTAAAAGGTATTAAAACCAATTTTAAAAAAAACATAGAAAAACAACCAACAATCAAACAACATCATTAAGAATGATTAAAACCAATCGCCAACTGTTTGACAAATGAAATGTGAAGGGATGAGAAAAGATCTGTGTGGAGCACTGAGTCTGGACATTGTGAGCTAATCACAGGTTTGTGAATTTGATCCCAGTTTTGTGAGTTTGACCACAGTTTGCCCAAACTACTCACTGGCTTTATCTTCCCCCTCTTGAAGTCTTATTCTGGTGTTGTCGGTGTTCTCAAAGATAGTCGCTCTCCCTGTTCTCCAGTATGGTTAACTATCACTGGGGTAGAAGCTGACAATAAACCTAAACATGTGCAAGCACAACAGCATGTATTAGGCCTGTAGATTAAAATTTCAAAAGCAGAATGACTGCTGGCAGGAACTGAAGCAAGAGAAGAAAAGTTGACCTACTAGTCCGCCCAATGAACAAATTAAAAAAAAACAGACTCAGTGCGTTTGATTTACTGGTCTTCTCTTTGCAGGAGGAAACAGACAGACAGACAAACACACAAATATGCAAAAAATAAAATCCCAGAAGAGTGAAGCAGAGTATTCCTTGCAAATAAAGAAAGTGATTCAGTCTACTTGATTTATTTATTTGTTTTTGTTTTGTCTTGTTTCCTTATCCTTCCTGAAAAAGACCAGTAGGTTGAAACGCATTGTGTCTGTTTTTTTACTTGTCTGTTCCGTTCAGTTTGTGGTCTAGTTACTCAAATGTTATTGCTGCACAGAGTTTGCTTCTCATGTTAGCTTTGAAAAAAAAGTGACAAATTTTTTTGTGGCCATCACACGCATGATAGTTATGTGAACATACACATAATTGCAAAAAGTAACACAAGCGTGCATGTACATACACAAACACACATGCATGTGCATGCACACACATGCTTGCATGCATTCGCACACATATGCGTGTGCGAGTGTAAGTGAGCGAGGAACAGAGTCCATCCCATTGGACAGATGTTGCCAGATTTAATTTCCTCTCCTAATGGTACAGCTGGGCAGCATAGCAGGCCAAACCAGAAAATGGCCCAGGGTCATGCTGTGTTAATGACATCATCAGCCTAGGTCTGGGCCTGTAGGAGGAGAACCCCTGACCTGTATCTCCTGAAACTCAGGCTGTCTATTACCTCATCTTCCATGGGTCATTGTTACCTGGATAATTGATTGTGTGCCAGTCCTTCTCCATCTGGCCAGTTCTGGTCAGTTTGCAGGACTGCATGAGAGCAGGGCTACAGTATTGTGTGCACAGTTGGTCTGAATGCTTATGAGTGTATGGTCAGTTACTTCAGGCAAAACAGGGAGGCTTTCTGCTGATTATTGTTGGTTTATGAGTGAGGAGTTTTGCAGACTTGTAGGTTGTTGGTTTGTCAGACAGGTACAGAACCGAGACAGACACTACAGCAGTGGTGCAAGTTGTGTGTACCTTATGCACATAGAGGTTACAGTTAATGAGTTATTATGTTCATTGAAATAGTCACTGGAGGCAGATTAGGAAGTAGGAGAGAGGAGGTTTTAAGAGTTTATTAGGGTTTCAGACCTCCCCCCCCTTTCAAACCATCTGCTTAATACAGAAGTTCTAGAGTGTCCACAACACACATTTGGGGGAGGAGGGGTGTGAAGGACTGACTTAATTAATCTAGTGGCACATAGAAAATCTTTATCTCCAGCCCCCAGCCAATACATGTGCATGCGTGTGCACACACCCACCATGCTTGCTCGTACATTTGCTCACTCCTTATGCATGTATACTCTCTCTCTCTCTCTCTCTCTCTCTCTCTCTCTCTCTCTCTCTCTCTCTCTCTCTCTCTTCTCACTCACACTGTCCTCTCACTCTCACACTCTCTTCACTTCCTCTACCCACCCACTTCAAATCCAAAAAGTGTCAAAAAAAACTTACGACAAGTACATACACACATCAAGCACATGAACACCACACACATGCACTGCTACAAGCAAAATGGGAAGCATTTACAGAACTATCCATAATTGAGGATAACAGCCTTATTTGAATCCACAAACCTCATGGGAATCTGTTTCACTCAATCTGGGCTGCCACGAGCCCAATTCTTAAGTAAAATGTGCAGAATCCTCAAGGCACCGTGGCCAGATCTGTATACACATCAAAAGGAGGAACAAACTGTTGACAACTGCCATTCTGTCCAAGAAACCCTGGCTCCCCATTCAAGGGTGGACTGGTGGTAAACTGCTGGGGAGATGGGTGTCTGCAGTACTCCAGGTGCAAATGGTTAGCCAGGCAAAGGGCAGAGGACCCTCCTTCATTATCTCTATTTACTGCCAGGGCTGGTAGGCAGAAGATTTAGGGGGCTTGGGAGAATTATGGTGGTGGGATTGAGGTGATTTGATAAGAGGGGCTCCCCCCATGATGTTACTTGTACACATGCTCTTGGATCTGTCCTCTGTGCTGAGAGTATTAGCTCTGATAAGAAAGGATTGACAAGGCTGAAGTGACTGTGTGTCATTGCCAGGGTCTTGTTTGCTGGAGGGCTGAAAAATGTTGGAATCAGGCAGTGTGTGGCTGACTGGGCTCTCCAGCCCCCCCCCCCTTCCTATCTCATCTCACCTCCATCCCCTCCTCCTATACCCCAGTCCCCCTCCTCCCCCACACACTCTCCCAGTTCCCTGCCCCTCCCCCCCTCCCACCCTCCCTCCCGTCCTGCTGAAAATTTTAACTCAAAACAAAACAAATGAGCAAATAAAAAGCAACCTTAATCCCTACCCTCCACTTCCTCACTCTTACCCTCACATGCATAAAAGTAAAAAAAAAAAAAAAAAAAATTCACAGATGTAAATAAAATGGAGGAAATATACAGGTGATCTCAGATTTGGCTGCCTGTGTAATCCCCCCCCCCCCCCCCCCCCAGCCCCTCCACCACACACACACACATGCATGTACACACACGCACATGTGCACTCACACACATGCACACACACACATATGCAAACACATACACGCACACACATACACTCAACACACAACACACACACACACACACACACACACACACACACACACACTGTCAAAATTACACATGCACATGCATGCATATGTGCATGCAAACATGTATGCATGCTTACACAGACTTCTTCTTACACATGCACATGCATGCATGCATGCACAGACTTTTTTCTTACACTCGCACATGCATTCATGCATGTACAGACATTTTCTTACACACATGCATGCATGCATGCATGCACAAACTTTTTCTTACACATGCACATGCATGCATGCATGCACAGACTTTTTCTTACACATGCACATGCATGCACATATGCACTTGTGTACACACACACACACACACACACACACACACACACACACACACACACACACACACACACACACGCACACACACCAAAAACCATGTGCCAGATCTGCATTGTTTTTAACATTCGTTATATAAACAGAGTTGTTGTTGGTTTCCCTTTGCAGATCACCGATGACAGCGAGGCAGTGCTGGCCATTGACCCCACGGACAACTTGGAGGCCTACTCGGAAAAAATGTTCCGTCACATCACCTTTCTGATTAAGGAACGTGATGAGCAGCATGAGGTAGGTCAGGAGATGTAGTCAGGCTTCTTCTGTCTCCCCATTCTCCTCCAGCCTTTTCCTTGCCCTTCAGTTTCTGTTGTGGTTGTTTTTTATTCTTTCATCCTTTAGTATGAATTAAATTAAAAAAAAAAAAAAAAAAAAAGGGAAATATCTGTGGCTTTGGTGGAGTAGTTTGATGGGGGGTAATGATTTCGCTTAGCTGTCGATGTGCGCAGCTTGAACTAAGGGGAAGGGGAGACTAGCACACACCTGTTTCCCGGTCCTCTCCGCCCCTTCACCCCCTGTCACCCCACCCGCCCCAATAATAAAGTAGATAAGAGGAGCAGGAGGGTAAAAAACAGATTTGATGCACCTTCAGTCTGTCATGATTGACAGTATGAAGAGTTCAGCTTTCTTTTCATTACGCTAGAGAGCTTCATGAAATACAGTTACTGAGTAGTGAAAGAGGCAGGTGTTTGGTCAAAGAGGGGAGGACAACACGCCCAAGTAAGCTCTGATAAACAGATGAAAAGATGGATTCCTCTTCTCATTTCTTTTCGTTTATAAAAAGATGGATTCATCTGCTCATTTCTTTTCATTTATAAAAATATGGATTCATCTGCTCATTTCTTTTCTGTGTGTGTGTGTGTGTGTGTGTGTGTGTGTGTGTGTGTGTGTGTGTGTGTGTGTGTGTGTGTTTGTTTGGACAGAGAACCCATAGTCTCATTATAGACTTTTTTTCTCCAAATTTTGTGTTTAATTTTTGCTTTGGTGTTTTTCTGTTTTATCATGAAAACTAGTGACTGACAGATTTTACCTCCCTGGATAATTTAGGTAACACATATTTTTGTGCAAAATGTTTATTTGTTTTTTTTTTCTTTTTTGCTTTCAGGTGATTCAAGAGGTGAGTCAGGAGCGTGACTACTACATGTCGCAGGCGGAGGGCAACGCAGCCCCTGCCCCGGCGCCCGTATCCCCAGAGAAAACACCACATCGCTGTGGAGATGGCCGAGATCAAGACCAAGCTGAGACACACTCGCCAAGAGCTGTGAGGGACTTCTGTTTTTCTCCTGCAACAGTTTCTAAGAAATCTTTTTATGTCTAATGAATTTTCTTAGTAATTTTGCTGCTGTGTTGCTTCCAGTGATTCACTTGTCAATTTTTTTATTTATTTTAGCGTGAAGAATTTTTTCCCCAGTAGTATTTCATGATGGTGAAAATTGTTATTTTCATTGTTTCTGTCATCACTCTCTCTCTCTCTTATTCTTTTTATCCTCCTCCTCCTCCTCTTCTGTTTCATAGCTTTTTGTCTTTTTTTCCCCTGTGTATTCTGTAGCATAAAATATATAGACAGGCTTTTTATTTGTACTTCTGTTAAATTCATATAGCAATAGCATTGTTGGCTTACGCTCTGTTTCTTTTTCTTTTGTTTTGTTTTGCTTTCCAGCAAGTTGCATTATTCATATCTGTTCCCACAGCCCATCCCTATCTTCCCCATTCTTGCTTCCCTTTCCCATGCTCCTGTTTGTCTGTCTGACTGTCTGTCACTATGAATATCTCTTTTCCCGTCTGACTCTCTCCCTCTCTCTCTCTCTCTCTTACTGACCTCCTCATCCCATTTTCTCAACTGTTTTTCAACGGGATGGTTGGGTCTGGTTTGACAGGGAAGAGAGACTGGAGAGGGTGACAGATCTGCAAGAAGAACTGGATGAGACAAAGTCTGAACTGGCCAGACTGAAAGTGGAGGTGAGTGTCGTCATGTATATTACAATCATTATCATGGTCGTTGTGTTCGGTATTCTTGCAGAAAGGATTTTGTCATCACTTGCCATGAAGATCAGTGTTGATGTGTATCAATCGTCATGTCTTTGTTTAACATGGTCAGAACCTCTACGATGTTCATCCCCATTGTTCTGTCTCATACTTAAAAAAAAAAAAAAAAAATCATTGTGTCATCATTGATTAGAATGTCTGTCTAACATTTTTCTTTGAGATTAGGATTTGCAGATAATAATAATACAGTTTATGACTTTTACACTTTAATGAAAACTGACTGAACAGCATTTGTTATTGATTAAAGTTAGGTTGTGGCAAAATTGCAGATTAAACTGTCTCGTTCTCTCTCTCTCTCTCTCTCTCTCTCTCTCTCTCTCTCTCTCTCTCTCTGTCTTTGAAGAAGAAAGGCAGACAATTATGCCTATTTACTGTATGACTGGAGCATGGATTGTTTCCCTTGTAGTAATGTCCCTACGTGTTGACATTGCTTAACTTGTCATCAGTAATATCAGGGTTTGTTTGCGGCTGCATGGGTTGTATTTTGACCTGTTTTGAGTTCAATGCTTATGTGTTTATGCTTTTTTTCTTTCTCTTACCTTCTCTGATTATTTTCTTTTCATTTTCATTTCATGGTTTTTGCTTGTTTGTTTAAATGTTGATTTGCTCATTTGGAATGTAACTTTGATATTCCAAAACAGTAGCTCTGTCTAACATCTAGGTGTGTTATATGAAGCAGCCGAAAAAAATTTGATATTGCTTCATTTTCTTTCATGTGACACAGAGTGTAAGCATTTGGAGAGGGAGTTAAGGGTGAAATAGGGGTAAGAGTGAAATAGGGGTGGGAGAAGGGTGATGAAGAATAGATGGTAATTCATGCAGGAGTGATTGGTAATGTTTGGAGAGAATTTATGGTGAAATGAAAGAATTAATGGTGAAATGGGAAGGGGAGAGGGGGGGGATTTATAGTGAAATAATCTGGTCATAAAACTTCATGACATATGATCAAGGGAATTAAGCCTTTCACTCCTGGCCGTGGATATAGCTGTGGTTCAAGGGTCATCGCATAATTGGATCATCTGACCGGTCACATGTTATTGTTTACTTGCTTGCAAATAGCGGCTCCCATACAGCGTGTTTTTGAAGTGATATCTCAGCAAGTTTTGGGTCGATTTTGATGCATTTTTTGC